>PVJD01000512.1:0-419830 GCA_004026545.1 Mormoops blainvillei | reverse complement strand
CTTCCCTCCCTCCCTCCTTCCCTCCTTCCTTCCCTCCTTCCTTTTTTGGTATTTCACTTTTCTCCTCTATCATTATTTTGTTATACTTCTATGTGTTTTGTGTGTGTGTGCGTGTGTGTGTGTGTGTGTGGTTGCTCTGGAGATTACAATAGGCACCATTAATTTACCATAGTTTACTTTAAAGTAGTATCAGTATCAGTTCACAGACAGTGTAAGATCTTTCTGACAGTGTAAATTCATTATTTCTTTCTCACCCTTTGAGCTCTTGTCATATATTTTAAAGTCTGTATTATGTTATAAATTTCACAATACATCATAATTATTATTTTTGCTTTAATGAGTTAGTCATCTTTTAAGGAAATACACACACATACAGGCAATGCACATACACTCAATGGCTTTTTAAAAATAAAAAAAAAATTACCTAACTAGTTCTTTTTTCTAGTATACCTTATTTCAGATGCCAAGCTTCTTCTGATATTTCCCTTTAGCCTAAAGAATGGCCTATATTATTTTTATAATGCAGATCCACTGGCGATAAATCTTCTCTTCCCTTTCTACCTGTCTCTTTTCTCCCTCTCCTTGCTTTTTTTCCTTTACAGACTGGCTGCCAACTTCTTGTGAAGTTCACTCTGTAGATTTTAGCCTCCGTTGCTATCTCTCTGGCTGTCTGAGATCTTCTTCTGTCTTGCTGCTCTGCCCTCATGCTTCAGAGGACTGCTGCAGTGCACTTAGGGAAGACCTGCTGTACCTCTGACGGGCTTCTTTTAGCTTTCCTGCCTGTCTCTCATTGTTTGGCAGCTACTGCCTTGCACTAGGTCATAGGCCTATGCACCGAAGTTGGTGGGGGAGGCTTTCTTTTAGTTTTCTTCTGTTCCCAGTGTTCAACATGCTGCTGCTTTGCACTTAGGGAAGACCCATGTGATTGAGGGGCTGTATGTTCCTTAACTCTCCTGCCCAACCCCAGATCTTTGGAGCTCTTGGTGAAGACCTGCAATAAAGAATCAGCGTATAGAATCAGATTTTCTCAGTTAATGGGGCTTGACTGGATTCTAATTCATTTTTTCAGCCCTTATGTGGTTATTTAAAGTTTGTTCAAGTTCAGCTAGTCTCTCCTTAGCCTTATCTATAGCATTTCTTTTTTTCCCCCCTCACTGCTTCCTGGAGAATAAAAGGGCCATTGACCTTTTCTTTCATAGAAAAGGCCTGTCCCTTCTGAGAATTTAGTTCATTGAGATAACTTTCCATTGTCATATCCCTTGAGTTTTTAAAAAATTACAGTGTTGTAGCTTATTCGGCTTTCTGCTCTTGTTAGGGTGGGAGTGATGGACTTTTGCAAATTTCTCTATCTTAACTAGAAGTGGTAATCCAAGGGCTCAGTTTTGATGGCTTGTAAGTCATTAAAAAAGTTTAGAACTGTTATTCTTTTTGCTGGTAAAATTGTTCATCTTTTGTCAATGAAAGCCCCTTTAAGTTGGCTTCTGTGGTCTTTGACTTGACTGTCTTTGGTACTTTCTTTGCTCTTAGGTAGAGCAAGATGTCTCAGACTCCTCTTGATTACTTCTTTAGCCATACCCAGAACCAGCCATTTCTCCAAGGATCCCTATTTCTTCATTACAGATAATGGTATATTTCTAACATGATAATCTTAGTATATGTGCTGCCGGAGCAAGCACCGTGATAATCTAATTTCAGTATTTTCACTGAAATTTTCATGTTGGCCTCTAGGTAATGATAGTGTCACTATTGCCATTGTCTTATAGAATTAATGACCCCACCAGTAAATATTTTTACTGGAAATCAAAATGAAAGTTTAGCCTACTGGTTTATCACCATATGCTTATATATTTTTAAATAAAATAATAGCTGTGTGTGTTGTTAATTTGGGGTTTGTGGACCCAGCGGAATCTACACATGGATTTTCATGCCAAATCCTGTCAGTTTCCTGAACTGTTTAATTTTAGGCGAAGATACAGCTTCCTCCCCACCCCCTTCCTCATTACCAAGGAGAGATTAGGAAAGGATTTTAGGTAACTTTGAATAAAATTGTAAATAAATTTCTTGGCTAAAATAAACAGTTATAAACTAATACAAGTGTTACTTGTCACACTTGTTAAAAGAAGGTAGTGTATTTCCTTCTTTACTAGCATTATTTCTTAATAATAGTGTCAAGTGAAAACTTCAAAAATTGCTAAATTGTGTATTGTCTGCTTTTTGCTTCATTGTCTCATTTGAGGTGGCCTACCTGTGTTACCTTTTTTTCCTTTTTCTTTTATCTGCTTGTATGATAGCACTACTAGTTGTGGTAAGATAGCTTTGGGACCATTTCTTCATTGTTCTTCCTTAAATTCTACTCTGATCTAGAAAAATGAATATCATCCCTTTCCCCTTCTACCTTCAGAACTTTGTGTATTTCTTCAGCCTCAGAACCACTCTTGACACTGTGTTGAATAGAGAAAGGAAAAAGCAATGACTGATGAGCAGCTTTAAAAACTTGTCTCCATCATACTTCGCAAAACCTCTAAATACCGAATGTTGTTTTTAAACTCTGAGTACAGCTTTCAAACTGATGAAATGATTTGTATTGCTTATCCTTTGTGCAGACGAATTTATTGAGAGATTACAACAAATCGAACTTCCTTTTTTAGTTTTTAAGGAATCTGTGGCCATTTGGATCACCCTTATAAATCACTTCTAAATTTTGTCATTGAGAAAGCTATTAATTATATGTTTAATATATGTGGCTGGCTTAGTAGTTACAGGTTAAATTTATGGTATAAAGTAACTGTCTTATTTATGTTCTTTCTGTTTGTGGGCTTTATACTACATATATAATCAATATATATATTGAGCTATTTATTTTACATTACATTGCATCTACAGTATTGTTGACGTTTATAACTTCATCTTGGCTTTTTTTTTCTTTTTACTCATAAAATGCATACTGTGACCTTAACGAAAAATGAAATCCTAATTTTAATATTTTTCCTTTGGGACCTGCTTAATTACTGTTTCTAAGATGTTGTGGTTAAATATGAGGGCTATCTACATTCCTAAGAATTGGTATTAGAATTTGTTATACTACTTATCTGCAGGTAGTTATTACTTTGCTCTTGACCATGGAGTTAGGTTTTTGAAACCTTTGAGTTTTCTTTGCTTGTCTCCCCTTCATTTGTTTGATGACATTAGCCTGATTTCTGCAGTCATGGAATAAGCATGCTACAGGGAGTTAGAAGGCTTGGTTCTTAGCATCTTAGTTCTTCCAGTTCTCTTATGTGGCAAATCTGGATGATGATACCTTCTTTACAAATAAGTCGTAATGCCTTAATGAGATGATATTTGTGAAAGCCCCAGATATATATGTACAGTAAATGAATCAATGAATCAGTGACCTTTTTTCTTCCCTCTTAAAACATTCCCTGTAGGTGAAGTAAATCTAAATATACTATTTCATTAATTAACAGCCTTTTAAAAAGAGTTTTCTCATAAGTGTTCTGTCCATTGCAAGCCTTTTAAGTTGAACCAAAATGTTATTGAAGTTCTAAAAGTTTGTTCAGCTATAAAATTTTGTCCTGTTAGGAATTTAAAGCCATTTAAGTTAAGTCCTTTATTTTTTCCAGCAAGGAAACTGAGGCACAGAGATCTTAAGTGACTCATTTTAGGTTGTACTGGTGATGGTTCCCCTCATCTGTGGTTTCTCTCTCTAATGGAACAGGAATCCAGGTAGAAGGTATACAAGAGCATCAACTGAGCATTACAAACAGCACTGTTTCCTTTTATGGCTGCTGCCCTCATGAAATTCTCAAGTATAAATAAGTCTAATACTAATATACGTAGGACGTGTCCCAGGCAAGTGCACTAGTACTGATAGAATTTTAGGGACTCCATCATACCTAAAAACACCACTTCTGGGAGTGGTTGCCTCTGATATTTTTCTACCAACCTGGGATCATTTGTCCCTGGTACCCTAATTAAAATACTGTAATTTAGATAGCTAAGTTGAGAAAATTTAGAGCAGAAAGCAAGATTCTATTTCATGATCTGCATTCACACTCATAGTGAATACTGGGTAAATTCGTACATTGAGATGTGACATTAACAAAGGGACAAGAAAAAGGACTGGCTCAGGCTTTAGAAGGAGACACATCTGTATTCTTAACCACTCATCTTCTGACTTGACAGATTGGATAAAGGATTTTCACTACTCATTTTTGTTGAAGCTTTTTTGTTTCAGTTTTTTTGAAATAAATTTTAATCTATGAAAGTATGTACATATTTGCAAAACTTGAACCATCCCATTTATGCAGCTACTTCTTGTTCAGACAGTTGAATCTTTTGTGGTTTAGTGATACCTTCTCAATAAAATTGATAATAATAATAAGTAATAAATATCAAGCATTTAGTATATGTAGCATATGTCTAGCACTGTGCTCTAGAGATTTTCCCAGGTTTAGTGGTAACTGTTCTAATATATCTGTCCACATTTTAATAATTATGAAATTCTAAAGCATGTATCAATCACATCCTAGTTTGTAAGAGGAAATCTCTAGGAGATAATTGTAAAATTGGTTTTTCTTTTATTTATTATTTAACAAAAAGTGGAGAAGCCTGAGTTGTTTTTGATAGATTACAAAGGGTTTATGGATTAGAGAGAACTGAATATTGGGGAATACTGAGTGTGCATTGGTGACTGTGACCTTTGGTCTTGACTGGATAAAACATCTTCACTACTTATTCCACCTCTTTATGAAGCTCCTTATGTTTTCTTCTTGTATATAATAGGTTCCAGGTTTGATAACCATGGGGGCACTGCGAAGACTGAAATCATGTGTGTTCTATCACTTTTAAGGCAGCCCTCTTTTTAATTTCACTAGACAGGCTTGAAAACCAGAAGTAACCCAACTCCAAAATTGGCAGTAAATCTTCCGACGGGGAAAAGGTGACGTACTGTGTAATAAATTCCTTTGTTGAAAAAGAGATGTTGCAATACTGGAAACTGAAGTACCGAATGTTTCCTTTTAAATTTGGAAAGGCCTTTCCTCATTACTTATCTGTCCCTGTGGACTTCTAACAGGGGATGTGTTGAAAGATTTTTCAGATGCCCACTAGCCACAGTGAGAGTGAATGGCAGCATTTATAAGATGACATAAATACTTCAAAATCATCAGTAATCCTTGGAGATGTGTAGTGTGCCAGTGGTACTGAATGTGAGCTTTTGTTGCTGCTGATCTTGTACTCTTGGATGTAGGCTGCCTGGGAATATGGGTTATGTACTCCTGTGAATGCAACTTCACTTTATCCCCCTGGGGGCTCTTTGTATCAGAACTGAGGTTAGAATGTTTTAGAAGAAATAAAATCTCCCAAAGGAGAGAAAGATCTATGAGTTTAGGAGTTATACTTTAAAATCCTAATCTCATTTTCTTCTTGTATATAATAGGTTCCAGGTTTGATAACCTTGGGGACACTGTGAAGACTGAACTTGTGTGTTCAGGGAGGAATTATAGCACAGTCCTCTATCATTTAAATACTACATTAAAACCCTACATTTGTGCCCTGGCTGGTTAACTTGTTTATAGGAGCATTGTCTGTACACTACAAGGTTGCAGGATCGATCCCTGGTCAGGGCACATAACTAGGTTGTGGGATCAATCCCTGATTGGGGCGTCTATGGGAGCCCGTGGATCATAATTCCTTCCCCAGTCTCTCTCTCTCTCTATCTCTCCCTCTCTCTAGCCCGGCTTCCTCTTTCTCTAAAAATCGATAAAAACATATCCTTGGGTGAGGATTAAAAAAACCCTACATTTGCACACTACACTAAAATCTTGACTTTAGGGGTCTTTTACTTTTCATTTTGTCATAATTTGGCTCATAGCATCACTGCTGCCACCACTATATGAGACAAAAAATATTAAAAATTATCTTGAAATGCAGTGGGGCTGTATCTTTAATGTCAGCCAAGAGTTGGTAAATTTTCATATTTCTGTATGCTTATTGCAAACACTTTTTAGTTTGTTAGTTACATTTGGAGACTAAAACATGGTTTGATAGTATGATTTTATTGGGCTATTATATTACATATTTTTAATTATCTTCATTTGAAGGATGCATTTGTCATTAAAACTGAAATGAAAATGCTAAATGTATGATGAAGGTCAGTTGAAATATAACATCTATAGTATTAGTTCACCTTAACTCTTACCACTCATGACCTCAGATATGGGAAAGTGAAGTACATGGGACCAAACCCCATTATAGGAGACCCTGCTTTGCACTTTGCTCTCTTTTCTTAAGAGAAAGTATTATGAATATAGGAGTATAACACTGAAGTCAGACAACAAACCTGTCGGGGGAAATATATATATATATATAGACACACACACACATATATATAAACTAGAAGTTAGATATATAATATATATATTATATAACATATATTATATATATATATATTTATAAAATAGAAGTTAGGTAAAATAAAATAAACAAAAGTCATGCATAATCCATAATCCCTGGATTACCACAGTTAAAATATTTCCTGCCAGACTAACAGAAATGTTTATCATGTTTTTTTACTTTGACATTGAAAGGTTTTCATTTTGACCCTGTATGAAGTCTCTGCTTACTTTGAAGCAGTGGTCTTCAGAATTGCAATTCAAAGGCTAAACCCCTTTTTAACTCTGTTCTTGTGTGTTAGAGATGATTGTCGGGCTAGCTGGGAATCACCTTTCCCTAATGGAAGGAAAATACAGAGACAAGGAAGAGGAGAGAAAAGAAAATGATATAAAACAGGTTTTCTTAAGGCAGTTATGATCCTCATTGTAGTATTTATTAAAATGCTTACCAGGTACCCAACTGCTGTAGAGATGGTATCCAGGTTTGTGGTGGTTGCAAACAATGAATTGAATGGACTACACAAACAGAGTTAAGCAAAGCAAGTGAGAGTTATTAAGAAAAGTACACTTCCTGATAGACCCAAGATGGCAGAGGAGTATGTGGAAGCTACACTAACTTCCTCCTGGGACCAATCTGGAATTGCAACTAAAATGTAGAGCAAGCACCCTGAGTAACCAAGTGAACACTAGTTGGAGAAAAGCCTTATAACCAAGGACAGACACAAGAAGCCACATCACTACAACGTGACTGGTAGGGATTGCAGAGGAGGTGAAAGGGGGTTGACTGGGCTACCATGCGTGGCAGCTAAGGATCTGGAGGAATATTTCAATGGCTGGGGGTTCTGCCTGAAAAGTGTGGGATCTAAACCAAAGGCTGGGCTTCCTAGCCTACAGTACCAGAGCCCGGAAAGGAGCACAGGCAATATCCAGCTATGAAAAACACCAGGGTTTCTGTCTGCAAGGGAGATATGGCTGAAGACTTAGAGAATGCTTATAAGTCCAGTGCACAAAATTTTGTTTGCAGCCACTTACCCAGGACTCTTACAGAGGGTGGGCAGAGTAGACTAGAGATGTGTGAAGAGAGCCTGTAGCTGGTGGCTCTGGGGAGAAAACTGAAGAATTGGCCACCAGGATTCCTGTACTGAGTCATTCCCCATACTTCAAAGTCCACCTTTCTCAGAGCTCTCCCCTCTATGTGGCATCAATCTGAGGGGAAGCAATAGCCCCACCTGCAGGACTTACTCTGCCTTACCCTTTGGATCTTAAACCGGGCTAGAGATTACAGCTTGAGGCTGTATCATAGACTAAGTTTAATAACTAAGGCAGAACTCTGGGAGCTCTGGGACTTTAGCTGACACTTCCCTGGGCCTGGTGCTGATAAAAGCGGCCTTGGTGTATAGGCTGGTTTTTTCTGAACAAAAACAGGCTCAGCAGAGGCATCCACATGATGTGGATCACTCATAGCTCTGAACAGATTGACCAGGGCCAGCGACAAGTAGCATCTGACAAAGGCCTACAACAGAGCCTGTGCAGATCTACCTAATACCTAGAAACAAATACAAAGAAGTAGCAAAACGGGGAAGACCAAAAACAAAAAAACAAAAAAAAAAACACCCTCAAATGAAGGAGTAAGAGAATCCTCCAAAAGAAGAACTAGATGAAATGGAGACAAGCAATTTATCAGATAGAGAGTTTAGAGTGATGATCATATGGATACTGAGCAGCATGAATAAAGACATAGAAACCATAAGAAAAGACCAGTGAGAAATAAAGAATGCAGTATCTTAAATGAATAATACACTGGAAGAAATAAACAGGAGGTTAGATGAAACCAAGGATCGAATCAGTGATTTGGAAGACAAGGTAGAAAAATGCACCCAGACAGAGCAGCAAAAAGAAAAAAGAAAGTAAAAAAATGAGAACTTAAGAAACATTTTGGACAACATTAAGCATAACAACATCTGCTTTATGTGAATACCAGAAAGAGAGGAGAGTGAGGAAGGGATTGAGGACCTATTTGAAGAAATAATGACAAGAAACTTTCCTAATCTGGTGAAGGAAAAGACACACAAGTCCAGGAAGTTCAGAGAGTCCCAAAGAAGTTGGACCCTAAAGGTCTACACTGAGACACATCATGATTAAAATGACAAGACTTAAAGACAAGGAGAGAATCTTAAAACCTGCAAAACAAAAGAAGTTAGTTACCTACAAGGGAGCACCAATTAGACTGTCATCTGATTTCTCAATAAAAACATTTCGGGCTGAAGGGAATGGTGTGAAATATTCAAGGTGATAAAAAGCAAAGACCAACAACCAAGCTACTTTACCTAGCAAAACTATCATTTAAAATCAAAGGAGAAATAAGGAGACTCAGAAACAAGAAAAAGCTAAAGGAGTTTGTTAACACCAAACCAGTACTGCAACAAATGTTAAACAGCATGCTTTAAGAAGAAGAAAAAGAAAAGAAACAGGAAAATAGTCTAATAATAAAATGGCACTAACTGTGTATCTATCAATAATCACCTTAAATGTAAATGGCTTAAATACTCCAACCAAAAGACATAGGGGAACTGAATGGATAAGAAAACAAGACCTATATATGAGGTCTGTCGGGAAAAAGTCTGACACTGTTAATATAATAAGACCGGTCTATGCAACATCAATGTAACCGGGCATCCAAGGAGAGTGGATGGAATGTGCATGCTTGAAAAATGACAGCTTCACTGTACTAGTCAGTAGGGGTGGTAGACGCCATCGAGTGAGCTTGTGTACCGTGTGGCCATCACATTCAAAATGACTGAGTGAGTAAAACAATGAATCTGCATTAAATTTCACATTAAACTTGAACAGTCCTCTGTGGAAACTATTTGGATGATTCAGAAAGCTGCATTTATAGGCAACTGGTGATGGGCAACTTCATCATGAAGTGGACCCAATTGTGTGTCATGTCTTGTGCAGTTTTTGTTTTGACAAAACACCATATCCCCCAGGTGAATCTGCCCCCCTACAGCCCAGATTTAGCATCTTGCAACTTAGAGCTTTTCCCAACACTAAAATCACCCTTGAAAGGGAAAAGATTTCAAACCATCAATAAGATTCACAAAAATGCGATGGGGCAGCTGATGATGATAGCAAGAACTGTGTGAGGTCCCAAAATGCCTACTTTAGAAGAGACTGAGATATCCTTGTCCTATGTACAATGTTTATTGTATTTTGTATTGTATTCAATAAATGTCTCTTTTTCATAGTATGTGGCTGGATACTTTATGGACAGACCTTGTTGTATATGCTGCCTCCAGGAGACCCACTTTAGATAGAAATGTACACACAGAGTAAAAGCAAACAGATGGAAAAAGATTTTTCATGCAAGTGGAAAGGAAAAGTTGGGGTAGTAGTACTCATATCTGACAAGATGAACTTTAAAACCAAGGCTATAGTAAGAGACAAAAAAAGGACACTACATAATGATAATGGGAATAATCCAACAAAAGGATATAACCCTAGTAAAGATTTATACACCCAACATAGGAGTATCTAAATATGTAAAGCAAATCTTGATGGACATAAAGGGAGAGATGGACAGAAATACAGTCATAATCGGGGATTTTAACACCCCATTGACTTCAATGGCTAGATCTTTCACACAGAAAATTAACAAGGCGACCGTGGTCTTAAGTGACACTCCAGATCAAATAGATTTAATTAATATCTTTAGAGCATTTCAACCCAAAGCAACAGAATATACATTCTTTGCAAGTGCACATGAAAAGTTTTCTAGGATACACCATGTTAGAACACAAAACAAGTCTTAATAAATTTCAGATTGAAATTATATCAAGCGTCTTCCCTGACCACAATGCTATGGAACTACAAATCAATCACAAGCACACTGAAAAACACACAAAGACATGGGAGCTAAATAACATGTTATTAAACAATGAATGGGTCAACAACAAGATCAAGGAAGAAATCAGAAGATACCTTGAAACAATTGAAAATGAGAACACAACAATCCAAAATCTGTGGGATGCAGGGAAAGCAACCCTAAGAGGGAAATTCATAGCATTACAGGCCTATCTCAAAAACACACAAAAAAGCTCAAATAAACAATTTAATTTTATACTTAAAGGAACTTGAAAAAGAACAACAAACAAAGCCCATAGTGAGTGGATGGAAGGCAATAATAAAAATCAGAGCAGAAATAATTGAAATAAAATTTAAAAAATGATATTAAAGATCAATGAATCCAAGAACTGGTTCTTTGAAAAAATAAACAAGATTGACAAAGTTTTAACCAGACTTACCAAGAAAAAAAGAGAAAGGACCCAATAAATAAAATCAGAAATGCAAGAGGACATACAACTGACATCAAAGAAATACAAAGGATTATAAGAAAATATTATGAACGTCTATATGCCAACAAACTAAACATCCTGGATGAAATGCATGAATTCTTAGACATATACAATCTTCCAAAACTAAATCGGGAAGAATCAGAGAATCTGAAAATACAGATTACACCTGGTAAAATTGAAGCAGTAACCCAAACACTCCCAGCAAACCAAAGCCCTTGACCGGATATCTGTACAGATGAATTTTACCACACATTCCGAGAAGAACTAACACCTCTCCTCAAATTATTTCAAAAAATTCAAGAGGAGGCAGGACTTCTAATCTCATTTTATGAGGCCAGCATTATCCTAATTCCTACACCAGATAAAGACACTAAAAAAGAAAATTATAGGGCGATATCCCTGATGAACATAGATGCTAAATTCTTCAGCAAAACATTAGCAACCTGGAGATAGCAGTGCATCAAAAGATAATATGCCTTGATCAAGTGGGATTTATTCTGGGAATGCAAGGTTGGTACAACATTTACAAATCAAAAAATGTGTTCCACCACATACAATGAAGGATAGAAACCACATGATCATATCAATAGATTCAGAAAAAGCATTTGATAAAATCCAGCACCCATTTATGATAAAATCTCTCAGCAAAGTGGGAGTAGAGGGAACATAGCTAAATATAATAAAAGCCACATATAACAAAAATGCACTGGCAACATTATACTCAAAGGGAAAAAAAACAACAAGTGTTCTCCATAGAATAGGGAACAAGACAGGGATGTCCCCTTTTACCTCTCTGATTCAACTAAGTACCGGATGTCCTAACCTCAGCAGTCAGACACAAAGAAGAAATAAAAGACCACCAAATTGAAAAGAAAGAAGTAAAACTATCATTATTTGCAGATGACATGATATTGTACACAGAGAACCCCAAAGAGTCCAACAAGTAACTACTGGAATTGATCAGTGAATTCAGCAAAGTAGCAGGATACAAAACTAATATCCAGAAATCAGTTACATTTTCATGTGCCAATAACAAACTAACAAAAAGGCTAATCAAGAAAACAGTCCCATTCACAATTGCTTCAAAAAGAATAAAATACATAGGAATAAATATAACTGAGGATGTAAAAGACCTGTACTAGGACACTGTAAGACACTGAAGAAAGAAATTGAAGATGATATATGTATAAGTGGAAGCACATACCACCTTCATGGATAGGGAGAATTAACATCATTTAGCTACCCATACTACCCAAAGCAATCTATAGATTCAATGAAATTCCTATCAAGATTCCAATGACATATTTCACAAAACTAGAACAAATATTTCAAAAATTTTATGGAACCACAGAAGTCCCTATATAACAACAGCAATCCTGAGAAAGAACAACAAAGCTGGAGGAATCACTCTACCTAATATCAAACTATAAGGCCATAGTAATTGAAACAGCATGGTATTGGCATAAAAACCGACACATAGTCAATGGAACAGAATAGAAAGCCTGGAATTAAACCCACATCTTTATAGTCAGTTAATATTTGGCAGAGGGAGCAAGTGCATGCAGTGGGCTAAAGATAGTTTATTCAATAAATGGTGTTGGGAAAATTGGACAGGTATGTTAGAAAAATGAAACTAGACCACTTTCTTATACTACACACGAGTAAATTCAAAATGGATTAAAGACTTAAATATTAGACCTGAAAACATAAAAATCATAGAGAAAACATAGGCAGCAAAATCTCGGACATTGCTCATAGTAATTTTTCTTTGGATATATGTCCCCAAGCAAGGGAAACAAAAGAAAAAATAAACAAATGGGACTATATCAAACTAAAATGTTTTTGCACAGCAAAGGAGATCATCGACAGAATAAAAAGACAATCCATAGAATGGGAGAACATATTCACCAATACATCTGATAAGGGGTTGATATCCTAAATTTATGAAGGACTTAACAAAACTCAATACTAGAAAAACAAACAATCCAATTAAAAGATGGTCAAAGGACCTGAATAGTCACTGTTCCAAAAAGAACATGTAGATGGCCAATAGATGTATGAAAAGATGCTCAACATCACTAATCATCAGAGAAATGCAAATTAAAAACACAATGAGATATCTCACACATGTCAGAATGTCTCATCAATAAATCAACAAACAACAAGTGCTGGTGAGGATGTGGAGAAAGGGGAACCCTTTTGCACTGTTGGTGGGAATGTAGGTTGGTGTAGCCACTGTGGAAAGCAGTATAGAGATATTTTAAAAAATTAGAAATGGATCTGGCTTTAGACCCAGCGATCCCACTTCTGAGATTATATCTGAAGGAACCCAAAACACCAATTCAAAAAACAAGCATCCCTATTTTCATTGCAGTATTATTTACTGTTGCCAAGATATGGAAGTAGCCCAAGTGTTTATCAGTGGATGAGTGGATAAAACGACTATGGAACATTTACATAATGGACTACTACTCAGCCATAAAAAAGAAAATTTTATCACTTGTGACAGTATGGTTGGACCTGGAGAACATTATGCTAAGTGAAATAAGACGGCCAGAGAAAAATCAATACCATATGATTTTGCTCATATGTGGAATCTAATGAAAAAACTGAACTAAGAAGCAAAATAGAGATAGTGAGCAGGATAATGACAAAGGTGTGGGGAGGTTAGGGGGTGGAGGGATCTAGCAAAAAAGGGAAAGGACTCAAGGGTCATTAACGTGGTGATTGTGTAGGGGAGGGGAGCAGAAGGGAAGTAAACTGTAATGGGAAAATAAACTTCAAAAAAACCCCACAAAACCCTATACCGTAATGGGGGGGAAAAAAGCACAGTTCCCACCAATACAGATAGCAGACCATCTCTTGCTAGCCCGAAAGGGTACAGGCTTTATAGGGGGCCGTTTTTCTTTCTCAATTTCTTTGTTTTGTTTGGCAGGCTTTTTTCCACATATGTGCAAGTGCTTAAAAGAGTATAACTTTTAAGCTTGTGCTCTTGCAATTTGCCACAATATCACTTGATTGCTCACCTGGGAGTCAAACTACAGGAGTAATTTATTAGAATGGCATGATGATGAAACAAGGTGGAACAGTGGTCAGTTACTGATAGGGTCCACACCCATGGCCCCCTTGCTGGGTACTGCAATGCATATCTTGGTAATCAGGATCTTGAATGCTGGCTGGCGACAGTGTGGCATCTCAGGGCTTCCTCATTCTTATTTTGTCTCCTGCCTCATAACCCCATGCTAAGTGTTGTATGTACGTTGTGTCATTTTGTCCTCACAACAACTAGATGAGGCAGTTGTTAACTCTCATTCTCCATTTTACAGCTGAGGTAACTGAGGCTTAAATAAAGAGTCCCAAAGTTGCTCAGCTTGATTCAAACATGAGTCTGAGTATAGAGTAGAAAATGCTAACCTGTACTGTACAGTGGCTTATGACCTTAGGGTAGAGAGAGAGAGGGGGGGAGGGAGAGGGAGAGAGAGAGAGGAGAGAAAGAAAGAATGAGAGAATTGAATAAGTGGAATGTACAGGCTGTTCTCTTCTTAATAAGATAAACAAGACCTTGTGGCTTGGCCCAGAAATCTCACATTTCTCCTTATTAGTGAAGATACGGAAGCTCTTTGGTAATGTAGGCCATTGTGTTCACTAGAGAAATGATGGCTTTTTTTGGAAACATTTTGATGAAGGAAAAAAAAGGATAACTCTCCTAACTTTTCTAGTTTCTTTGGAGTTTTTTGCCAGCTTTTTCTGGATTCTAAACTAATCTGCAAACAAGCATTGTAAGGATTGCCTTCTCAAATGATTTAATAGGGCTGAGGGAAGTGGTCATTCTATACATGATTAAAAGGCACTCTAAAATATGTCAGATTCAATTTTTTCTGACATCATAAAGCATTTATTTCAATCAGATTGCTCTCATTCAAACAAAATAAAAAGAAAATAGGTTATTGGTAGCAATTAAATATATCATGGATTTTCCAACATTAACTGGGTTAAAATGAGTGATCTTAGACTAAATGATCTTTTTTCGTGTATTGCTGCAAATGGTGTCTGATAAAAACATTTATCTACATGAACTTATCAAAAACCATCTTTGATTCAACACAAAGTCGTATGAATTGGAAGTAGTTAGAAGTTGTCTTTGCAGTGTAAAGTTTTCTGAGCCATTGTTACCAGCAGATAGCTCTCCCTCTGTATTAAGAATGCATTTGACCACAGATTTCTATCAACAGATGAATGGATAAACAAAATGTGGTATATACATAAAATGGGATATTATTCTGCCTTAAAAAGGAAGGAAATTCTGACAGATGCTCTACAATATGGATGAACCCTAAGGACATGATGCTAAGTGGAACGTCAGTCACAAAAGGACAGAAGTGTATGATTCTACTTATATGAGATACCTATAGTAGCCCAGTTCATAGAGATGGAGAATAGAATGGCAGTTGCTAGGGTAATGGGGAGAGAAAGGAAGTGGGAGTTATTTAAAGGGATCAGAGTTTCAGTTTGGAAAGATGAAAAACTTGTAGATATGGATGGTGGTAATTGTGGCACTGAATTGTACATTTAAAATGATGGTTAAATGTTAAGTTTTCTGTATATATTTTATATATGTTTATATATACTGATAAATGTATATTTGTGTATATAAATAGTATATATTTTAGCAAAATAAAAGGATGCATTTAGGCTTAAAAAAGAGAGCTAAATTACTGTGGTTTAAACATACAGTTTTTTTTTATTCTAAATCTCATGTGACGAGAAGGCTGGGAGGAATCGGGCTGGGCAGGCTACCCAGCAATGCTGTCTGGTACCCCAGTTGTTCCCTTCTCTCCTGTGTTCCTCAGGGTAGGCTTTCTTGGTCATGCTTGTCACCCTTTGGTTACAGGATGCCCACTGCATGTTATTTAGCTGTGCAGGTGTAGGCCTCAGAAATTGGATTTAGTCAGATATGTCAGATATGTTATGGATTTAATATGTGTGTCAGCCCATTCAGTTGTTACTTTTATTGATGCTAAATAAGTGTAATTTCCTAAGTTCTTTTAGAACTTGACATTTATTTCATTTTTCTTCTAGGTTTGTTGTTAGGTCTTCATTCTATCATATATATAATCCATGTTTACTTCTGAGATCTGAGAACATAAATACACTGTTGCATGAATAAGGGCAAAAGGAGGATGTAATGAAAGGCCTATTTCTTATATCTTGGAATAAAGAATGGACTGTTTGCCTTTGTATTACACTTCAGCTACATGGCATCATATTTAAGAAACCTTGGAATTTTGTGGGTAAAACCACAGAAGTCAAATTTTTTTTTATTGGAACCTGCAGGAGAACAAGCTTTTGGTGTCAAAGCTCTTATGTTAGAGGTGATATATGTCAGAATAGAGACATAATTTTAAAAGTTCCTTGGTAAAAATCAATCATAGGAAAACCCTGCTATTCCTGTATAACAACAGAGGAAAAAGTCTCACTGACATATATTGTGTATTTTTGATGTAATGTTAACTTCATGTGGTTTAGCTGTTTGACTTGAGGTGTGTGTGTATAACCTTCTGAACACTCATTTAGCTTATAATATGCCAATTTCCTAGCAATTATTATTGTTCCAAAGTATAACATTTCACTGTTCAACATCAGATATGTACACAAAGGGAATTAAAATTTATGGAGTTTCATGAGCTTAGCACAGTGTCTCAGCATAGTAAATGTCAAAAATTGTTTCTTTTCCTTTTGCTTCTTTGTCGTTTTTTCTCTGATTATAAAAATAATACTGCAAAAAAAATTAACAAAATAGAGATCTCCACAATCCCGCTTACAAAGTTATATTTTAAATTGCATATCTAGATCTTCCTGTAAGTGTAGATACTCACAGAGACATATTTAGAGGTTGAAGGTCATTCACATTTCCACTTTACCAAAAAAATACAGGGGGATTCTTTCAGGAAAAATGTCAGATAATTTTTTAAAAACCTCAATACTTTTTGAATGGTTTGTATTTTTGGCAATGAGCATCTATTGTATTGTGTGTTGATATGTGCATGTATGTATAGGGGGAGGAGAGGAGAGGGAGAGAGAGAGAGAAATCTATATATAAGAGAAAATTTCTGAAATGAAAGATACCAACACAGTTTAACAGTTACAGGTTATTTTTCAGTGAGATTTGTTGTTAGTGCATAGCATCGGTCACAGTACATACTAGCTGAACAGAGAACTGTGTATCATATCAGTTTATATTGCCCGAGTTTTATGAATTAAAGACTTTTAAGGCATTATTTAAAAGAGGTACTTTCATTTGTTAATCTTAGTCCACATTTCTTTAGAATTGCTAATAACCTCCCTTCTCCACTCACCAGTGTAGTGTTTGTGCATGAACATATCTGTGTACAAATTAATAACATGGAAAAAAGAAGTTATTTTGTCTCTGGTTCTGTTAGGGAAAATGAGTGGATCCTGGAGATGCTCCTTTTTTTGCTGTGATTGTTTTTGACAATGGGGTTGAATCATACTTTAGTCTGAGTAGATGTTTAGATCATTTGATACTTTTTATCGATGAATTTATGGAGGACATGATTTTCTAATGAACTAGCACCACGTTTGGCAGATTTTTTTTTATTTTTTATTTTTTTTTAGTAAGAGATGGGAAGCAGAAGTTCAGTTGGGGAGAGGAATCATTTTGAATAGAAAAATGTTTTTAAGAAAGAGACCTCATAAAGATCTTCTGTATCTACTTTTCTTATTTGGATAAGAGGATATTTTCATTTTAATAGTGAAATTGGTTTTATATATATAAAAAGCATTTCAAATGTCATTTGCTATATTTTAGAAAAGGATTACTTCTCCAATGTTTGTCAAGGTAGCTTTTTAACATTTTGTATTTTTAAGAAAAAAAGTCACGCTCTTTGTTCAGAAATCTTTTATTTGAATTAACCAGTTTATAAGTTGAATTTTCTGACTCTACTTTTGCAGGAAGTTTCTACTTTTAACGGGTGGAGACTGTAATCAGATTGTAGGCATTGCCCATCACCACCATGCGTACCCTTTCTTAGTGTGTCTACGTGGTCCAGATTCAGACGCACTAACTCAATGGGTTAATATACACTCTTTCTTTAGAACTACAGAGAGTATTCACCCTTGAAAGCTATGTAAATTGCCATTAGAACACAAGTAAGGTGTTATTTTATTAAGTCCACTTTACTGCTATTGACATGTGGTAGACATTGCAATGAAAAGTAGGTTGGGGGGAGATTCAGATTGGCTCTGGCTGACTAGATTTCTCCCAGGCTCCCAGGTGTGTAGGATGCCAGAGCGAAATAGGAGACCAAGGTCAATGGCATGTAAACAGGTAAAGAAATTATAAAGCAGAGTTTTTTGTAATACCCAGCTATGGAAATGAGATAGAACCCTAGGAGATTCCTAGGTAAAAGACTCTAAATTCTTGTATTGTATAAATCACTTGTATGAAAAAGAGTTTTCCTGGGGTTTTTTGGTTGGTTTGTTTCCTTTTGAGATTAGTCATTCATGTGTTTCTCTAGTTTCTGCAAAATTCTGTTACTAAAATTACTAGGTTACTCATAGAAATCATTTCATCCATCACTGAATTATTCTCTAGCACAACCACTTCTTAAGTAGTTCATAAGAGTGTTTTAATGCTTGTAACAAAAGACAGACATTTAGTACTGCCTTTCCTCAACGATTTTTGGTTTCCTTCAATTTCTAGGATGTGGGGAGCATCTTGTACGCACCATACTCGCTAGAGAATGTTCACACGCTCTACAGGCTGAAGATGCCCACCAAGCTCTATTGGAGACTATGCAAAACAAGTTTATCAGTAAGTATAACATTAAGAAAATTGTATCCTTCTAAATATAGATTGCTTTACTGAGCTATAAACTTCATGAGTCAGGTACCTCATTGCTAGACCTAGGTCCAGGGCCTAACATAGACCCTCAATATTGGTCATGAAAAGAATTCCATCACAGTAGCTACTACAGCATGAAATTTACTATATAACTAATTTAACATCAAAACTATGAGAGATATTGTCTAGGGTTTGAGTGGTATACAGTAGAACAAAATTCTACTAAAATAAATTTTAAGGTACAACTTTCTTTAAAAGTTTTAAAATATAATTTGACGTTTTTTAAAAGTCCAAGTTTTAAAATTTAGTATTCATGAGTTCAGCACTGCCACACATATTTGTACAGGGCTAAGTTGAAATCCTGTTTGGGCTCCATTTTGCTAAGCCATGTAAGAGTTAAAATGATTTGACTTAGTGTGGTTTTCCCATCATTTAACATTGAACTTATCACTATTCAAAGATATGTGAAGTACTATAAGTAATATAAAACATTGAATATGTTAAGGTAATTAGTCATGAACACGTAAATTAGAGAAAGAGTATCACAGGATTAATAGGGGTGGGGGATATGTCCACTTAGGTAATTAAGACAAGAGGGATATAAGGTGCTAATTGTGTAGTGAGGAAAACACAGCAAAGTGTTAAGAAGAAGTCACTCCAAAAGGACTAATGGATGATGGGCTCTTAGGACTGGCTCCAGAGGGCTCTGGGACTAGTGGGGAAAGATGGAGAAAAAAGGAACACGAACAGAGACATGACAATAGGATTAAGCATGGTGGGTGCTAGACACCTGCATGACTCTTACCTGGAGGGAAGAATTCCTGATGTGTGGTGGGGCTGGATTGGCCAGGTGAGGCCAGGTCACAGAAGGCCTTGAAACCTCAGTGTAGGAGTTCATATTTGATCTGATAGGAAGGAGAGAACCCTTATGTGTTCTTAAGATGACAAAATGTGTTTGGTAGGGAAGGTTATGGAGTAGAGTTGAAGTTGTCCAAGGCCATCTCTACAGGAAAGAGACATTAGGGTCTGGGAATGGTCCAGCGGATGGAGAGGAAATGGTGATTTTGAGAGAGGCATCAGTAGAGAAAGTGGAAATATTGATAGACTATGATTTTGACATTAGGAGGATGTAGCCCTGTGGGTCCATTTAAGATATAGAAACCATACATTATGTTAATCAGGGTAAGTTTAATATGAAGAGTTGTTAACTATGATGAAAGACTAATTATAAAATATAAGGAAACTGAGAGACTATCCAACGAAGGACATAGTTAGAAGGGGCTCAGACATTTTTGGAGAAGGTATGGTTTGGCCACCAGGTAGCAGAGAAGTTTACTAGTTTGATCAGAATGGTAGTGGTCTGGAGTTGCTGGGTAAAAAATAGGCCACACTCTAGAGTGCAGACAAGGAGAAGCTAATCAGCAGTGGGTGGCTGAATGTGCAGTGGACACATAGGTCATCACAGCACATTGGCCACAGGGCACTTGCAATGGGAATGACTGCTTGGTGTTTGACCCTCTGGGCCATGGGGCCTTCATGTAGGTTGTGTGGGGCCTTGACAGATGAGTCCTGACAGGTGATGGTGTACAGCTGCTGGGAGCCCCTGGTTTCCATGTTGAGAGGGCTGTGGACAGATTATCACCAGGCTTAGCATGTAAGGTCACAGATAGACCGTGTTCTGCATCTGTGATTAGGGCAGACTTTATCAAGTATCCTCACACCACACTGCCTCTCTTCGCCACATGCTGGAATTGCAGGAAGAGTGCTTGTTTTTAAGTCTGTTTTTGTTCTCTAACTCAGATCAATGCCTGACTCCTTGCCTTCCTTCCACTAGTCTCATAATCTCATTTTATATTTGTCTGTCCCCTCCTCCATCTTCTTTGGGTGGCAACTGGATTCCAGGGAGCTTTTTTGTTAATGGGGGATGGACTGTGGTTCATGGTTAAAATCTTTCCACTGTTGGCTTCTGCTGGAATGGGACTTGCCCTCTACCTACCTGTGGTGGGGGTGGGGTGGGTAATCTCTGTTGCTGTTGAATTTACTGTGGTGTCTGGCTTCCTCAGCACTTACAACAGATGCTAGTGGTAGTGGAGTCAGTTGGTCTGAAAACTTAGGGTAATCAGTGAGATTGCCAATTCCTCAGGCATATCAGGCTACTTTCACTACTTTACTTTTGCTGGCTTGAGGGTGGCATGGGAATGGAGGACTTCGCTACCTGCCTTTTTGTCTGTTTTGGCTTCATCTATTCTTGGAACCTCCAAATCTAGCTGGGGCTTTTTTATTGTCTCCTCTTTTTTCTGCACCTTCACTAGCTGGGGAAGAGGGACAGAAACCCATACCAGCGATCAATTCTTTTCTTGTAGTTTTCTCAAAAGCATCCAGGTGTTCAGTCACACCTCTACCCCCAGCCCTTTGTTTAGGGTACTCGTAGGGGACCCAGCTAAGCAAGGGCTGCTCCAAACTATTTATTTTGCCAAAATTTAGGCATTCTCACTAAAAAAAATTTCATCTCAAAGCTGTCTCTACTTAGAATTTATAGAATTCCGTGTAGAAGCTCAGCTTGATAAGCATGCAACTGATGGGATAAATGGAAGCTTCCATGGATGGGGCTAAAACTGAATTTCGCTGTTGTTCAGGCCTTTTAATAAGTGTCATGCCCTGTTAGGAAACCTTTTTAGAGAAAAGAGAGAAAGAATAACAGATTATGGGCAGGAAGGAACTGTATTTATTTATTTGAAGGAAGAACAGAGTGAATAATTTTAGAAAAATTTTAATATGAAGAGATTTTATACAGGTGCTTTCTTATAGTTCTTTGAACTGAGCTTATGAAAACATAAATAATGGAATTAACTATATGCATATTAGTAAGAATTGCCCAATGGCCAGTGAAAAATTGTAAATTCAGGAAAGAGTTAGAAACAGGACTTTGAAGTCTGCCTTCTAGTGATTTTCCAGAAAAAAGGATTATATTTACATTATTATATCCTCAGGTATATCAAAATCAGACTTTAGGTTGCTATTCTTGTATTTTAATAATTACCATTGTTGAATGCTTTTTTTTAAGGGAGTACAAATTCTTGGCCTTAATAGCGTATGTAATCTATATTATGTGTTATTAATTGCCCAGTTATACTCAATACATTCTCAGGCATTAGTGGAAAGGAATAGTAAGGGGTAAAAATTAGATGCTCAAGAAAAGTTAACTTCCAGGGAACTATGTGGTAGGTGGGTAATTATGGCACATGATAACTTTCCACTTGCTGAGAATAACCTGAAGCACTTTATTGAATCTAAAACGGCAGATTCACTGGCCCTGGCCAGGGTAGCTCAGTTGGAGCATTGTGCTGATGTGCCAAGGTTGTGGGATTGATCAGGGCACCATTCAAGGATCAACCAATGAACACATCAATAAATGGAATGATAAATTAACGTTTCCCTCTCTCTCTCTCTTTCTCTCTCTCTCTTTTTCTCTCAGTCTCTGAAAGTCATTAAATAAAAAATAAAAGAACAGATTTGCTAGCTACTTATACCTCTCCAGAGTTGGGTGTGTGCTAAGGAGTTCCTGAACTCCATTTTCTTCTCTTCTGTTGGTTTGTTGTACTTTCTTTTTAAAAACTCTCCTCTTTAAGCCTATTCTCCCCTTTAAAACTACTCAGGGAGTTTGACTGCAGTATTTCATTTTGCCACTGGATCCCATGACCTAGTTAGTATACACTGAACCCATCCTAAAAATTCTTAGTATATATTGAACCCTATACTGAATCCCAGACTCAGATTTTTTAAATATATCAAAATCATGGATTAAAAAAATGGTTTTCAGTTTTATTTTGTCTTCTTCTGATGAGTGAGATTGAGCAACTTTTCATATATTATAGCTTGGCCTTTTATTAATTTGTGAATTATCTGCTTATAGCTTTTGACAGTTTTTTTGTACTGTTTGGGTGATATTCTTTTAATTGACAACTAACTTTTATTAATGATAAAATTACCTTAAATGAAAGATTCTAAAATGGCATAGCAGAATTTTAAAATAACTTCTTTTTCTGAGTAGTGGTATGTTTGATATCTGACTTTCTGCACTAATAAAAGATTTTTTTAAAAAGTAATTTTACACTTATGAAATAATTTTTATGTATTTTTTCTAAAGCTGTCAGTGACATCAAAATAAAATCGTTTCCTTTTTTTTTGCATTTTGAAACAAACTCTGAAATTATCTTAAATATGGGGTCTTTAAAAATCTATTTTTGATAAAATGAGACTTTAATGTGTTAGAATGAATAGAGTAAAAATGAAAGAGACTTTGAAGATTGAACTCTTTTTGTTTCCACTTGCATTACCGTTATGCCAAGATCCAGAGCTTTGGTTTGACTTAATATAGGAAGCATAAAAGAGTAACCAATTCATGCATTTTTTAAAAACCACTCTTCGTGTAACACACAAAACCCATAAAAATGGATACTGAAAAATAGTGCCTTAATAATACTTCATGCTAACCAGCTGATTATAGACTGAATGCTTAGTTAAGTAGGGAAAAGAAATAAATAGACTTCCTTTTTAGTTGTGCTTTTTAAGTGATTACACGCATGTACACACACACAACCCTTACAATGATTCAGATGTGACTTTTCCTATTCTTGGTTATTTTTGAACAAACTTGGTTTTATGAATTATTCTTTTTTTCATGCAAACTGTAGCTGCATGTGTGGTATTTGAACTTCAGGGTGGCATTATAGTTTCCTACTACCCTGCTCTCAACAAGTAATGTCACAGAACACTTTTTAGTTGGCTCTGCTCACTACTAAATCAGCCATTATGGGTGATAAAATGTTATCTATAGTGGGGGTCCCCAACCTCCAGGCTAAGGACCGGTACTGGTCCGGGCCTGTTAGGAACTAGGGCCACACAGCAGGAGGTGAGCTTGAATGTAATTCTCTTGAATCATCCCAAAACCATCCCTTTCCTACCCAGCTCCCCTCCCCGGGTCTGTGGAAAAATTGTCTTTCACGACACTGGTCCCTGGTGCCAAAAAGGTTGGGGACTACTGATGTATAAAACTCTAATGTCTCTTTTTTTTGAATTTCTAAGCTAAGTTATTAGTATTATCAACCTATAGTTTATGTGAGCACAGTTGAAAAATTATGTGGTATATATACTATGATAAAACGGTGGTTTTCCTCTATGTTCTCTTATTCCTTTGGGAAATGTTCTTACAACATTAGTGACATCATGGATTTATTGTCAAATACAGTATTCCATTAACAGTTGAGGTTGAAGGGAGTCCACTCTTGTGGTTTTCTGCCTAACGAAGGAGTTATATTCAATAAATATTTTCTTTTAATGACCAGATTTTTAGCTAAAGACCCCATAATTCATGAGCATTGGCTTTTCATAGGAAGAACAAAAAGTATGTTGGTGTTACACATTTTAACCTTTTACCTGAGATTATTGATTATGTTTCATGAATTTTTTTGTAGTTTAGAAAACTTTAAAAATACATCATTCTCTTCTCCAGTGCAGTTTTGGAGTTTTACAAGATCTTTCTCTATATTTGTTATGCATATTTCTGCTTTTTAAACACAGATTTTTTTTTCCTTTGTAGCTACCTGCTACCTGGAACTTGAGGGACTCCTAAGAGAATTTATTCTTTTTATCCATTAAAAAATCAAAGATAGTTCTCCTTCACTATTTTTAAACACTGTGCTATTTAGCCTATTGTACTCACTTGTTCAAACTACAAAATAAGGAAGACAATAAATTAAGCATCTTCTGAAGCATTATTCATTACGAATTCTTGGGCCCCGGGCTTTTATACTTTCAGAATTTTTACTGTCTTTTTTATTTGCAAATATACATTGAAAACCATGTATGTACTCTGCTGGCTATTGGATGAGGGAAACCCTCACCTGCAGGGTGAAGGCCATGACAATTAGAGAAAGCAGAATTAGTTTGGATAGAAAGGAGTCTCAGGTACCAGAGACTCTCAGAGAACCTCTGAGGCTTGGTGGTCGATCGAGTGTGACAGATATAGTCAAAGAGTTATCGAAAAAACTAGAATTTTGATTATGATGTACTTGAAATTACATGCCAATAAGAGATTATAAGAATGTCATGGATGAAACATTGGACATGCAGAGACAATGGAATTGATTTTGACCATATGGCCTAGAGGTATTTGTAAGCAAGTGGGGCTGGAGCTTGAGAGGGAAATTGAGTGCATGCCAAGTGTAAGAAACAGAATCATCACAATTTCCAAGAAACCCAGAAGTTATCTTTTGTGACATGGCTGATGTTTTGTTTCTAAAGGAAAATAAAATTAGGTTGGCCTGTTTGGGGCAACCTCCATCATTTTTCAATTTTTTTCTCTCCTCTTACAAATAAGAAAAAAGAAAAACTTGTTATTGTATTAAATTACTAACAGAATTGATCAGAAGCTGACTAACAAGATAGACTATGAGAATAAGTGGAAATGGGTAGCCAGCAACAGAAGGGCTTTGGGCATTCACAGATGAACTTGTTTTTCTCCCTGTGGCCAAGGTTTTCTCTTCACAAAAGATTTTTAGCCTTCTCTTAGATCCTGGAAATCCCACATATTTTGCACATTTGGAGCTTTTAATTTTTTTATTTAAAAAATTTTTTAAACTTTTATTGTTTTTTTTTTTTTTCCATTACCATTTAGTCCCCTTATACCCTCCTTCCCCCGATCGGAGCTTTTTAAATAGCAGAGGATGATTGTGTTAATCACAGGTGTGTTCTTACTTAGGTCTTTTGGTAAACAAGGAAAAGACCATTTATATTAGCTATCAAATTTTGATAACTGGAAATAAATTGTTAATATCATTTGCTTGGAAAGAAAATAATAAACACAGTACTAAAAAAGTAGAAAATAAGAAAAACAATTCTGTAAACAGTGTCATGTCACTTTAAAAAGAACCATAGTTTTGTTGCTGGTCTATTTGATTTTTAGGGACCATGGACTTGATTATAAAAGTTGGTGCCATCACAGAATTGGGAGCTGCAGAGCTATTCACAATAGGTACTTTATTTTGAACTTTATGTTAAAAGATATTTATGAAGTATTAGGATGTAATTAAAACCACACTAGGAATTTGTTTTATCCCATGCAGAAAAAAAAAAAGAAAGAAAAATAAAAACCTTTGTTTCCATATTAACAATTTTTTTCTCCTAAGGGTACTGATTAGGTGATCAAAAAGCTTTTTTGTCTGTTCCTTTAGTTTGTGAGCATGTGGAGAAAACCACTAATATTAGTTACAGTAAACTCAGAGCACATAATTATAATGTTGCAAGAAGCAAAGGAAAATTAAATCATGTGAAGCTGAAGGCTGAGTTGTACAGTATATTGAGTGATTAGTTTGAATAGGGTTTAAGTTACACTTGGTCGAGGTGGGTAAATAAATAAATCCATAATTATAATAATGCTCATAATAGATTTTAGAATTGTTTTTATGGTTGTAAAGTTGCTTCCCCTCATTGTAAACTATTTTTTTTCAGTCTTTAAATATTTTAGAGTAACTGATTTTTGAGCCTCTGAAGACCATATATTCATGAGGAAAGAACAGAGTATATGTAAACAACATTATTCCTAACCTTTTATGAATGTGGTAAAACCCAACCCGTTCATTAGCATTAATCGCAGGCAGCTTATGCTGAGTGCTTCTCAGACAGTCCTTCTGAGGCTCAATGACACTGATGATTTTCCGCTATTTTACCTCACTCCTGGGTTGATTTTCAGTTT
This sequence comes from Mormoops blainvillei, assembly GCA_004026545.1. Taxonomy (NCBI): domain Eukaryota; kingdom Metazoa; phylum Chordata; class Mammalia; order Chiroptera; family Mormoopidae; genus Mormoops; species Mormoops blainvillei. The sequence continues at coordinate 393,466 of PVJD01000512.1, read as the reverse complement.
CAAATTAGGTAAGGTGAGAGTATTTTCTTTGTTTGTTTTAAGTAGCAGATTTATATTTATTTAAAACACTTCATTTCTTCACTTACTTGAATTAGTGATTAGGAATTTTACAATTATTTGGGGGTGAGTAAATTTTGAATGTGCTGCTGTAAGTCTGTCTGTGGCATATGTATGTTTTAGAAGTTACTTAAAGGTCCAAAATAATCTTGCCTGTCATCTTTCCCTTCTTTCCTTTTCTTCCTGTAAAATATAATGTTCAGAAGAACTTATTGTTATGCTCTGTAACTGTTTAGGTACAAAGATGCAAAACAAGTGACCATTTTATGAATATAGAAACCTGTATTTAAAGAATCCAACCTAAATAGTAATTGACTGACAACTGATAAAAATGATACAGGTGAAAATTAACTACCTTTGGTTGAATGATTTTGAAGCAACATACTTTAAACACAAGTGTTGGGAGTGATTAGCCTTTAATTAAAAAATAGTTTTTAAGAGGAAGAAATTTTAATAGATTAAATGATGATTAATATTTATAAATGTTACTAATTAGCAGAATTACTATTAATAGTGTTAGACATGATAATATTGTGATAAGGGAAGAGAATGTCCTTGTTCTTAAGAGATGTCTTCTGAACTATTTATGATGAACTGTAACATTTTAAACTGACATTCAAATGGCTCAGAAAAAAATAGTATTTTTGTGTGTAATTCTTTTGTACTGTAGACTGATGGTGACTTTGTAAGGTAATTGATCTTTTTACTAGGAAAGATTATGATAAAGCAGCAAATCTTTGGGACTTGAGTTATATTATAACAAAACTGTTTACCACTTAACAAAGCTGAGGGAATACAACTGGTTTGTAGACCCTGAGAAATTAATTAAAATTATAAAATAATAGTTCATTAAACAAATGAAAACTTACATTTAAGAAGAAATGTACAGAAAGTAAATGTGCATAATTTTTGGATGTGCATTTATTTGGCAAGAGAATTACATTTTAATAGGGAAGTACATAAATATAAATTTATGAATTGCAGGTTAATATTTTATTTTTGGATTTATGAAAATCCCTCAATATTTTTACTTCCGAACTCATGCATTTAACCATAATATTGTCACATTTATTTGATGAGGGATCGAGCAAAAAGGAAAAAAACTACTCATGGTCAGGGCCAACTGTGTGGTGATTGTGGCAGATGGGAGTATAACGGGGGGTAAATGGTAATGGATAAAATACAATAAAATATTAAAAAGTATTCTTAGTAGTAAATGAAGCAGGAAAGACTATAAACTATCAGAGGTCATACTTATCACCTTTACATACCATTTTCTGCACCCCATCAGAGGACTTGTGTCACATACTGTGGGCTGGCTTGTCCAAGTCATCTTTCTCAACTTACTTTGCTCTTGCATGCCTCTATTAATTAACTGTGAAAACTGAATATTCACAGTTTAAGACTTCCTTGCAGCAAAGAATAGCCATATATTATGGGTTAGAAATAAGCAAGAGTTTGCTTGATTTTCTGGGGGAGCCTTTGTTTTCTTAAAATGGGCTCACATCATCCCTTTTCTCTTCTTCCTGTCCTAAATATGGATGTGATGCCTGGAGTAAAAGCAACCATCTTGTAGCCATGAGGGAATGGACAGGAGACTACAGAAATCATGACCTTGACACTGCAGACCTGCTGCTGGAAATGCAAGCCATTTTCTTCCAGACTACTTGTTGGGTGGGAAGAGTAAATTTCAATTGCGTAAGTCATAGTAAGTCTGGGTTTCTGTTAGTTATTGCCCAATACACTCCTTAGTTGTTCCTTCTATATTCTCAGTGAACGTCTGTGAAACAAAGTTTGTTGAAGATCTGGCCACTCCTTTATTTTGAATATATATACATACATATATACATACTTGCACACATAAATGAGGGGGATATTCTTGTTTGAATTACTAGTCAGTCACCTTGTTCCCTGTACATTTCTGCTAATTGAACCATATGTTTGCTCAAATGAAGTTGATAGGGAGGGACAGGGTGATTGTTATATTCTAGCCACTACCCTATGTTAACATAGGTATTGTGTTAGACTATTAAACTTGGAGTTGATGATTCTGGCACCCAAGTTCATCAATCTCTGTGCTTGGTTATTAGAAATCTGTGTGGCCTGTTGGTATATTTATCTTTCCATAAGGTTTATGCTATATTATACTATCAGTTTAATATTCATTTAGTACAAAGGTAATATATTCACATAGTACAAGATTCAAAAGATACTAAGGAACAAACAGGGAGAAGTCTCTCTCACACTCCATCCTTCTGCCAACCCAGCTCCTCTTTGTAGAAGCAACCAAGAAAATTAGTTTCTTTGTATTCATCCAGTGATATCCCTTTGCATTTATGGGTGGTGTGGGGTTTGTGGTCTTTTCTTGCTTTTTACACTAGTGGTAGAAATCCATACACCAGTCCTTCACTTTGCATTTTTTTCACTGAATGGTATCTAAGAAATCCTATCTGAATTAGTCAGTAGTTTCTTTATTCTTCTTAACAGCCACATAGTATTCTACTGTATGAGTGTATCATAATTTTATTATACATTCTCCTTGCAGTGGACATTTAGGTTGTTTCTATTGCAAACAGATGCCACAGCAAGTGACAATGCTTATGTCCATTCATACAAGTCATTTAAAGTTTAAAACAATATGTGTACAGTTATTTTAAAATTTTTTAGTTTTGGTTCTTAAAGATCAACAAAATGAGGAGGTATGACTAGAACAGGGATGGGGCAGAATAAGGCAAGTCATTTTTGAGGAGAAAGTGGTGTACTTCCTTTCTTGTCTTGGAAGATTTCTATCTGAGGCTTCTTAAGGCATTTATCATAGTAACTGTTGCTTTAAATATTTTATAGGTTTAGATGAGATAGGAAAGAATTTCTTTCATATTTCCTTTTATATCAGTTACATTTATTCACTTATAATAATTCTACAAAATTATATAGCACTTTATGCTTTTCAAAGATTTTCAAATATCCTTCTTAAAATATCTTTTAATACTAATTTTGGATGAGTCACTTCTTTTTGATAAATGATTGGAAAACTCAGAACCAAATCATGTATCAACCTAGTGACCCACAGATCTAAGCCCACGACCCACATCTCTTAATCTCCTAGGGGAGGTACAAGAAAATGTGTGTGCGTATGTGTGTGTGCGCGCACAGTTCAGCACCCTTCTTCCATGTATTCTGGTATTGTTTACAGTGAATGGCACCAGGATATTAGACCTTGGTTCAGCAGCCTCAGTTGTTGAGTTTAGCTAGGAAAGAATTCAGAGCCAAGAAACTCAAATTATGAGAAAGTTTACAGTCATATATCAGTACTCATCAGCCTCAGAATTTATCAAACCCTGTACTGGTCACTTTTTGACAAGAAAAAATGTTTCAGCACTTGGCACTTGTTCCGGACTCATCGCATTTGCTAGAACTTCTGTGAGTCACGATGCCACCCTGCAAGAGAAAATGCTTCATCTCTCATTGCTTGTTTGGTACCTGTCAGTTTTGGCACTCTGCATGAGTTCCGGAACAGTAATGATGAGTACTGAGGCACCACTGTATTTAGAATGTCACAGAGGTAGAGGAAGTAAGCTAGCTCAGCCGCATGGACTCAGGTAAAAGTTGTAGAGGCAAAAGGAAGGGCCCTTGGAGCTTAGGAAAAAGAAAGGCAAAGAGAATGTGCTTGGCCAAAGGAGAGCGGGAAAGGTGTGGGCATGCTCCAGAGAGAGAGTGAGCCTGCTGGGTCTTTGTCATAAGGGTTTCAAAGGCTTGGAATTTATGGGAGGTCTCAGGGGAGGATTTCAAAAGAATATTCATGAGCTTTCCAGGTATGCCCCATCAGGGTCATGGTCTCCAGTGTTTGGTCAGCACTAGGACAGGGGTCATTAGTCATTAGCTATGGTGTTGCTCCGCCTGGCCCTGCTGCTTTTCGGGACCTGGAGCTGAAACACAACTGAGACCTAGATGTTATCTCTAGGGCTTAATGCGGTGTGGTCATGCAAGTGTAATCAGTGGAAGTGGGGTTCTTGGGGTGTCCACAGGAAAAGAATTTCCTAAGACCCACACAGGAGGATCGATCCATGGTGACCTTTGATGTAAAAAAAGGGGATTCCCCTCCTAACTTCCCAATGTCTTATTTCCATCCATCTCCCCATGGAAACAGTCCAATATTGTCTCCAGTAGGAGAGAGAGAGAGAGAAACATCTTTGTTCTCCTGGGATTATATTAGCTTGGGCTTGGGACAGACCATGTGCCTTTTCAAAAGAACCAGTCTACTTCCCAAGGTTTTGTGTGTTTTGGATGTGTGTACACCCCTAGTTAGACTGACAGGCCACTGTGGCCCATCACCTCCCCCTGTGCCGCCCAACAACCCAGTAGCAGAATGGTGAAGGGAGGAGTGTTCATTCCCCTGGCAGAACACAGTGCTGTGTACCTCTGGAGTGTGAAGCTGTAGCTTCCTCGCTAGCAACCAGGCTTATGTTCCCCAGGTTGCTAAGGTCAGTCTAGTTCCCTTTTCTCCCCTTCTCAATATCTAGCTAAACACCAGCAATAACACAAGGACTTAAAGAGGGGGTCATATGAGGCTATTCTCTGCCCCCCTTATTCCCCCCTAAAGGGGTCTACCACATAGCTAGCAACATGTCAAGGGAGGAAAGGTCAGGGGAGGGTCTGAACTGCATGACCAATGATATGAAAGGTCAGGGGGTCTAAACCGCATGACCAGTGATATGCTAAGGGTGGAAAGGTCCCCCTGGGGCAAGGTCCCACCCTACAATTGTCTATTGCTAGGCACCCAGGGCTTTCCACCCTGATAACCTTCTGTACCTGGCCTATAGTTCTACTCTGCTCAAGCTTATCTGACTGCCTACTAAACTATCAATACTCATTTTTTTTTCTTTTTTCTTCTTTTACTGGGAGGAATTATTTAGACCCCATTCATGTGGGTTTGTCCCATCTCCCTTGCCATGGATGAGCATGTGACCTAGTTTAAGCCAATCAGAATAGTCAGCATTCTGGCTATAGTGGTTGGTTCAGTGATGAGTGTGATACCCAAGTGAGGCTGATCAAAATCTTTTCTTGGGCTTTTCTGCCAAAACTTAGTTTGTGAATGATAGGATTGAATTATGGGCTGTCAGCAGTGTGGATCCAACCATGTCTGAAGTTGGATAAAATACCCAGAATTTCTAGTTATTTTAGCCTGGCAAATGGTCTTTTTTGTATAGAAATAAGGCTTGTCTAATTTACATGCTGCCTACTTTGTATGGAATAACATACTGTGTCTTTTATTCTGTTTTTGAGAGGAGGGTAACATGAGAGAAATGTTACCGTACAGCTTCATGCTGTTCCAGGACAGTCAGTGTGGTTCTGTTTCTTGCTGCTTAGAGGCATAACTCCGGAGACAGGAGTCTGGTGAAAAGGAAAGGGGTTTATTTAAAGGTTATGTAGTTTTGGAATGGTGGTAAGTTTCTTCCTCAGGGCCCCATTCCGTTTAAAATAGCCAAAGACAAACAGCCTTGCTACCCTCTGCCAGTTCAAGAAGGCGAAATCCCTTCTCCCACTCCTGCACATACCATCCTTTATGAAATGCAGGTCACTGTAGCAGGATTATCCAGGCAGCTTGGCAGGTTCCCGGTCACAGTTCAGCACTCCTGTGCTTTCTGTGTAGGGGGCGGGTGCAGAGGCTTGGAGCCCGGCCATGCAATCTCCTGGGAACACTCCAGTCTCAGGAACTCAGGCTCCCTGCAGCCGACTAGGCTAGCCAGGGAGAGGAAAGAGATCACGCTTCTCTGTGCATTGCATTTTAAAGAAATGGGCTCAGAAATCCCTGTGCGACGGCACATTCATCTTTTTAATTGGTGCACGCAAATACCCACCATGTTTGCCTTTGCCCTTCTTCTGGCCGCCATTTTGCGCAAGAGACCAGAAGTCTTGAACCACATGTGCTGTGTACAAGCTCCCTTTTGCTGAGTCATAAGCTGCTCAGTTGCTGGCAGCCACACACCCTGGCAGAGCTGGCCCGTTTTGCCCAGCCATGTTGCTTTTGTTTATAGTTGCCTCTGGCAATCTCCCTTCTCCTACCACCCCTCCCTTCGAAGGGAGGGGATGCCACTTCTAATCTTCAGTTCCACCTTGGGGTTTTCTCCATGCCCTCTGCCTTCTCCCGGCAATCTGGCGTGACCCCTGACCCCTGTTATAGAAAGACTACTGAAATGGAAGTCACATGAGAAATTCAAGTCTGTTCTACCACTTGCTGGCTTTTAGGATCTTGGATGATTTATTAAAAGCAACCTATAGTGGCTTAACCAAAGATTTATTTTCTCTCTTTAAAAACTCTTTAAGAACCACTTTCATGGCTTAACAAGAGATTAATTTTTACTCTCATAATTAGACTTCCAGAGGACCTGTGCCCCCTCCTCTCCTCCTCTGCTCTCCTTAGGGTGTGGCTTTCACCACTCCCTGGGCATCATATTTGCATTTCAAACAGGAAGAAGGCGATGATGGGTAAAGAGCAAAAGGAATGTGCATGCCACATGTCCTTTTAAAAAAGCCCCTCCAAATGACTTCTCTTTGTGTTTCATTGTCCAGATCTGTGTTCCATTTTCACCTCTAGCTATAGAGAGGCTGAGAAATAGAGTTTCTTAGTTGAGCATATTGCTGTCCCAACAAAATTGGGCTTCTTTTAGTTAGAAAGAAAGAAAGAATGGATTCTAGGTAAACATCTACTGTCTGCCACAGGGTTTGGAGTAGATAATCCTTTGGTGTAGGCAGTTAGGCAGAAGTAAGCAGAGCAAGGTTGATGGACCAGGTTCAGAAGGTCACCAGGGCAGAAAGCCCTGGGTGCCTAGCAATGGGCAAAACTGGAAAAACAAGAACCTCGCCCCAGGGTAACCTTTCCTCCCCTAGCATATTGCTGGTCATGTGGGTTAGATCCCCTTACAGGAGAGATGAAAAGGGGGGCCAGAGAATAGCCCTTAAGCATTAATTCCAGGACAATGATCTGACCTGCTTCAGATAAATCTAGGCTTCAGTTGTGTTTCAGCTCCAGGCCCAGAGAAGTAGCAAAACTAGCCATGGCTGACCTCGGAACCAGCTGCACTGACTAATGACCCCCTGCCCTACCAGTGGCCAATCAGTGGAGACCACGATCCTGCAAGGACACACGTGGAAAGCTGATGAATATTCCGTTGAGATCCTTCCCTACAACTGCCCCTAAAATTTCCACCCTTAAAAGCCCTTAGGCCAGAGGACCCAGATTGCTCTCCCTGCCAAGAGCTCACCCAGGCCCTTCCCCTTCCCCTTCTCTTCCCTGCAGGCACATCACCTTTACCCTCCTCTTTCCTAAGCTTGGTGGGCCCCTTCTTTAACCTCTTTAACTTGTTTCCTGAGTCTGTTTCTTCTACACCACTTCTGCACCTGTGACTTTGTAAATAAATACACTTTCTGTAATAGTTTGAGCCTGAATTCTTTCCTAGCTGGAACTCAAGTACTAAGGTGGTTGAATCAAGATTAGGTCTGACTCCTCCGGTCTAACACCTGGTGCTTTTCTCTCTGCCAACACTTGCTCTGTGTGGCCCTTTCTAGTTCTAGAAGTTGTGAACTCTATTTAATAAATTTTGGAAGATTTGATGATCAAGACTTTAATACCCAGTGCAGCAAAATAACCTAGATCAGGATTTGGCAAATTATGTGCCAAGGTAAAATCCTTCTACGGACCTGATTTTGAAAATAAAATTTTATTAAAACACAGCCACACTTACCTGTTTACATACTGTCTGTGACGCTTCTATATTACGGTGGTAGAGTTGAATAGTTGTGACATAGACTGGATGGCCTACAAAATTGAAAATGTTTACTATCTGGCCTTTTTCAGAAGACGTTCACCAGTTTCTGGCATAGGTGATCCAGAATAGCCCTTCTATGTGGGGGGTTTCAAAAAACAAGCATTTATTCATTTATTTCATAAGTGTTTGACCGTATGCTACATTTCAGTATTTAGACCATGCACTGAGGGGTAGAGCAATGAATAAAACAAAGTCATGTCATATAGAACTTAATATTTTATAAAGCCAGGCAGACAATAAGTAAATAAGTAAACCTTATAGTCTGTCATGTATCATATAGTAAGAGCTACAGAGAAAAATGAAGCAGGAGAGGTGGATAGTAAGTACAGGACAGGAGCTTGCTATTTTTGAGCATGGTCAGGGAAGGCCTCCTTTAGAAAGTGACATTTAAACAAAAATCCAGAGGTGAGGGACAGAGGCCTTGTGGCCGAGGGAGGAAAGAACATTCCAGAAAAGGAATGTGCAAAGGAGGTAGCAGTGTATCTGGAGAGGTTGAGAAATAGCTGGGTGGGCAGTGTAGCTGGTGCAGAGTGAGCAAGTAAAAGGATGGTTAGGGATGAGCTCAAAGATGTGGTAAGGGCCATCATGGAGGGCCGTACAAGCCACTGTAACATGGGAGCCATGGAGAATCTTGAGATGAGGAAGTACTTGACCTGACTTACATTTTACCACAGTCATTCTGGCTACAGTGCTGACTATTAATAGACTATGAGCGGGGAGGCTTGGGTGAGTGGAACCTGGGAGACCAGTCTGGATGCTGTCGAACTGTAGCAGGAAGGTGATCATAGTGGTTTTACTCAGGTAATGGTTGTAGGAGGGAAAGAAGTGGTTGGACTCTGGGTAGTTTTTGAAGGTAGAGCTAATATGATTTGCTAATTAATTGACATAGGATGAGAGATAGAGTCAAAGATGACTTGGTTTGTGGCCTGGGCAACTGGAGGAATGAAGTTTCTGTTTATTAATATGAGAAAACCTCCAGGAAGGATAACTTTTATAGGAAAGATCAGGAGTTCCAGGCGGTGCTTATTAAATGTGCAAGTGCAAAAGTTAATTAGGCCACTGCATATTCAGGTCTGTCGTTTGGGGGAGGCCTGGGATAAAATAAATTTGAGAATCAAGAATGTGTAGATGATATTTTAAAGTGATGGACCATATGAGTTTACCAGGGGAATGAATGCAGGTAAAAAAAGATGTTGAAGGACCCTGGAACATTCCAAAATTAAGGTAAAGGGAATGAAGATGAACCACCAGTTAGGACTGAGGAAGATAACCAGTGCTCCTCCTGGGTAAATCCAGGAACTTGTGAATTCCTGGAAGTCAAGTGAAGTAAGTTCTTTAAAGAGTGATCAGCAAGTAGATGCTGCTGACATGTAGTCAGGAAGATGAGGACCAGGGTATTGATTGATGATTGACTTTAGCACTCTGTGGAGGTCATGGGTAACCTTGCAAAGAGGATTTGGTTGGAGTGATAGGGATAAAAATCCTAATTTAAGTAGGTAGGGGAAGAGAATGAGAGGAGAGAAGTAGGAAACAGTGAATGCAGACAAGTCTTTCAAGGAATCTTTCCATTTTTATAAGGATGAAGAGATGGGGTAATAGCTAGGAAAGGAAGTTGTAGTTGTTTTTGTTTTTGTGTGTGTGTGTATACAGCAGACAAACAGTATGTTTTTTTCCTGTGTAGGAGACATTAGAGCAAATGATCTAGGAGAATGATCCAGAAGAGAGACAAATGACTGCTGTGTGTATTTGGGGAGGGGTAATGTGGGGAATGAATTGCTCTTGTGAGGTCCTTGAGTGGATGCGAAAAAAATGGACCATGCACCTCAATCAAGAATATATGGGGGGAGGGGGCTACAGAGATTCTTTCTGATTGCTTCTGTGTTTCTCAGGGAATTAGGAAGCAAGTTCAGCTGCACAGTTAGGGTGAAGAAGGAGATACGAGATTTGAAAAGAAATGAGAAAGTAAACATCTGTACTTGGTAAAGGTACAGTTACTGGGCAGCATCGAGGGCCAACACTGAGGTTCGTGATCATGAATTTAAAGAGAGTGGTTAGCCATGGTAGTGCCATTCTCCAGCCAAACTCAGCTTATGGGTGAAGGCATGGAGTAGGATTTAATTTTGCCTGGAGTTTTGCCAGGTAGTAAGCTGGCCAAGACCGGCCAAAATAGTTGATAGTTTCCCTAGGGAATTAATTATGATGATGAACCATGGACTTTAGCCCACTTAAGGACCAAAGTGAAGACTTGAGGGATGTAACGACCAGTTTGAAGAAGTGTTGGGAATGGGCACTAGTGGTTGCTCACTGGGAAGTCAGGGGTAGTAGTTAGTGAAATGCTTGCAAATGAGATCTCTGGAAGAGGTAGAAGTTGGTAATTACAAGGACGGAGGCATGATAAGGTGAGTGAGTGGCTGACAGAGTAGAGGGCAAGATTCTTGGGAGAGAAGAGGGCAAGAAATCGAGAGGTCAGGGAGTTAGAAGTGTAAACGTCATACCTTGAAACCTCTAGGAATTATGGCAGGGCAGGTATCAGAGAAACAATGATCCACTAGCATAAAACTTGAGGAGTGATAGGGAGTGATCTCTGGGGGCCAGTGGATGAACTGTCACACAGACAAATCTGATGACAAGAAGCTCAAGTCTGGTTCAGGGTGTATGGGCAGCCCTGAGGAGGAAGATACTATCCCACTCCAGACACGACATGAGTATTTCATAGTTTCCATAGAACTCATTTACATTAGTATAAATTTTAAACCTTGTACACCCCTAATGAGTGTAGAAATGCCAAGTGTTTGTTACAATTAAACTGGAAAGGAAAATGCATGGTTCTCTAAATCCACAAGCACTAACATTGTATGTTGGCACATGGACCTGTACGTCCCCAAATATGTTGTTTTTTGCTGAGTTGAGGCATTAACTGATGTGAACATGAAACAGCCACAGGGCTCAGGAGTCCTGGGATGGAGCCCGGCCAGATGGGTACAGAAAGTGAGTGATTCTTCTTTTCTTTAGCCCAGAAGTTGATGCATAAACTTAAGTATAAAATGAAAAATTTGAATTACTGGCACTCCCCTTTTTCCTTCATGGTGCCCACCATCAAAACAACATTGTTCACTTAACTGTCTGTATAGATCTTGCTCTTATTAGAAATGGCCCTAAACTATATGTGCTGTTTTGAAATGTTTGGAGTTGACTGGTATTGCTAATGCTAACTAACCTCTTTGGTTGCACACTATATTAAGGCTTTGTGTACTGCCACTGGCTGAGCTATATTTAGTTGTCTCTCTTGGTGGATATGCGTAATTGAAAACGTGCAAATGAAAACATCTCTTTATCCCCTTTTCAAATTTAGAACTTTTTATGAGTCTCACAGTAGTGCTTCACTTGATTTCTATATTTCCGACAATTTTGTAGGTGGAGGACCTTTTTGCTCCTTCGTAATTATTCCTTTCTGGGAGACAGGTCCAAAATAGGCCTTGCTTATATGGAATTCCCCAGATTCACAGAATGACATTTCATTGTTTATCTCTTATTAATATGAAAACTCTACAAAATTTTGTATATCTTGATAAACTTGCTAACCCTACAGAGTGATATTTTAGCTTTATCCCAGATATTATTTTTTCCTTAGAGTTGCTTGATTTTGGTGGTCTACTGCTCATCCTTCTATAAATTACAGGTAACTGCCAAATTAATTTGTTCTTTGAATGCCGTTGATGTCATATTTATTCCAGTAGACATGCTTTTACAAATGCAAATGAAGGAATGGAATTAAAATTTTTTGGTTACTGTTGCTTTCTTTATGGTTGTTCTGTAATTAACAACATCTCTCTCCAATAATGTTTATAAAATTTTTTAAAGTCATGGCTCTTATTTTTGCCTGTCAGCTAGTCTTTAAGATATTTATGGTTTTATTTATTAGACATAGTAAATGGTTATCCACAGCCCAAGGCTTCGTGGAATGTAGACTGTAAAAATCACAATTAAATCAAACAGGACTGCTAAAATTCCACAAGGAAGGTGAAAAAAAAAGTTCAGGGCTTTATTTAGTAAAGAATGACAAGCTGAAAATTAGATCCTGCCCAGCACCCTAAAGTTAACAAATTAGAGCTCTACTGAATTAGGACAGGGTGGGAATTCCAGATATGAACAAGGCCATGATGGACCAACAAAGGGAAAGAAGTTGGAGATTTGAACTAGGGAAACAATTTCATAGGAAACAGTAGATCTCCCTGTGCCCAGGATTCCCTGATAACTGTCCTGGAGGCGCTGCAAACTGATCTTACATAATGATGCCAAGGCATGTAAATAACTTGATTAAAATGACCTGTTGAGGTCAGGGATTCCTTACACACGTTCTAGTGTGGTACCTGGCCCTCCGGATGGAGAGCAGTGACCCGAATGCTGCTTCTTGGTAGAGCACCTGACTTCAGTCCCCAGTGGAATTTGTTCTGGTCTCACTTCTACCAAAGCAGCATCTGCTGCCCTGTGTACTCAGCATGATGCAATGGGTATGATTGGTTCAGCCACGCTGGGCCACCTCATTGGTCCCAGGGGAAGGGAGGCCACAGAGCACATGGGGTTCTCTCTCCGCAGTCACTGAGGCACTCTCACCTGGACTACCACAGAAACCTTCACGGTAGTCTACCTTCCTCTTCTCTTGCTACTACTCCCAACCCCATCCATTGTCCATATGGCAACCTATTCTAATTCCTTGTTACCCTTTGATGATCCTTCACGGTAAAGAAGATGAAATACAGATGTTACCTCATGATCTCTGTGATCCCCATCACTCTCCTCTCTTGCTCATTATACAGGCCTCCTTGGTCTTGTTTTTCTGAATTCCCAGGTTCTGTCACACCTCAGGATGTGGCATGTCCTGTTTCCTTCATCGGGACTGCTCCTATATTTAATCTTCATCTGGTTCCTTTCTCCTTATCTTTTAATCAGTATAAAAAAAGCTACCATCTCATAAAGACCTGACAACAATGAGTTCTGCCTGTCCCCATTCATCTCCATCTCAACCCCTCATTTGTTTTCTCTGTGAAACTGTCACAATTTTAAGTAACATATGTGTGCATTTGCTTGTTTTGCAAACATCTCCCTCATCAAAATGTAACCTGTGTGAGAGCTAGGACAAAATATGTCTTGTTACCAGTGTAATCCCAGAACCCCAAATAGCATCAAATACGTAATTAATAGATGATCAAATAGTTATAGAATAAATGAAGGAAAAGTAATAGTGATATCTATACATTGTTATAGATTTGGGTCACCTTTTTGTTGTCTATCCTCCCCTTTCAGTATATAGACTTTTTAATTTTCTTTAACTTAATTTAGGTGTGATACTCCCAAAAGGAAGTAAAGAGCTCACTGTGGGAGCTCTGGGTCTAGCAGCACTTGCTGGACTTTTTGGAACAATTAAAAAGATCGATGGAGCTTTGTTAACAAGGCAAGTCCCTAGTTATTATTACCACTGTCATCAATTTGCTAAGCAGAAGATCTTGGAAATGATACCACTTTCTTGACTTTCTGGATTACCAAGTGTTACCTTTTATAGCTGTCATTTCATCCTTCTCTTCTGCCACAAGGTAACTCCAGTGTGTTCCCTCCTCTGTTGTTACCATTTCAGCAAGATGACCAGTTGTGGACCACTGGTTCCTTACCATTCCCCTCTCGTATTTTCAGTTTAGTTAGTTTGATCTGTTTCTTATGTCATTTCTCTCACCGCATAGTCGTAGACATTCTCTACACTGTTGTTCCTTGGCTCTTCAGACTCTGCTCCTATCTTTTCTCTTCTTGGCTCCTCATATCCTCCAAGATAATTCTTATCTTGTTGATATGACAAAACTACCCTCTATGCCAGAACCCAGTTGCTGCTTTTCCCAGTGTTGCCTGTGCCAGAACAGCATGCCACCATATCCACGGCCAAGCAGCCGTTTAGCCCTTCCCCAGGTCCACAGCATCTAACAGATAAGTACCTGTCATGTTTTGAGCTGTTTGCACTTTTCTTTAGGACCTTTCTCAAGGTTCACATTGTCCAAATAGTTAAGAGCTGGGACTGCTCATTCTACTGCTTGCTTGGTGCCATGATAAGAATCCAAGTTCAGCCTACTGCCCAAGGGCATATTTTCCCTTTGTTCCTCCCTGAGGCCTTTTCCTAATAAAATGAGTTTGCTTTTATTAAGTTCTAAAACACTCAGCACAGGCCCACTGTTGGGCTATTTATTTATTCATCTAACAAATATTTATTGACCACCTGTTGTGTGTTAGACACTATTCTAGGTGGTGGGTGGTGAGCAAGACATTGAAATTGCTCATACATTCTAGTGGAAGTGGACACATGCATGCACATGTTTATAATATGTGTGTAGTATAAGTACTCGTATATATATAAACTAAATATGTTACTATACTCTGTTATGTAAGTAAATTGTGTCTTCCCAACAAGGTTGTAAGTTTTTCAGAAACTTTTTTTTTAGTCTTTGCTTACCACACTGCTTGGGAGAATGCTGAGTACAGAGCAGGTATTCAGTAAGCTCAGTGCCTTCATTAAAAATGAAACATGAAAGAAAATGAAATACATAAGGAAGTACATTCAAGTGAGATACAATATCTCACATATTATTGTATTGATACATTGTCTTATTGCAGACTAGCCCTCCAGCATTAATGGGTGTCTCTCTGTTTTGGGTTCAGGGTATAACTCACTATATATGAATATAAAATAGCTTCATTTAAAGTTCACATTGTAAACCATGTAATGTTTATAGAATTCAGGTTGTAATTTCAAGCACTGATAATGTTAATAATATGCATACATAATAATCTAAATGTATACCCTTTCAATACAACAAATGTAAAAAATATTGAAACAGTCCCATTTGCTAAGGAAAAATATGCTCTTGTGTGTCTTCTCCGCTTTCAGTCCTTCACTTCTAAGGCTCCTGATCACCAGCTGTGTGGGGGTTTTCCTACACCAAGCAATTCTCTGTTTCTCTAGGTACCAGTTGGATGTGCTACAGTTTAACTCAATTCTGACAATATTTACCTGGAGATAGCATCAGATCCCACAGGTTAAGGACTCAGTCCCACAAGACTGCCTTCACCCCAGATGCAAGTCACAAAACCAGGTTGCCACCTGTTCTTTTGACCTATAGCTGTAAATTGGAGGTCCTCTTGAGTTCAAATGATTTGCTAGAGTGGCTCACAGAACTCAGGAAAACAGTTTGCTTACAAGATTACCTAGTTATTATAAAAGACTAACTCAGGAACAAGCATTTGAAAGAGATACATAGGGCAAGTTGTGTGTGGGAAAGGGCCCGGAGCCTCCATGTCTCCTCTGGGCTTGCCATTCTCCTAGTACCTCCGTGTGTACCAACCCACAGCTCTTCGAACCCTGTCCTTTTTTTTTTTTTTAATTAAATTTATTGGGTGATATTGGTTAATAACATTATATAGGTTTCAGGTGTACATTTCTGTGATACATGATCTATAATATTGCTTTGTGTGCCTACCACCCAGAGTCATACCATGTTCCATCACCATATATGTGGTTCCCTTTACTCCTTACTAACCCCCCAACCCCTTTCTCTCTGGTAACCACCATATGTTGCTTATGCCTGTGCATTTCTATGGAGGCCTCATTACATAGGCATGATTGATTAAATCATAGCCTGTTGGTGATTAATTCAACATCTAATCCTTCTCCCTACCCTGAGGTCTAAGGTGGGGGTCTGTAAGTTCCTAAATTCTAATCACATGATTGATTTTCCTGACAGCCAGCCCTCATCCTTACATTACCTAGGGCCTTTCCAAAAGTCACCTCATTTATATAAACTCAGATGTGGTTAAAAGGAACTTGCTGTGAATAACAAAAGACCCCCATTTCACTTTTGTTGCTCTGGAGCTATTTCAGGAATTGGGAACAAAAGTAAATATTGTAACAGAAGTATGGATCTTGAGAATGTTATGCTAAATGAAATAAGTTGCATGGAAAAAGTCAAGAACCATTTGATTTCACTCATACGTGAGCTATAAAACTGAAAAAAAAATAACAAACAAGATAAACAAATTCATAGACACAGACAACAAACAGTATGGTGGTTACCAGTGGGAAAGGGGGATGGGGAGGTAATAAAGAGTAAAGGAGGGGTCAACTATTTGAGTTGTAAACACACAATACAAATACAGAGATATATTATAGAATTATGTGCTTGAAACCTATATAATTTTATTAACTGTCACCCCAATAAATTTAATAAAAATTAAAAAAAATAAATCAGTGTAAAAAAGTCCAAAAAAACAGACAAACAAGAAAAGATGCTTCTATAGTTCTCTTAAGAAATTATGAGAGTTTTAGGAGCTGTGTGCCAGGAACTGTGGATTAGGACCAAAATGTATATTTCTTCTTATGTCACAATAGCACACCATTTTATCAGGTGTTTATCTGCATTATTTGATCATATTGACTGTGTTTACTAAGTTAGCTAGAAAATACCAGCATAGTCCTCCTGAAGCAAATGGCATTGCTCACGCACAGTGGTGCCTTGGACTACATTGTAAAAGCCATAAGATATTTAACCCATATGGAATCTAGAATTCAATGAGCAAAAACTTACCTACCCAGGAAAGTTTTTTCATGTTTCAAACACTTTCATATATTTATCATTGATTAGTTGACCTAAAAATTTGCCAATCTAGAGTGTTTTCACCTCACAGACAACTTGCCACCCAAACCCTTGTTGCTTGATTTTGTTTTTGACCTATTCTATGAGAGTAGGCTGAAGGTTCCTGAAAATGATTTTCTTGATTTAGAAATATTATTGATAGTGACTATAGTATGTAGTGAATCAGATAAAATGGATCAGAAGACTAAGAACTGGTGATGAAGAAAAAAAGTTGTTTTTCATACTACATCTCAGAAGACATTCTATAAAGACACTTATTTAATTCTTTTAAACTGTATAAAGGTGTGCTTGCAGATTTTCTTTTACAGATATCATGTCGCATTTCATTGTCTAAAAATCCACATGATTCCAGTATTTGGAGGTGTCAAGAATATAATCGACTCCATCTTTAGGTTTTCCTGGAAAAAATATATCAGAGCAGCCTGACTCTTAAGAAAAATCATAATTTTGTTAAATTATGTTTGTATGAAAATTACAGTTAGAGTGGGAAGCAAGAGTACTAAACAAGCCTATTTTTAAGATCTATGGAAAATCACATGAAAGTATAAAGAATATTGTGAAAATAATGAATAATGAGAGGAAACTGGCCCAATCAGATAGACTATACTGTCAAGCTATGATAATTAAAGCCATTTGGTATCTTTGGGAATAATTTCATAAATGGAAAAGGATAATCTAGGTATAAATGCAAATGAATATGGGAATGTAATATGTAATAAAAGTACATTTCAGTCAGTGGGTAAGAGATGAATTTTCCAACAAATTCATGTGAGGCAATTTGCTGACCATTTAGGAAAAAAATAATAAAAGTATGATCCCCACGCTAGTCCTTAACACCAGAATTAGTTCTCGATGGACTGAAGTTTTAAATGTAAAACCTGAAATTACAAAAGTACTAACAGAAAACATGGACTTCTTATTTCATAATTTTGGGTTACAAAAGGCCTTTTCAGTAAAACTTTCAACACATAAACTATAAAGGAAAAAGAATGATGAATTTGACCACATCAGCACTAAAATGTTATCTATTACCAAAAAAAAGTCATAGAAAAAATTAAAAGATATATGACAAACTGGGAAAAATATTTACAAAACATGTAGCAAGAACTTACTGACTTAGTATGTAAGGAGTTTAGCAAATTAGTAAGAAAAAAAACACACAAAGAACTCAATAGAGAAATGATAAAAGAAATTTTCATTTTGGAATTATGTTTGATTGATATAGTTGGGTTATAAACCCAACTATAGAGGCTTAACAAAATGAGGTCTTTTCTTCTTTCATGTAAGAAGTCTGAAAGCAGTCCAAAGCTGGCACAGCAGCTCCACGGTGCATTGGAGTGTAGACTCTTTCTCTTTGGCAGTCTTTAGTGGGGGGGGCTTTATTCTTCATGACCACAAAGACTACATCTGAGGTAACCAGCAACAGTCAATAAGATGCATGCTGGTCAAATCTGCCTTTTAACAAGCTCTGCTAGATGCTCTATCACTTGGCCTGCCAGCTCTAAAGGCTTATAGGGAGCTGGGCACATTTCTACCCCAAACAAAATAGAGGTTTGTAAGGAAGGAAGGAAGGGAGAATGATAATGGGTAGGCAACCAGTTCTGTATGCTACAGCTTTGAAGGCTCACAACTGAAGGCTCTTTATCTGTGAACTCACAGATAAAGAAATAAAAATGGCTTGTCAACATATAGATATTAACTTTTATTCATAATTTTAAAAATATAAATCAAGACAACAGTGATACCTTTTTTTAATGTATCATATTAGTAATAATGAGTTTGCTATTCCCTAGTTTTGGTAAGGTTATAGGGAAATGGGCACTATCAAACACTCTCATGGGTATAATCTTTTCAGAAGGCAGTTAGGGAATCTGTAGCAAATAATTTATTTTATATGCTGATTGATTCATCAACTCTACATTTAGAAAGATAAACTATAGACAGATTCATACATATATAGGAGATATACGTATCTAGATGTTCACTGTAGCATTACTTGTTATGGCAAAAACAAACAAACAAAACTAAAACAATCTAAATGCCCATCACTAGGGAACTACTTAAAGATGTGATGGTATATATGTCCAAGAGTATTCTTATTGTTAAAAACAATAACCTAAATTTGTGTGTGCTAAAATGGAAGGTTCTCCACGAATTTAAAAGGCCAGATACAGAAGAATCATTTATATAAAATGCCCCCATTGAATGAAATATTAGAAAAGGATGTGCGTTTAAGTATGAATAATTTCAGAGAGGATATACAAGAAACTCTTGATGGTACTCCCATCTATGGAATGGAACTGAAGTAAGACACGTACCTTTATTGTATATATATTTTTGTTCTTGTTGAGTATTTAAAACCTGCATGTGTGGTTCCCATAGTACATTTCTTTAGGAGTAAAATAATGAATATATCTTTCGTTGGGGTATAGTCAAGAGACTTAATAACCAGGAGGGACACTAGCCATTAACAGTCAACTGAATACCAGCCCTGCTTTCTCTTGATTTAAAATGTGGAATACCATTCCTGGTTCTTGGGCATGATTATATGTGGGAATATATTTCTTTACTATGCTGGAAACTTTGTTACTCCAAGGCCCTAATACCTGTGTTACTATTCTCTTACTTGCTTGGGTTTTTCTCCTCAAATGTCACCTTCATCAGAGAAGCTCTGACGATCCTGATTAAAATAGTCTCCCTCCCTACCCACTACATACTGTATTTCCCTTATGCTGCTTGATTTCCCTTTCTGGCACTGATTGATTTTATTTGTCATAGGTGACCCAGTGCCTTAGTCCATTTGGGCTGCTTTAATAAAATACCACAAACTGGGTGGCTTGTAAACAATTTATTTCTTATAGCTCTGGAGGATGGAAGTTCAAGACAGGGTGCCAGCCTGTTCAGGTAAGGGCCCTTTTCTGGGTTGCAGGCCTCTCATTGTAACTTCACATGTCAGAAAGAGCAAGGAAGCTTTCTTGGGCCTCTTTTATAATCTCATTCATAATCTGTTACCTCCCAAAGGCTCTCCCTCCTAATACCTCCTAGTACAGACTGGGCATTAGATTTTTGACATATGCGTTTGGAGGGGACACAAATATTCAGACCATAGCAGTTGGGGACACAAAGTGTGCCTTAATCATTGCATACCCAGGCCCCCTAACAGTATTTGACAGAGTTGATACTTAAATATTTTAAAGTGACTATTTAGAAAATATGAAATATTTGTTGAATGAATATTGTTCTTAAATTGATGGCTTCTGGTCTGGTATTAATGACCAAGTATGAATTTACACCACTCCGCCATACCTGCACTGAGGACAGTTTACCTGTAATGGAAGTTCTGGCAGCTGTAATTGGAAGGGAAAGGTGTTATTCACCTCCCGAGGAAGCTTGGGAGAACTTAGAGTCTGAGGGCAAAGAATCCTCTTCTTACTTATTAAAGTTAACATGGAAAGTGCCAGGATGAGGGCTGGAAAACCGGGCCCATTTGGATTCCCCTCCAGCAAGCCTTCAGATCTCTGTAGCCCACTGTCACTTGCTTCCTCTGTCAGGGATTCACATTTGTTGTCCTGTTGTTGTTGCTTAAGGGTGAATTTGTTTAATCCTGGAGCCCTCCCCTTGCAGATAGAATGTTGGACTGGAATATTCAGAATATAACCCCTGATTCTTTTAGAATTGCTTTATGATTTTTGAAATGTGTTAATTTTTCTTTTCATTGAGGACAGAGACCCTGTGTGAAACTTTAAAAAAAAATTTTTTTTATTTTAATTAGTGCTTACCATTTCTAGACAGTATCAGGTGAATGTATTCTGTAATGTAATTGGTTAAACCAAGAAGCAGAGGCTTTAATGGAGTCTTCAGTTTGGTTTCCACTTCTAATCTTGTGGCAGAGTCAGTAAATTTTTCCAAAGTTTGAATGTCTCTGATATGTTAACATTCTGAGTATAGTATAGTTTGATGAAATATAATGGAATTTTCTAACTTGACATAAGTTAACTTTATCTGTCTTTCAAATTTTGGTAGATAAGGGACTTCATAAGGGTCATTGGCCACACTTGACTCTCCTTTTTAAAGAATTGAGATTTTAAAACAATGTCTATTACCAGAAAACTGAACATAATGATGACACCCTTAGCTGTGGTAGAGTTTTGCTTTTGAGGAACAGGTGTATGTAGGGTTTGTAGTGAGGGGATCTGAGCCAGTGGTTTTGTGTTCTGCTCCTGACTTCCCCTTTGTGTTTCTGTAGGCTTGTCATTTCTTCCCTGTGCTTCAGCTTCTTTCTTTCCTTCCTTTGGTTTCTCACCTAAGATTTGAGTGTAGTGATAATCATTCCATTGGCATTTTTGTGGGAGTAGGAAATAATAGAATAGGATGATGGCAGCAATCCGTAGATTTCTCTTCAAAGGCAGTATATAGTAGCACTTAATTAATGAGCTTATGCTTCTGAACTTAGTGATTGGCTCCTCTCATTATGTTATGTGGTCTTCATGTTTGTTGTGCTTATACTTCACGTCTATAAAAGATATGTGAACTTGACCTGGCTGATGTAGCTCAGTGGATTGAGTGTCAGCCTGTGAACCAAAAAGTCACAGTTCGATGTCTCAGTCAGGGCACATGCCTGGGTTGCCAGCCAGGTCCCCAGTGGGGTGTGCTCGAGAAGCAACCATACATTTATGTTTCTTTTTCTCCCTCCCTTCCCTTGTCTCTAAAAATAAATAAATAAAATGTAAAAAAAAAAAAATACCTGAACTAACTTAAGTTCATCTTTATAGGAAAGATTCTTGGTCTTCCAGGAAGTATAAACTATTATCCTGCTTTTGTGTTTAAAGAATATTTATAATCTTTTTCTTTTTTTTAAGATTTTATTTATTTTTAGAGAGAGGGGAAGGAAGGGATAAAGAGAGGGAGAGAAACATTGATCAGTTGCCTCTTGCCCATGCCCTGACTGGGGACCAAACCTGCAGCCCAGGCATGTACCCTGACTGGAAATCAAATTGGCGACCTTTCGCTTTGCAAATGATGCCCAACCCACTGAGCCACACAGGTAAGGGCAAGAATATTCATAATCTTTATTGTTACTTTGGAGTTAGAGGCATGTGTTTTCATTTGGGAACATTGATTATTCCCCAGTCTTTCATTTTCTTGCTCACCTGACCACCCAACCATTTCTGTATGTATATCAGCATATTTATTTTTCCTAATGTATGTGTAATTCCTCCAAGAGAGAATGACATTCAGATGATTTGGCGTACAGACATTAAAGGGAAGAAGGAAATCCACAGAAAGGTATCTAAAAGACAGAGGTTCCTTGTTAAACGTAATGGGGAGATAGAACACTAGCAGCTGCCTTCTGGCTACAGAATCACTCTCTTGATAAGTTCTCACATGTTGAAGAGGAGGTGTTATAACACTTTTGCAAAAGGCGCTTGCTGGCATCAGGTACTGTCTAGTTGCTGCTTATGGGTAGACATGAATCTGTAAAACTGACAGTACTAAGAGTATGCCTGTTGGAACTGGCAGAGGCATCAAAGATTATTAGTCCAGTCTCTTAATTTTCCAAACGAGGAAGAATGCAAAGTTCAGAGAGGTGAAGTGGATTGTCTTAAGTTCAAGTATACTGCACCAAGTCTGGAACCCTGATTTCCTGGTTCCATAGCCCAGTATTCTGTCCATTTGTGTTTTGTGGATATCTGTGAATTTGTTCATCTGTGACCCCACTGCATGGTCCTCTTGATCACAGTTGACTGTTCTAGGCTTAACTCCTAACCAGAGCCAGGCCAGTCAGGTTTCCCTGTCTTCCTCAGTCTGATTGATGGCCCCTGAGAATGTTAAAACTGATAAAGAGAGGAAGTCTCTCTGGGTGGTTAAGGTGTCAGGTATACATTTCTGGAACTATTGATGGGCATTACCATCTATAGTAGAGGAACCTATTTCTGGCTGTTTCTGAAACCTGTCACATCCCTACCCTTCCTGAAGTTTGGATTTTTTAGCCAACTATCATCCTTTTTACTTAAAATCATTGTAATTGAGATTCTGGCCCTAGCAATAAAAAAAATATGGATTAATATTCCTGTTAACTTCTTTATGTTAATACTTATAGTGATTCTCCTTAAAAGTTATGGAACAAATACACTAAGTAGTTGTCTCATTTGTTTACAGTCTGAGTTTACAGTTTAAATGAATGCCCAGATTATACACATTTGATCATAGTGACTGTCTCTTACCATCTGTAATTGTAATTTCTTTCCAGAGCAGTTAAAGACTTTGGTATTTAAAGAATCTATTTGAGACATTTTATTAGGGTGAATGAATCCCAATTTTATTATTTCTTTATTTCTTTAATCATCTTAACTTATTTTATGCAACTCCTTTCATATATTTTAGTAAGACTTTGGATAATCTTAGTTTATTAATATTTATCACCGATTTTCTGTATGGATATAGAAAGCCCCTAGCAGGTACCCAGCATGTCACTTCCTGTTAATTTTTCTTTTCTTACTGGGAAGAATAAGAAATAGTATTTCCTTTTATGCAGAGACTGTGTAACATTTTAACTTGGGAAATTGATACCCTCTCACCACCACCACCCAATTGCTGAATGTCAGTGGAGCACCTGTTCCAACTGTTGTTGAAGGTTAACCAGGTAGGAACATTAATAGATTTTGTTCAACATGATAATCTTTCAGAGCCAACAAAATACTATAAAGTGTCTTTTTGTCATCGATGTTACTATCACCAAATGTTTAAGTAGCACCTTAGAGGTTGCAAAGTTCATAATCAATCCTCACAATAACCGAGAAAGATGTCTTTTAATGTCCTTGATTTATAACTGAAGAAGCTGAAGCATTTTTTTAAAATACATCTTGCTTAAGAGCACAGTTGCTATCCTGAAACTCCAAAAAAAAAAAAAAACCTTCTGTTTATTTTTTTTTAACATTGCAATGGTAATATGATGAAAAATTTGAAAACTTTAGGTACTTCTAATCAGTTTCATTAAATTATTATTCACATGAAGGATGATGCGTCCAGATAATAAGCTTCCATGGTGACCTAGGGCCCCATCCCCTTTCAGAGCACTCGATACTATGTTATCATCCTCATGCCATGCACCACACATGGCACATGTGTGTGTTTGTGTTGAGGAGGTTGGGATGGGGAAAGTGGTAAATGAGTGAAAGCACCTAGTTAGTCACTAAGAAGATTTCAAAGGTGAATCAGATCTCTTCACCCAATAGTCTATGTAAAGGCATTGGAACTGAAGAACAGATTCAGTTCATGGGAGGAAAGGGAACCAGGAAGAACATTTCATAACAATCGACCTAGGGGAAATCTTGGCGACATGGGATATAGGAATTCCAGTTTGAGTGGGGCATATAATGTGTAAATATAAATAGGGAGAGAAGATTGGGGAGAGAGAGGAGGACTGGGCCAGGTAGGGAGTTTAGACATCATTCTCTGGGCAGTTGGGAGCCATTGCTGGTTTCTGAGTGGTTTAATGATGTGATCTTGGGCACATATTTCTTATTACAGTAAACTTTGCTATCTCTGTTTCCCAAACCCCTCATATCCATTCTATGAACAACCCTGTCTCTTCTACTTACAAAATAAATCCTAGGCTTACCCTCTGTTGACGGTCTCCACTGCCATTAGGTTCACACCAGCCACTGTCACTTCTCAGCTGGGCTGCCATGGCAGCTTCTGTAGTGGCCTGCTGCTTTCACTCTGGCCCTGCCAACCAACCCAGTGCAAAATAAAATCTGTCAAAGTCCTGGTATAAACCCTGCATCATCTTTTCATCACACTTGGAGTAAAATCCAAACTCCTTGCTGACCCCACAAGGCCTTGTGTCACCTCCTACCTGACCTGGCCCTGCCTTTCTCTGAACTCATGGTCTACCCTCTCTTCCCCTTTCTCTCGACTGTCACCGTTCTAGCATCCTTTGTATTTTCTGAACACCCAAGCTCCTTCCCACCTCAGAGTCTGTGCATTTGCTTGGTTCATCTGCCCAGAATGTTCTTTCCCCTGATCTTCCCATGATTAGCTCCCTATCAAAAGATGCCTCGCATGCCTCTTGATGTAAAGTAATTCCTGCCCCAGTCACACCCTCCATCATTTACCAGGGCTCATCTTCCCCATAGCACACTTACTATTGTCTGTATGGGTTTGTTTATTGACTTGTGAGTGTATTACTTGGCCCCCAACCTGCTCAACTAGATGTGAGCAGGGACTTTATTTTGTTCACTGCTGTATTGCCAATACCTATAAAAGTTCTAGGTTTATGACACATAGTACATATTTATTGAATTAATAAGTTTAGAGATTTGAATAACTGAAGCAGGGGAGGCCATACTGGAGCAGTGTGTTCAGCACGATAAGAGTATGTGGAGAGACTTGTCAGTGGAAGTGAAGGGGCAGAGGCAGGTGCAAGTATGCAGTATTATGAGGAAACTGGCAGGATCTGACATGGTTTGAAGTGTTGAGTCATTGGAAAGGGAAGAAGTAGAGACATTTGAGCTTGGATGAGTTATGAGGAACGCAGGATCCTTTTGGACACTCAACCAACCATCTTCATTTTAGCTCCACCCTGTACCCTACCTTCAGAAGAACTTGAAGCCTCCAATTTCTGATCCTTTTGGGCTTTTATGACAACCTTTTTGGGGTTTTATGGGGTTTTATTGGGTGGTTTCCTGTAGGTGTCCTCTCACTCTAGCCAACCACACCCCTCCCATGGAAGCTTAGGTTTCAGCTTTTACAGGTCTGCCAGGTGAGCAACTAACTACTTGTCTATTTTCTTTTCTCTTAAGTATATTTTATTGATTATATTGTTAAAGTTGTCCCATTTTTTTCTCCCCTTTATTCCCCTCTGCCCTGCACCCCTCTCCCACTAGCCTTCTTCCCCCACCGGCATTTCCTCCCACCCCAGTTCATGTCCATGGGTTGTACATGTAAGTTCTTTGGTTTCTCCGTTTCCTATACTATTCTTAACTGCCCCCTGTCTATTTTGTACCTACCATTTATGCTTCCTATTCCCTGTACCTTTACCCCAATTCTCCCTTTTTCCCTCCCTGCTGATAACCCTCCATGTGATCTCCATTTCAGTGATTCTGTTCCTGTTCTAGTTGCTTGATTAGTTTGTTTTTGTTGGGGTTTTTTTTTTTTAGGTTCAGTTGTTGATAGTTGTGAGTTTGTTGTCATTTTACTATTCATAGTTTTGATCATCTTCTTTTTCTTAGATTAGTGCCTTTAACATTTCATATAGTAAGGGCATGGTGACGATGAACTCCTTTAACTTGACCTTATCGGGGAAGCAGTTTGTCTGCCCTTCCATTCTAAATGATAGCTTTACTGGATAGAGTAATCTTGGTTGTAGACCCTTGCCTTTCATGACTTTGAATACTTCTTTCCAGCCCCTTCTTGCTTATAAAGTTTCTTTTAAGAAATCAGCTATAGTCTTTTGGCAACTCCTTTGTAGATAACTGTCTCCCTTTATCCAGCTGCTTTTAAGGTTCTCTCCTTATCTTTAATCTTGGGTAATTAATTATGATGTGCCTTGGTGTGTGCTTCCCTGGGTCCAACTTCTTTGGGACTGTCTGAGCTTCCTGGACTTTCTGGAAGCCTATTTCCTTTGCCAGATTGGGGAAGTTCTCGTTCATGATTTTTTCAAATAAGTTTTCAATTTCTTGGTCTTTCTGTTCTTCTGCCACCCCTATGATTTGGACATTGGAACATTTAAAGTTGTCCCATTTAAAGTAGCTCCCTAAAGCTCTCCTCATTTTTTAAAATTCTTGTTTCTTAATTCTGTTCGGGTGGAATGTTTATTTATTCTTTCTGTTCCAAATTGTTGATTTCAGTCCCGGTGTCCTTCCCTTCATTGTTGGTTCCCTGTGTATTTTTCTTTATTTCACTTTGCATAGCCTTCACTTTTTCCTCTATTTTGCGACAGTACTCAACCTTTTCTGTGAGCATCCTGATTACCAGTGGTTTGAACTCTGCATTTGGTAGGTTGGCTGTTTCCTTGTCACTTAGTTGTTTTTCTGTAGTTTTGATCTGTTATTTCATTTGGGCCACATTTCTTTGTCTTGGTGTTCCTGTTACATTATAAGGTGTGGAGCCTTAGGTATTCACCAGGGCAGGGCAACCCACATAGCTGTGCTGTGGTTCTGTATGTGGGGGAGGGGTCAGAGAGGGAATAATGTAGCTTGCTCAGCTCTCAGTCCCTTCCCCCAATACCCACAAGCAAATTGGGCCCTTCTGGTGCTGATCCCAGGTGGGTGGGTTTGTTTACATTCTAGGACCCCGCGGGTCTCTTCAACAAATACTCCTGTGAGGCTGGGAGTTTCTCCTGCTGCCGCAACCCCCCCACAGGTTTTTACAGCCAGAGGTTTTGAGGCTTTCTTTTCCCGTGGTCTGTCTTGCTCCCCAGTAGTTCCTCCCAGTTTATCCGCATGTGAGTGTGGGACTGCTAGGTCAGCCAGCCACTGTCTTGCCATTCATCCTGTGCCCCTGGGCTATCCGTCTCCACCCCTCTGCTATTCTGGGTGAATGTTTCTTCTTTAACTCCTTGGTTGTTGGACTTCTATACAGTTCACTTTTCTGGCAGTTCTGGTTGTTTTTTGTTTTAAATTTGTTGTTTTCCTTCTTTTGATTGCACGAGGAAGCAATGTGTATCAACCTATGCCTCCATCTTGGCAGGAAGTCCATTTTCTAAAAGGTCAGCTTTTTTCTTGTCTGTCTTTCTCCTTGTCCTTATTGGACCATGCCTTTTTTTGTCTTTTCCCTTCAGCTTACTGGGATTTGAAGAAAGAGTGGACATAAATGCATGCATTTAATTTACTAAGTTTAACCTGAAGCTCCCCGCAAATCCAGTTTGATTGTGTTTTATTTTTACTAATTTTTTGATAGTGCTTAGGTTAATTTAGCGTTTGTTCTTCATGTGCTCACTTGCTATGCCAGATGTTTGAAGATGTCCTTGGGGACTAAAAATGAGGGGTTTTAAAATGTAGTGTTCTGTCATGGCTGGGTGCTTTATTTGGTTAGAGCATTGTCCCGAGAGGCCAAGTTTGTGGGTTCGATCCCTGGTCAGGGCACATGTAAGAATCAACCAATGAATGCAAAATGACTGGAACAACAAATGCATGTGTCTCTCTCTCTTCAAAAACCAATAAATTTTTTTTTCATGTGTTCTTGAAATGCTCACGGTGGTTCAGTGTGTGAGATTTCACAGAGGCCCAGTCATTTCTAACCTCTAGACTCTCATAATAGAAATATAGTTTCACCCTTATTTGTGTAAACCATCAGGAGCATTTTAACATGTTTGTAATAAAGTTTGTGGCTTATTGTTTAAAATTGAATTTAAGGTAGTAAATCAAAGCTTTTGGTGGCATGCCCCTGACAGCAGGGAGAGTCTGGTAAGTGATCCCTAAGAGCTGATCAAAGAGAGTTGCCGAGCATTTTTTCTTGTATTTGTGTTTGGTCCTTTAATCTGGTAGTGTTTCCAATTCCATTCTGAATACAGTAATGCACATTCCACCCCCACTCAAGTCTTCTTGGCAGCATGTGGCACTGTCTTTGCCAAATGATCCTTGTTCAGATATCAACCTGCCTTTGCTATCTAGCCTATACAAGGTGGGAACAATGGTGATTGTCAGGAAATGGGCATCGTTCAAAATCTTATTCATACCACGTTTTTGTTCTAGTAATCGAATGAAAATTGAAAATGAAAATAGTAAAATTAACTGAGAAGTGATTACTAGTCATTTCTGCCTAGGTTCACCTTTCCTGGCCAGTGAAGATGGTGTGCTTGGAGGAGTGATTGTTCTCCGGTCTTGCAGATGTTCTGCAGAGCCTGGCTCCTCCCAAAATAAGCAGACACTTCTAGGTAAGCTGGACATAAACACTATGTGTGTGTCTTTCTCTTTCATTTTTTCAAGACATGGAAAGATTTCTATCCTTAAGTCAATAAGCTATGGGAGGGCCAGGATGCTCTGTTGACATGTAACCTTCTCTTTCTACTGATCTTTTCGGAGAGATAAACATCTAAAAGATGAATGTTTACTTCTGAGTCCATGCTTAGAGCATATTTCTCAAATGGGCTTGGAACGAAGGACCTTCACTAAAGCCCAATATTAAGAATATTGGACCATGTATTTATCCCCTGCCTTATTCTACAAAACATTTGCGATGACCCATAACAATATATGCAGTAACATAGAGAGCTTCTTCCTGTTCTCCCTCCCAAAAAGGAATCAGAACCATGTGAAGAGCTGCTGGCCTAGAAATCCATCATGACTCCATCACTTATTAGCTGTGACACCCTCATGCATCACTGTTCTGTGTCACTTCCACATCTGTAAAATAAGGACGTCTGCCATGTCCTTCTCATAAAGCTGTGGTGAGGAAGGGTCAAATGAGCGTTTTTCAGATTTGCAGATGTTCATCCAGATGTGTGATAAAACCCAGCCTGCCCTCCACTTGCCATGGCCCAAACTTATGGTGCTCCTCTATCAATGGGGTGGTTTTTTCTAATTCATTTATCCAGAGGGGTATTTTTTATATTTTTATTTTATTTTCTTTAAGGTTTATTTTTTAGAAAGATGGGAAGGAAGAGAGAAAGAGAGGGAGAGAAACAGTGATGTGAGAGAGAAACATTGATCAGTTGCCTCTTGTACACACCCCAACCAGGACCAAACCTGCAACCCAGGCATGTGCCCTGTATGGGAATTGAACCAGTGACCGCTCACATTTCAGAACAATGCCCAACCAGCTGGGCCACACAGGTCAGGGCCAGAGGGGACATTTAAAAAAATCTGCATGAAGATGCCACATAAGCTAGTAGGGAGCCCTATATTTTATTTTTAATTGACTTTTTAATTGAAGTGTACATACATTCAGAAAAGTGCCCAAAATCGTAACTGTAACTGCTGGATGAATTATCACAAAGTGAACCCGCCCATGTAACCAATACCCCAATAAAAAATAGAACTTTAGTACAACCCCAAAGGACCACTTGTAACACTTTCTCCAAAGTTAACCACTATGCTGACCTATAAACACCATGATTAGTTTTGCTTGGTTTTATATTTTATTTAAATGGAATCAGAGAATGTGTACTATCTGTGTCTGATGTGTTCAGTCAGCCTTAAGCCTGTCTGATTCATCCATGTTCTATGTGTTAGTAGTTTGTTCATTTCCATTGTTGTGTACTATTTCATTGTAAGGATATACCAGTATGTATTTATCCATTCTTCTCTAACTGTTTTTTAATATAAACAGTATAGGTGAATCACAGCTGTGAATAGTTCAAGTCTTTGTATAAATTTCCTTATAGGAAGTATGGGTGGTACCTGATCTGTATTGTATGATTGTTGTGAATTGCTATAGTAAAAGTTTCTTCATAACTTGAGGATTTATGAGTATAAAAAAAGACTGGGCATATCTCATGAGCATAAAAAATATTTTTTCTATAGAAGCCCAAAGAGTTTTCATACAATCTCTCCCTTCATTCCTCAAAGGAAAAAAAAAAACACTTTTATGTAAAGGGCCTCTTTCTTCATCAGGTTTCTGACCACCAGCCTATCGTCTTTCTTGTTTGTGTTCTCTTTCTCTTTCTACCGATTATACTTGGTCCTGATGTTGCTCCCAGGAAATGGGTTGTTTTTTTTTAATGCTCACTTTTTGTTAAAACAAGGCTCGTTAGCCATTTGCTTATTTGGTATCTAAATCATTGCTGAGTCCTTTAAATATCTTTCCCAGTTAGAAAGCAGGGAGTTTGCTTTTATGTACCTGGGCCTTCCAAAAGAACTCAGAATAACCCTTAGTACCAGGAGGAGTGAGGGCAGTTACTAAAACTGCTTCATGGACCACTCCTAGGGCAGCGGGTTGGTTCTTTACTGAGCCTGGACTCTTGCCCATTTGATTTAATCCTGAAAATTATAAGGTATTTTTGGTGGTATAGTATAGAGATGCATATTTAAGGATAAGTCATAGAATTTTGGTTTATGTTAAATAAATTTTATCAGCAAGGTAGTAATTTGTAAACTGGTTTCTACTGTCTCAAGAAGAATGAAATGTGGTGTCAATTTATGAACTAAATGAAATATTGTCATTTGTTAAAGTGAACTAAAGGGATTGATGTTTGTGAGTTTTATCTACTAAAATCTAGTGAATACTAGTGTCAACTTACAGATGGTACAAACTACATAGATTTTTACATTTTTGCTTTAAAAAATTATATATATTCAGTATGTAGTAAGAAAGCAAACATGATACAGAAATATAGGGGGATGTGAAAGTCACCTTTGCCCGCCCCCCATTCCCAGAGCCACCAGCCTCTGGTTCTGGTTATTCTCATAGGAAATACCTTCACTTTATAGAATGTGTTCATGCTTCTATTTCTGGATTAGTTAGTAATTTATGACTCCTTTTGGGCAAAAAATTAAGAGTATAGTTCACATCATAGTGTTTAACTTCAGCTTTTTCTGTGTCTACTCTCTTTTCTGAAAATTCATAAAGTGTTTTCATCATACCACAAAAGCAGTTTCAGTTAAATTGCATTGCCACTTAATAACATCCAGAAAGACAGTGTGAGCCACTCTTCTTGATAAATACATCAATTTACAAGAGCCCCAGTGGGCTGCTTCAAGGGTGGGATGACTGAAATACAGGCACTTTCAGGATTTGTCCTTCCTTCTGTCTTCCTTTACTCTATTCATGAATTCAGGATTCATGGATAGAGTTAGAGAATATTAGGTACAAAGAAAACTGACTCAAAGTCCTCTTGTGTGATCTCGTTACTTGTGTTTTGTTCCTAAGCTATTTGCCAGGATTGAAGCTTAATTCCTCTTTCCTTGAGATTCCCTACCAATGCATAAAAGTATGGCAAAGTGACAGTGTGTGACTTGTGAGGAGAGGTCGAAAAATTCATTGTGACTTCTCTGAGGCATCTTACTCTCTCTGTTGGATCACGCACTCTGGGAAAGGCCAACAGGCATTTTGTGAGGACACTCAAACAGCACGTGACAAAAAACGGTGAGCTCCGTCCAACAGCTAGTGAGGGCACGGAGGCTGCCTACCAAGAGCCTCAGCTCTGAATGAGTCTTCAGATGACTGCAGCCCTGGGCAGACTTCTTGATTGAAATCTCGTGAGAAACCCTGAGCAAGAACCAGCAACAGAACCACTCCTTAATTCCTCACTCCCAGAAACTGATACAATAAATGTTTGCTGTTTTAAACTACTATATTTTATGGTAATTTATGCAGCAGTAGATAACTAAGAAACTTTTTGAATCCTCTCACTGCCAAAGGGCTCTCTAGTTTGTCTAGCAATCTACAATAACAAGTCAAGGTGCTCTGTTGCATCTTTAGGCAACACAGACTGTCAGACTTCAGTTTGCACCACTGAGTGATTGTTCTGTTCTTTGGATCCTCTGGGACAAATGTGATCAGTACTCTCCACTTTATATGCCCTAATCACTCTTTCCCAAACTGCCTCCTTCCCCCCTCTACTCATCTCCCAACTTCGTGCCACCACCAGACGTCTCTCTCTATAGAGAACTTAACTATGGTCTGAAAAAAAGGGAAGTCAGGAGAGAAGCAGACTGTCCTGAAGCAGAAAGGGCAAAAAGGAGAACCTGACCCAATTATGACATGAGAGCTACAACCAAGCCCAGCATCAGAAGGATGACAGTAGTCAAAACAAGAACCATAAAAGTATATGTAATTAGTTTGTCTATATGTCTAAGCTAAATGTTGAATAACTTTCTATAAAAGCAAAATATGGATTCCTTATCACCCCCGTGCTCTTTATGTTTAATTCTTCAGTGAGGACAGACACACACACATACACTCACTCACTCACATTTCCACCTCTGCTGCTCATTCCCCTGCAAGGTGGATGGGAACTACTTACCTTGATGAGAAATGCACTTCCCTCATGTGACCCAAGAACATGCTTTCAGTATTGATTCTGACTACTGCTTCTCTTTCTCCACTCATCTTCAAAGCCCCAAATTCTGCCACTCTAGATTGCTTGGTTTTCTTCCAAAGGTTCGTACTTGTTCCCCAATAACTTTTTTAATTGATTATACTGGGGTGACATTGGTTTATAAAACCATATTGGCTTCAGGTGTACAACTCATCATCATCAACTCAACAAAACATCATCTGCACACTGCAGTGTGCACCTATCACCCAAAGCAAAGTCTCTTTCCATCTCCATTTATTCCCCCTACCTCTACCCCCCTTACCCTCTGTCAGCACACCGTTACCTGTGTCTACGTTATATGTAAATATTTTTTTGCTTAATCCCCTCACCTTCCATCATCCAGCACCCACTAATCCCCGTCTCCTCTGATAGCTGTCAGCCTGTTCCATGTATCCATGCCTCTGTTCCTATTTTGTTTGTAAGTACCTTTTGTTCATTAGATTCCACAGTTAGATCATATAATATTTGTCTTTCTCTACTGGCATATTTCACTTAGGATAATAATCTCCAGGTCCTTCCAGCTGTCACAAAAGATAAGATTTCCTTCTTTTTTAAGGTCAAGTAATATTCCATTATATAGATACGCCACAGCTTTTTTATCCACTCATCTACTGATGGTACCTGGGCTGTTTCCACATTGTGGTTATTATAAATAATGCTGCAGTGAACATAGGGATGTATATATTCTTTTGAATTAGTGTTTCCAGTTTCTTAGAATGTATTCCCAGCAGTGGGATCAATGGGTCAAAAGGCAGTTCCATTTTTAATTTTTTGAGGAAACTCCATATTATTTTCCACAGTGGCTGCACCAATCTGCTTTCCCACCAACAGTGCACGAGGGTTCCCTTTTCTCCGCAACCTCACCAGCATTTGTTGTTTGTTGATTGATAGCAGCCATTCTGACGGGTGTGAGGTGAATCTCATTGTGGTTTTAATTTGTGCTTCTTTGACGATTAGTGACATTGAGCATTTTTTCATGTTTATTGGATATCTGCAATGGGCAAAAACTAAGTTTTTTCCTTAAGATCAGGAACAAGACAGGGATGTCTGCTTTCACCACTTTTATTCAAGGTAGTACTGGAAGTACTAGGCATAGCAATCAGACAAGAAGAAATAAAAGGCATCCAACTTGGAAAGGAGGAAATAAAACAGTTATTATTCACAGATGACATGATACTGTATGTAGAAAACCCTAAAAAATCCACCAAAAAGCTACTAGATCTAATAAATGAATTTGACAAAGTAGCAGAGTACAAAATTACTATTCAGAAATCTGTGACATTTTATACACCAATAATGAATTATCAGAAAGAGAAATTAAGAAAACAATCCCACTTACTATTGCAATAAAAAAAAATAAGGTACCTATGGATAAATTTAATCAAGGAGGTAAAAGACTTGTACTCAGAAACTTATACTGAAGAAAGAGATTGAGGAAGATACAAATAAGTGAAAGCATATACCTTTTTCATGGATAGGAAAAATTAACATCATTAAAATGTCCATACTATCCAAAACAATCTATAGATTTAATGCATTTCTATTAAAATACTGATGACATATCTCACAGATCTAGAACAAATATTCCAAAAATTTATATGGAACCACAAAAGACTCCGAACAGCCTTATCAATCTTGAGAAAGACGAACAAAGTTAGAAATATCATACTACCTAATATCAAGCTAAACTACAAAAAATAGTAATTAAAACAACATAATGTTGGCACAAGAACAGGCATATAGATCAGTGGAACAGAGCAGAGAGCACAGAAATATACCCACACCTTTATGGTAAAGAACATACAGTGGGGTAAAGACAGTCTCTTCAATAAATGGTGTGGAGAACATTGGACAGATACGTGCAAAAAAAAAAAAAAAAACTAGACCACCAACTTACACCATACACAAGAATAAACTCAAACTGGATTAAGGACTTAAATGTAGGGCGTGAAACCATAAAAATCCTAGAAGAAAATATAGGCTGTAAAATTTCAGACATTTCTTTTAGCAATGTTTTTGCTGATATATCTCCTTGGTCAAGAAAACAAAGGAAAAAATAAACAAGTGGGACTACATCAAACTAAAAATCTTTTGTGGAGCAAAAGAAACCATCAACAAAATGAAATGGGAACCCACAGAATGGGAGAATATATTTGCCAATGATACATCTTATAGTGGTTAATTTCCAAAATACAGGGTCCAGCAAAAGTAATGCCTTTGAGTGTGGTTGGTAGGGTTTATTGATGTCTCACATGAGATGGACAGCAATTTGAACATTTCACCTAAAATGTCATATGGTGTGCTTGAGTGTGCTATTGTTATGTTACAGAATTACATGCTTATGATTTTGTACTAAAAGATTTGGAATAGATTAACAGGTCATAGAAAAGGGGCATTATTTTGCTAGAACCGGTATATAAAGAACTTAAACAGCTCAACACCAAGAAGACAAACAACCCAATGAGAAAATGGTGAAAGGACTTAAATAGATACTTCTTCAAAGAGAACATACAGATTTCCAGTAACTTTCACATGCTGTTACCTGTGCTTGAAATGCCCTGCCTTCTTTAAGACCCAGGAGAGAGATAGGAATCTTATATCAATTCTTTGGAAGCCATTCTCCCAGGTATTTCTTCCTTCGTTGTGCTCTTTTTGCAACATGCAATCGGCACTCACCATGACGCACCCTAGACATGTGTTAAAGTGCCCGCTCCCTCTCTAGGCCAGCTCTTCTTAACTTTTTTTCTAACCTCAGTTATTTCTAAGGAATAGATTATAGGTCTTTGAACTTTAGTGATTCACATGGATGGTACAGGGATTTGAAATATTTTTCCAAGTATTAGAAGGTTCCACTGCCTTATGAGACTCTCACCACCAGATTGTGAATTGTTTGAAGACAAGGACTGTGTCATATCCAATTTCTATCCACCCTCCATAGTAGGCTCCCAATAATTATTAGATGAATAAATTAAGCAGCAAATAAATTTCCTTACTGATTATTTTTTAGAAATTCTTAAAGAAATTGACCACTCTTTTAGAAAAATGAAAAGTTGCTTGAAATAACCTCACGTGCTGTAAAAAACAAACAGTGTGGGTAGGAAATGTTGTATAATGACAAGTGTCCGGGAACAAGAAGATGGTTTGGAGACAGTTTAAATGGATTGCAGAAGACAGCCTCAACAAACAGCCTTGTACAAGGACAATTTGGATGTGAATGTGTTTGCAGCACCCATCCCACCACCTCCCACCCTCAGATCACAAGATGCTGGCAAAGGCCTGCCTACAAATTGCTGCGTTAACACAAAACAAATGCTTGACCATGGAACAAAACAGCTGAAAAGAATTAATTTTCTCTGCTTTTAGAGAAAAAACAATATATTTTTACCTGCTCAAGTACAATTACATGTGCTTTCCAGGCCTCTACAGAAGTGCATTATTGAGGCTGCTGTATTAGTATGGCTAATAATTGTGTAAACAAAGACATATCAAGCCTTCCAGTGGGAAAATGAGTTCTTTTAGGGTTTAAACTCGTGATTCAATATAGGTAATTAAAATATATGCAAATATATGACATAAAAGGTTGATCTCACTGTATGGGTACATTTTTCCCCTTGTAGCCTGCCCTCGCTCTGCTGACGGAAGCCTGACAGAGTGCAAAGTTCAGGGGTTCCTATCTTAGAGTGTTTAGTAGGAATCAGTGAGCACGGGGATCAATATATTTAAGAAAAATCTTAAGCTATTAAGAATAGGAGGCATAGGGGCTCTTAGAGGATAAAAAGGCTGTGTGTTTAGCCAGTGACCTTTGTGACAATCTGTGTTGGAATCCTTCATCCTAAATAGATTTGAGGCCCACAGTTAAACGAGAGCCTATCATCTGCTAAACACACATGGTAATTGTTACTTTCCCATTAAGTTACCCTCACCTTACTCAGAGAATAACTTTAGGTTTTTGCTATCTAGGAATATGTTCATGATGCTGATAATTAACTTTATACATGATATTGCTTCTAATTGCCCAGTTACCCTCTTTCCCTGTGTTTTCATCTTTACTGTGAAATGTTTTATATGTATATATTTTAAAAGAAGAAAGTAATGTGTTTGTAAGTCATAAAGGATAATAATAAAATGAACACCTGTGGACCCTCCACCCAACTTAAGAAATTGCCCATTACTCATATCTTTGAAGCCTTCATGTGGGCCTGTCTGAACTTTATATAAATAGTGTGCTATATTATTTCTTCTGTAAGAGTTTTTGCTGTTTCTTACATAAATAACTGAAGGGGTAATCAGTCCCTCTATCATTTTAGACTTAGCTCTATCAAATCAAACTGTTCTTCAGTTGCCAATTAGAACTTAAATGTGGTGTCATTCTCTCCCTCACTTTTCAGAACAGGCAAAATTCTTTATCAAGTACTATTTTTGTCACTGTTACCAAAATTAGCTATGGTTTAAAAAAATGTTAGATTGAATTGATGCTTCCCAGAACATTAAAAAGATAAAGTGTCATTTTACTGTAAGTTAAAATTCCAAACCGCCTTTTGGTTTTACTGGCATTAAAAATTTGGCGAGCACGTATAAACACATGCACTTCAAAGGAGCTTCATTCTTGGGGCCCCAGCAATATCACTTATTTCCATTTCATGGCACTTGCCACCATGAGCACTTATGACTAGGCATTCTGCTGGGCTCACACAATCATAAAAATAACCTCAAAGAGAAGGCGATTAGTTATTAGACTGGTAGTGGGAAAAGAGGTCCTTGTGGATGTTCATCTGATGTTAATAACTTGTCTTAAAAATATAACAAAACTTTGTTCTATGAGAGGGTTCAGTGTGGTTTTTCTTTAGTGCCTCAGCAATGCCTTGGGGTTGTTACATCTTCACTATAGTCTTAAGAGATACGCTGACATTTTGGTTCTTATTAAGGATCAGATGGAAAGAAGCAAATTAAGTAATTTATTCTTAGAGGCAAAGTGAATAAGGCATACATGATATTTCAACCTTTCAGCAACTGAGTTGTACTAATCTGTTGAGGTAGTGCTCTGAGATTTATATAATTCAGAATTAGTTTTCTTTTTTTAAATTTTATTTTTCAATTAGTTTGCATTCAGCATTATTATGTATCGGTTTCAGGTGTACAACATAACGGTTAGACAATCATATGCTTTACAAAGTGTTCCCCAAGTATTTCGGGTACCCACCTGGCACTGTACATAGTTATTATAACATTGTTGAATATATCTCCTGTGCTTTGCTTTACGACCCCGTGACTATTTTGTAGTACTTTAGTTTTCATTTTTAAAACACATAGATGTTGTTTGTAAGTACCAATAATCTTCTTTGCTTGCTTTAAAACAACAGAACTTTTCTTCCCTTAAATATCACTAATACACTTTTTACAATTGCAAATAGATTTTCATCTGTAATTTTCTTCGCCATCATAGGAAGTAGAGTTCTAGCTATAATCTAACCATGTAGGGTTTTTGTTGTTGTTGTTGTTTGCTTATTTTGTTTTTTGGGGGGAGTTTTTGGCCACGAAGTTTTCTGCCTGAAATAAATAACAGAAAGATTTATGAATAGAATACTAATGATTATGTAATTCTTATTACTGTGGTTCTTCTAAAACTCTCAGAAAAACATTTTGACAAATTTTATAGTCAATTTTCATCTGCTCAAAGGGTAATAGAGATCATCTTAGCATGAAATAAATCCTAAAAAAATATTTGTTGAATGAATGAAATCATGTTTCAATAAAATTGTTTCACTGAATGCTTTTCTCTTCAGCAGAGAACTTTCAGGTCCAAGCTGGTAGCCCCTACTTCTGGCAATTTCTAATACAATAAAATGATAAAACAGGAAGAGAGTAGAAATGTCCTTCAGAGCTTATATTACTATTTGACCCACATCTCTCTCTTCCTTTTTAGTCAGCATTCTTCTTTAGTCTTGAACAAATCTGAGTGAACCTTGGAAAGAGAGGATAATTATTTTCTTGGCTTACTGTAATGAGGGTTCTATAGAACTCTATCCCCAACCCTCCCAAGACAATTCAGTGGTGAAAGTTTTTCAGGGAAGCAAACCATGAGCTACTTCATGGCCATAATGGGACAAGCATTATATGAATTGTAAGGATTCCATGTCAGGATGGTAGAGTGTCCTTGTAGAAACCCCCTGTTGGGTTATAAAGAACCTGACAACCATGAGGGAAAAGAATCTACAGAGATAAGAGGAGGCTGTTCTATTTACAGTCACTCATTCTTCTCATTTAAAAAATGAATTTATCTCTATTATTAAGGAGTAACTTAAACAGTGTACAAAATGTCCTAGGGTAAGCCATTCGACCTAAGGCAGCAGCTGACTTGGCAACTGCCCAGGTCAAGACAGTTCAGATTTTAGAGGCCTCTTTTCCTTACAAGAAGTTCTGGGATGTGAGGTCAGGCAGAGAGGTTTTCTATGGGTGCAGGAGCCAATGCAGCTGGGGGTTGTTAACAACAATTGGAGAACATTTAAAAGGAAAAAAGAAAAGAGTGGCTGAGGGCTTCTCTCTGATCGGAGAAGAGAAACTGGGTAGAAAAAACTTGCTTGCAATGCTGGTAAGGAAACTTTGTCTGACTTAATTTAAACAGGATGACATGTGAATCATTTTGAAGGAAAAGGTATCTTAGAGGGGGGCATCATACAAGGGACACCTTATTAAACAGCGAAGGTGGCGATTTAAATATTAGGAGGAGGCAAAGCTTTCCATGAGGCTAAAGGCTCTCATATAGAGCTGCTCTTGGGCATTATACCCACAGGTGAATTCATTTGTTGCAAAGCATTAGATTGAACTTCCCGGAAGATCTGACCTCTAAGATTATGTACAAATCCATCCCGAATGTCCCTGTAATGTCATTCACCTGCCATTCTTGAGCACCCCTCTCCCCCCCCCCCCCCACACCATTCTCCAGCTCTGGGACAGGATCAGTAGTGTTGACCTTTTCTCACATCACGCTTCTGTGCTGTGATGTTTTGCAAAGTCACTTGGTAGAAAAAGAATCCTGTTAAATCCCTGTGTCCATCTTTCATATGTAAAACCTACTCAGGAAATTATTTTAGCATGGCTTTGGTGTTCTTAATATTTCCTAATGGAGATCTTTTTGTGGTCTTGGCATTTCCAGTAGCCTCACAATCACTGTGCTTTGGCTTTTTAAAAAACAAAAGCCTTTTCAAATTATTAGTTGAGGCGTAAACAGTCTTGGGCCCACTACCAAAGAAACATGGTCATTACTGAAAGGCCAGGAGTTTCTCTAAATGAAAATATGCTTCAGCTGGATGGCACTAAAGGCAGTTATGGGTAACACTTTCACATGCTCAGATGAGTCACTTCACTCCTTTACTCTGCATGTTGCTTGAGTTCATGGTCTCCTGTAGGTAAGAATTACTAATGAAAAAATCTTGATACTATGATGTAGCACCTGCCTGGTTTGTTGTACTATCATGAGAGTCATTTTTAATACTGTTACCATTAACTTTAATTTTTAGTGATTGGAACAATTTCAGATTTAGTCACTAAAATCAAGAAACAAGTTACAGACTTCTAGATATCACTGATGGTAAGAAATGCTATTCTTTTGCTGAAATATTAATTTTTCTCTATGCAACTGTATTTGAACAAACTTTTTCTACTTTTTGTCGGATTTTAGTCATAAATCAGGACTTAAATGGTTTTGAAAGTTTTTATGAGATAAAATTTATCCTTGAGGCAAGTAAATGTTTTCTACTCATTTATCAAAATGTAAAAATATTTTTACTTTAAATTTCTAATGGAAATAAAGATTTGTCTTGTTTGTTTTGACTGCTCTTTGACTATAACAGGGTTTGCCCTAAATATGTGTGCACAGTGTAAATTTATGTGGGAACTTAAATTTATGTAGGCCCTTCACAAGATTATCATATTTTAGTTATGAGATATAAACAATTTCAAAGCATTAGATCAGTTTTATATCATAATAAAGCATTCTCATGAAGGACAACTGAAAATATATGCTGGGGGCTCCAGCCACAGCCAGTGACTAGGAAGGGAGATCGAGATGGCAGCTAAGAGGAACAGGCTGCAGAAGTGATGGTGGCAGAAAAATGTCGGGCGAGGACAAGTAGCAGGAATAAACCATTGCCAATGACCTGCTCATGACCAAGTATGAGATGGAGGGGCGATGTCACCAGCTGGGTATTTTGGTCTTTGGTGGAAGCATCCTCTTCAGGTGTGTCAGTACTGAGCCTTTGTGAAAAAGGTGATACCATGATTATGGAATAGAAAGGGAAAATTTTCAAGAAAGAAAAAGAAAAGAAATTACTGCCTTTCCCACTGACATTTCAGTAAATAATTGTGTATTTTCCTTCTTCCCTTCAAAAGTGACCAGAACTATATTCACAAGGAAGGTGACTTGGTAAACATTGACTTTGGGGTCCATGTGGATGGCTTCATCACTAATGTGGCTCACACTTCTTTGATTCATGTAGCTCAGGGGACCCAAGTAAATTAACAGGGAGGAAAACAGATGTCACTAAGGCAACTCACCTTTGTGCTGAAGCTGCTCTATACCTGGTCTAACCTAGAAACCAGAACACAAAAGTGATAGAAGCCTGGAACAAAGTTGCCAACTCATTTAATTGTACATCAGAAGGTATGCTGTCACAACAGTTGAAGCAGTATACCATTGATGGAGGGAAAACCATTATCCAGAATCCCACAGACAAGCAGAAGGAGGACCGCGAGAAAGCTGAATTTGAGGTACATGAAGTTTATGCTGTAATTGTTCTCCTCAGCTAGTTGACAGTTGCAGAAACAGCACCAGGTGTTGTCAGACTGGACCTTGATTCAACAACCTTGGTTCCTGAGGTCTCGCTAAGAAAGAATTCAGAACCAAGACTCAAACTGTAAGAGAAAGTTTATTTAGAAATCCACAGAGGTAGAGGAAGTGAGCTGTAAAAGACATGAGCTCAGGAAACAAGTTACAGAGACAAAAGAGGGGACACTTGGAGTTTAGGAAAGAGGAAGGTAAAGGTAATGTGCCTGGGGGGTGGAATAGGAAGGGGATGGGAAAAACAAGGATGTGCTCTCAAGAAGGAGAGCAGCACCGGGTCCTCCATCCTAAGGGCCCTTAAGGGTGGGGATTTTAGGGGAGGTCATAGGGGAGGATCTCAGTAGACTATTCATCAGCTTTTCAGGTGTGTCCTTTTAGGGTTGTGGTCTCCACTGATTGGCTAGTGCCAGGGCAGGGGTTCATTAGTCAGTGCAGCTGGTCCTGAGGTCAGCCATGGCATCTCTTGTCTGGTTTTGCTGCTTCCCTGGGCCTTGAGCTGAAACACAGCTGAGGCCTAGATGTGATCCCTAGTGGCTAATGCTTAAAGGAGAGGTTGTGCAAGGGCCCACATGGGAGTGGCATGAGGCCACTCTTCAGCCCCTTGTTCCACTTGCAAGGGGGTCTGTCACATGACTAGCAACATACCAGGGGACAAAAGGGCAGGGAAGTGTCAAAACCACATGACCAGTGATATGCTAGAGGTTACACTGGGGGTGAGGTCCTTGTTTTCCTAGTTTTGCTTGTTGCTAGGCACCCAGAGTTTTCTGTCCTGGTGACCTTCTGTACCTGGCCTATCATCCTTGCTCTGCTCATGTCTTTCAAACTGCCTCCCACAAGCTCAAGAGAGGGAAGGTCAAGGATGTAGAACAGAGAACCACCATTTTATAAATGAGGTCCTTCTAAACAATATAGCCAGAAAATGAAAACTTCACGTGCCTTCTTTAGGGAGGTTGAAAGGCATTTTGATGCCATGCTATTTACTTTAAGAGCATTTGAAGATGAGAAGGAGACCCGGGTGGGTGTGGTAGAGTGTGCCAAACATGAACTCCTGCCACTATATAATGTTCTCTGTGAGGAGGGCAAATTGGTTGCCCAGTTTAAATTTGCAGTTCTGCTAATGCCCAGTGGCACCATTTGGATAACCAGTGGTCTCTGAGCCGGACTTTTACATGTCTGAGACAAAGGTTCAGGATGCAGAGCTAAAGGCCCTGCTCCAGAGTTTTACAAGTTGGGAAACCCAGAAAAAGAAAAAAGAAGGCCTCCAAGACCACAGAGAACGCCACCAGTGAGGAAACATTAAAAGACAGTGAAGTTGGGGACTGAGGTGGATCCCATCTCCCCAGCTTGCTGCTTTTGCCTCATCCCTTTATAACACGCTAGGCTCTGCAAGGTGCAGTTTGTCCTCTCCACCCAGGACTACCAGCAGAGCGCAGAGCGCGGGTCTCTCTGTCCCCATCCCAGTTCTTCAAACCAACACCCTACCAGTGGCAAGCACTACAGCTGACTCTGGTCTTGGGAGACCAGGCTTCCCGGCCACCAAAAACTACTTTAAATAGACAAAAGAAACTGAATGAAACGAGGAGCCAAAAAAGTGCTAACATCCCATTACCATTATGTCAGATTTTGGTAGTTCAGATTATCATAATCTCAACAGGGAAGAAATGAATTCTTCATGGAGAATATAGACTAACGGGGTATTTGAGATTCCTAGGGGTATTTTCTTAAAAATAGAACATGAATGAAAACAAGAAGAAGTTCAGAAATTTCAGAAAGGATAGATTGTGAAAAACAGGATACCTCCACTCAACTTTCTGAATCAACCAGTTCCGTCTATAGTAACAGCCGCTCTTGCTAGTTTCCTAAGATATTCTTCCAGGGAGATCCATGTTCCTGCAAGCATGTTCATCTATGGTGTGCTTTTATTTTATTTCACAAAAATGGCCACACATCTCATATCATTCTCCGCCTTGCCATTTATCTATTTATTTTTAACCTCATCTGAGGACTTTTTTTTCATTGCTTTCAGAGAGAGAGAGAGAGAGAAAAAAGCATTGATGTGAGAGAAACATCCATTGGTTGCCTTCTTGTATGTGCCCCTAACAGGGATCAAGTCTGCAACCTGGGTATGTGCCCTGACTGGTAATCAAACCCACAACCCTTTGGTCTATGGGCTGATGCCCCAACCAACTGAGCCACACCGGCCAGGGCTCCACCTTGAGTTTTATTGTAGATAAACTATATGCTTGCAGATTAGTGTTTTTTCAAAACTGAAATAAGTTGTATTAATGAGGTCTGAAGTCAGTTTAGTGCGTCACAAGCATAATCATTTTAATGTAGTAGGTAGAATATAAAGAACCCAATAGAATAAACCAAAACGTGAGTAAAATTGTATTATTTTATGAAATTTCAGTTATAAAGAAATGTACTAAGTGACAATATATGGGGCTTTTTGGTTCTGTTTTTGCTTTATTTTTGGTTCATGGTCAAAAAGTTTGAAAAACACTTAATGTAGATTGTATCATCTCACCTATGTAGAGCTACCTCCTTTGTTTTTAATTGTTGAATAGTATTGTATTGAAGAGAGTACCGTAATTATGCATATATCCTCCCACAAAGAGGCAGTTAAGCTCTTTCTAGTTTCTTCCTAATTAAAACTACTTCAGTGAATATCTTTGTAAAGATGTTATTTCATAAATATAAATGCATATCTTTAGAACGCATCAAAGCATATGTCACTTTGATAACTACAATCAGTGTTCATTATTTGTAGCATTTGTGTAAATCTTCTTACTTGCTG
The DNA here is from genome assembly GCA_004026545.1 of Mormoops blainvillei. NCBI lineage: Eukaryota > Metazoa > Chordata > Mammalia > Chiroptera > Mormoopidae > Mormoops > Mormoops blainvillei. The sequence goes on along the minus strand of PVJD01000512.1, from coordinate 349,275 downwards.
AAATTTATTTGTAATCTCAAAATTAGCACTCTCAGCACTTTCACAGTCATTTGTGGGCACCTGCAGAGTGGTGAAAAATTTGAGTCACCTGACACACACATTCCCAGCTGAGGTGAATAAGGCCTTTTTATTTCAGCTCCAGTACTATAAACAAGTGTCCTTTTTGTGGCCTATATGTGCCACATTTTTCATAGTTTTGTGCTTTTTGTTGATGATTTTGCTTTAAAAAATGTCCCCCAAGCATAGTCCTGAATTGCTGTCTAGTGTTCCTCTGTACAAAGAGGTTGTGGTATCTTGTGTAGAAAATCTGCCTGTGGGAGAAACTCATTCAGGCGAGAATTAAGTACTGTTGGCCATCAGTTCAAAGTTAATGAACCGAAAATACTGTATTTCCAAAAAAGGAAGAGGAAATTCATTGATCTGTATGCTGCTTTAGAAACTGCTGAAGTAACATCTATGGTGCCTAATGAAGCCGTGGAAAAGCTGGAAATGTAGTTCAATTTGTGGATTCATGAGATGATGGCTGGTAAAGCGAGCATAGGGAACAGCATTGTCACGAGGCTGAAAGCAAAGAAACTCATGGGCAGGGTATCCGAGGTCAGGAAAATGTTACTCTTCTTGGCTAGTGTTTTATTATAAAAGAATACTGCATATAATGCATTACTAAAAAGAAATATATATTAAATAAGATGCCTTTAAGCAGAATCCCACATAAAATAAGTTTACTTTCAGGAACCTAACACTGTATTTCTCTTAGGAACAATAGCTCCATATTTTCTCATTAATTGTTCATGGTGACCTTATGGGGCATAACTATCACAAATTATAAGAATGTTTTTCCAAGTGGCCATATTCCTACCATCATTATATGAGAGTACTCATTTCTTCACCCCCAGACCAAAAAAAAAAGTTGTTCCAAACCTTTTGATATCTGATAACCTGATAGTTGAATAATGGTGTGTTGTGGTTTTAATTTGCAGTTCTTTTAGTAGAAGAAATGTAGAACATCTTTTTGTGTCTCAGAGCCATTCATATTCCTTTTTGTTCTTTTTTTTTTTTTGCTTTATCTTTGGATATTTGCCTCTTATTGATTTGTAGCATATCTTTATATATTAAGAAAATGTCCTTTTTCTATACCATGAATTGCAAGTATTTCCTTAGTTCATCTTTCATATGTTGACTTTTTTCTACACATGGGCAGAGAAAATACTGGAAACATTTTTTAATGTAGTCACTTTTATTGATCTTGTCTTTTGTGACCTCTGGATTTTGTTATTGTTTTAAAAGCTTTTCTTTAGACATATGTAAGAGTTGTATTTGTATTTGATGTTTTGTGGTCCTTTGGTGTTTGTATGGAATTTAATCCTCTTTAATATGTCACACTAATTATAAATCCTTTTCAAGTTGAGTAAATTTCAGCGTAATAGAACAATGGAAGATCATAGTTTTGGGAATCCAAAGGTCCAGTTTGAATTCCAGTTTGTTCACGTACTAAAATAACCTAAGCTATTCATATTACATACTCGGTGAGTGTCAGGTGCCCGCATCCAGGCTTTGCTGAGTTCTAGAAAAGATAGTACCTAGCATATGCTAGATCCTGGATGTTAGTTCCTCCCTCTTCTGCTTCCCTAAAGTCCTCCACCAGGAAATAATTTGTTATATTAATTTAAGACATACACTAAAATAAATAAAATAGGGTTTCTTTTCAAAAGCATTCTGTAATTTAAATTGCAGACAGCTCCTACTGAGTTTCTCAGCCTAGCTTGAATTAGTTATATACTGAACTGATCACTATGTACTGATTTGAATTGTTGGTATTAGTACAATGCACCTCTTTTTGGTTTTTTGTTTATTTTGTTTGTAAAAAGAGTGAAGACTGAATTTCTAGACATTAAGTTACTTTCTTTAAGGGCTTTCTAAACTCTATCTAGAAACTTTATTGAAAAGCACTCAATATAAAAATATTTAATGTGGTCAGTCAGTATACCCAGTTTATTCTGTTTTGTAAGTCTAAATGTTTTATATATCACATTCTCAAAGCAGGTTACATTTTTAGAGAGAATAATGCAGTTTAAAATCATCAAAATTGTGTCTTTAAAAAGAAAGTACAACGTTTTTATCCTTCACTTGCATGATTAGATTGACTACATGTCCTTGTATTTTTCTTGGCTAATTCACGAGCAATTACTACCTTAACATTAGGGGCATACGGAGAAATCACAGTTTTAGAAATGCCTTAACTTTGTATTTATAAATGCAATTGCTTTGTCATTACTCTAGGGAAATTCAGTAAGACTTGAGTGCCTTTGGTCTATTAGGCAGTTTAGAATATCCCAGACCTTGCTCTGGACTTTAAGATTTTTGAAGTTCAAAGGAGATGTGTGAGGAAGAAAAAACATCTGGTGAAGAGAACTTGCTTCATTGCGTGACACTGTTTCCCTGCACTCTTTAGCAGAGCGTCTGTTTAGCAGGTTGGCAGGTTTGATAATTAATTAATGATGAGGGAATGAGCCACGTATCTGAGGAACTTAATTTTGTCCCTTACTGCTTCTTTCTTCCCCACATGTCTGGCAAAGCCTTCAGAGTCTAGGATCACTGATTCCACAGTTGTGTCTCAACTCAAACACTTGTCTTCAGGCTTAATTAGCTCAGAGATATAAACAGATGAATGGCCTGGGACCCAGAGAGTTTAGTGTTGAGCAATGCAGTTTTATTATCAGAGACTTTTGGAATTTTTGTTGGAGAATTGCCTCAAAACTTTAAAAAATGCCTTTTAAAAAACTCAGAATTTTGAAAGTGCATACTTGAAGGTGACAAAGTTTTATGTGTATCTCTGCATATTTGTGAATTTTTTTCTGTAACTTAATTTAGATATAATTTCAAACTTAGGGAAAAGTTATGAGAGTAGTACAAGGGACACCCATGATTTCTTGACCCAGATCATCCATTGATTTTATTTTCCCCCATTTGCTTTTCCATACTGACCCTTTCTTTCCCTTCGTCTTCCCTTTAGGCACACAGACACACACCTACACACACACACATTTAATCATATACATTTTTTTCTAAACTATTTGAGGCCAAGATGGAGGTTCCAGGGTGTCTTTACTCCTAATACTTCAGTGTGTATTTGTTAAGAACAAGGCCATTTTCTAAATCATCACACACAGATATCAAAATTATGAAATTTCACATTGATACAACACTATTATCGAATCCATAATCCCTTTTTAAACTCCAACAGTTGTCTCATTAATGTTCCTTATAACGTCCCCAACCCGCTAGTCCAGGATCCAGTCTAGGATGACACATTGCATTTAGTTCTCATGTCTCCATTAAATGGAAAGTTTGTCAACTTTCTTATTTTTTGACTTCGACCTTTTTTGAAGAGTTCAAACCAGTTATTTAGTAGTATTTCTATATCAGATTTGTGTGGTGCTTCCTCATGCAATTCTGGTTCTGCATTTTTTGTGGAGCATACCACGAAAGTGGTGGTGAGTCTCAGGGTATCTTATCAGGAGGCACATTATGTTGATTTGTCCCTTAATTGGCAATGTTGGCTTGGATCATTTGGTTAAAGTGGAGTCCATCAGCTTTCTATTCAGTAAACTTACATTAAATTTTCCCTCTTTATATTTAATTAAGAATTTTGTGAAGAGATTATTTTGAGACTATGGAAATAGCCTGCTTCACTTTAAATTTTCACCAACTAGTTTTAGCAGTCATAATGGTTTCCTAACTCTTATTTTGTCTGTATTTCTTGCTTGGCATTCCACTGCAAGGAAGAGCATTCTCTTCTACCCTGTTTACTTATTCATTTATTTGTTTGTATTAGTATGGGCTTGCTGGTTTTTATTATGTTCAGTGGTGATAATTCATTACTATTATTGTTTATTTTGACACTTAGATTGACACAGATTTGGCCAATGGCAGCCCCTTCAAGCTGACACCTGGTCCTTTTGATAAGTCCTCATCATTCTTTAAGTACTTTCTTACTTTCTGGCACAAGATGTTCCAGATTCATTTTGTATTTTCTCTGTCCCAGCCCTGGAATTGACATTTCTCCAAGGAATCCTGGTTCCTTTTCATGCAGAATGTTATTTAGAAACCAAGATGTGTGTGTGTGTGTGCGCACGTGTGCGTGTGTGTGTGTGTGTTTTAAAGGAAACTACATTATGGAATATTACATTTACTAAATCATTGTATACTGTACATATGAACGTGTATGTGTGTGTGTCTTTAATGTTACAAGTTTAAAACAGAAGAGCATTTATTTTACATGTAATAATCATAAGTTTTGACAAGAAAGAAATACATTTTTCATTTCACAGTAAATGGCATTACACAGTTTTGAGTACTAAATCATCTTGACATTTATGAAGGAGCAAATGGAAAGTAGGGAACTGAGTGTGTTAAGTATAAAGCTATCTTTAACTGTTCTATTAAAAAGCAAAGATTTATTTTCCATCTGTGATCTGAATGTGCCTATTTGTGTTCTCTTCCATGGCAGTGGAATTTCTGTGGAGCCACACGACGGAGAGCATGTGTGTTGGATATATGTCAGCCCAGGATGGGAAAGCCAAGGTAAGCGGGAAAGCTAGGGCATAACCTTAGAACCTTGCAGCCATTGCATGAGCCTCTAACAGGCTAAGTTGATATGAATGAATTTTCTCAGCCTCTCTTAGGAAGTAGCTCTATGATCTTATGAGAGTCTGATTAAGAAGAGTTGATGATTCCCCACAATAGGTCTTTTATGCTTTTGATGGTAGAGCAGGAAAAAGTAGGAAAAACTTTTTTTCCCACCTTGTTTTTTGTCCATTGTGAATAATTGGAAAAGAGGAAATTGGGATTGAGATGAGAAAATAGGAGTGAAGCTGATGGGCTATCAGGTCTGGGTGATTTTGCAAGGAGTGTTGGAATATATAAAGGAAACCAAGGTAAAGAAAGCCAAGCTTCTGGACTGCATACATATGGGCAGGCAGAGGTAGCTGATGTGCTTATGAATACAACGTGGCTTGTGCCCCAGTGTGTTCTGGCACACCCTGACATAGTGTCCTCAGGGGAATAGGCAGAGGTCTGTCCCTGTGTGTCACATGTCCATGGCACATGTCCCTCAGTGAACCACAGTGATCACATAGACATCCACACATCACCTCCTGAGTTGCTTGACATCCCTGCACTCACGATGACTGAGGCTGCAAGTAAGAAACATAATTTGTGGATTTTATTATACTGACCTCGTGTTCTTCTTTTTGTAAAGTTTTTAGTAACAACTGTGGCATACGATCTTTACATGATATTAAAGTAACTCATTTGCAAAGCTGTGAAGATGGACAGCCTCTTTTTTAAAAGGCATGATATATTTTACACATTTGAGAACCTAAGTAAGGAAATTTCTGATATAAACTGTCTGATAGAGATGGCATCATTAAGAAATTAAGGACGCATGTAAGAAAGAATAGTTTATTGTGTCTTTGTCATATAACACCTATCCAGACTGGCCTCTCTACATTATCCAGTAAGTGGGCCTTATCACAGGACTTCTGGGAGTACAACGTACAAAAGCATCTCATCGGACAAGCATCAGTTCACATTCGTGAAACGGTTACTGAGCTCCCCTCCTCTGTATCACTCTTACATAGTTCAAGATTTATATTGTATTAGTAAGCTTATTTCATAAGAGAGTGCCTGAAGGTTGTTTAATTTCATAGCATTTAGAGAAGGGAATTATAACTGCCCATATTAAAGGTGATTTATAGGTTTAGCGCAACACTAATAGAATTTTCTGTAATGATGGAAATGTTTTGTATTTATATTGTGCTGTCCAATAGGATAGCCACTAGCCACACATGGCTATTAAGCACTTGAATTGTGGCTAGTATCCTGAGGAAAACAATTTGAAATTTTACTTAGTTTAAGTTTAAATAACCATATGTGTCTAGTGGTACCTTACTGAATAGCACAGGTGTAAGAATGAGTGGAAATGGTTATTCAAGTAAGTATTTTCAGAACACTCTTTTCTTCCCAATGACAGAATGGTTCCAAAATATAAAACGTCTGATAAGCCACAAGAATCTTTGCACAAGAATGGCAGGCAGCCATTTATGTTTTGCTCGCCCCTTACAAGTTGAAATTGCTTTTTAACAAAAGAACATTGTGTGAGGTGGACTTCAATACTGAAACCAGTCTGGTGGCGTAAGATCATGTTATTAAGTACCTCATGTGGAAATGTTCTTGTTATCCCTCCTGGTGGCCTGTGGAAGATACCTCACTATTTAACATGAAATATGGGTGGTAGAGAGAGGGGAGAGTACTACATTGAGCCAAAGATGTTTGGTCTCCAGTTGCATTGCTTGACATCTGGTGGACATGGTTTTCATATTGCTGGTAAATTCTCCAGCTGGTAGTCTTGATTAGGCCAACAGATACAGCTGCTCCTCTTGCCTCACTTGTAAATTATGTTTTTGACCTTCTTTGCAGAAAGTTAATCCCTCTCCCTTTCTTCCTCCTTTGAGCCTGTAGCTACAAATGCTTTAAAAAACAAAACAAAACAAACAAACAAAAAAAAACACTGATGCTTTGGCTGCTGAATTCAATGAGCAAAATAAAAAATCTCTTTTTCCATACAGGCTGGAATTTTATTATATTGCAAGTAAGACAAAGCTGCGGGTGAGAAGCTGGGCTCAAGAGAAAGAGAGATATAACAAAGTTCATATTCTTTTGGCCTACCCCCCAGTTTCCTGACTTCTGTGAAAGAATTGTTGAATTAGTAGCATATCTGTTCATCAGAATGACTGGTTTGTAAAGCATACTTTCACATAATGTTGAGAACCACGGTACTAAAATGAGAAAGGAGGCATCTTAAAAAAAAAAATTTCAAAACTATTTCTTAACAGTTTTTCTATTCCATTTTCTCTGCTTTCTAAAAACTACTTTTTTGTGTGTTTGTTACCAAACTCAGAAACTAAAGTTACCAAACCATTTAAACATTTTATATAAGCTAACTATGTTTAATCTAAGTTAAGGCCTTGAATTAAAGCTCACCTCAAAATTACACTGCTTAAAAAGGCTGGATAATAATCAATATCATCGTGACCAGAATTCATGTATAATTTGAATAAACAGAGGTGTGTTCTTTTAAAAGCTTCTTTTTTTTTTTAATGGAACATTCTCTCAATTACATCATCTAATTTCTAAAGTCTAAATTAAAGAGATTTCTTTTCATTGAACAAAAATTAGGGCACTGATAACAGTTGTATTTAAAAATCAGATGCCCATATCCTACCCAGATAGCAGCTAATGAACAGTTTTTAATAAACACCCAGTGTACATGGACTACTGTAATAGAAACAGATGTTAAAGCTGGCATGGAGCTTATTCAAATGTAATAAATGAAACCAAGCTTTCTTTTACTATGTAGAGTTCACTTTTTATAGCAATAGTGAAAATACTATTATAAAAACTTATCCTTGGGGAGGAGCAGGCTATTTTGTAGTCTTAAAGTATCTCCCCACAGATTTCTTATTAGTTGTTGGGGAGAATAATACAGAAACCAGGTAACAACTTGACTGTGTGATCAAAATTAATGTCATCATTAAGGGGCAGATGGGCATCATGTGCCTCTGGATGTGAAAACCTGAGAAGACACAAGCATCACTTTTGTAGTAACCCATCTGGAAGTGCATAACCTGAATCTAACTAAGCACAGGGAAACATCAGACAAATCTAAAATGAAGAATATTCTGTTAAGAAAGGAAAAAGGGTCTACATAGTTGACCTTGAACAATACAGGTGTGAACTGTGCCACCCACTTATATGTGGATTTTTTTTCAATAAATACAGTAAATGTATTTTCTCTTTCTTATGATTTTCTTAATAACATTTTCTTTTCTCTGGCTTACTTTATTGTAAGAATACAGTATGTAACATATAACATACAAAATATATGTTAATTGACTGTGTTATTGGTAAGGCTTCATTGGTAAGGTCAACAGTAGGCTATTAGTAGTGCAGTTTTTGAAAAGTCAAAGTTATATACAGATTTTTGACTACATGGGAGGTCAGTGCCCTTAACTCCCATGTTGTCCAAGGGTCAAATGTATTCTTTAAAAAAAAAAGTCAATGTCATGCCCTGGCCAGCTGTCTCAGTTGGTAGGAGCATCATACCATACACCAAAAGGTTACAGGATTGATTCCTGGTCAGGACACAAATCTAGATTGCAGATTTGATCCTGTTAGAGTGCATACCAAAGGCAACCAATCAATGTTTCTCTCTCACATAGATGTTTCTCTTCCCCCACCCCTCCCATTTCTCTCTCTCTCATCAATAAACATATTCTCAGGTGAAGAATTTTTAAAATGTCAATATCAACCCTGGCTGGTATAGCTCAGTGGATTGAGAGCCAGCCTATGAACCAAAGGGTCGCTAGTTTGATTCCCCAGTCAGGGCACATGCCTGGGTTGCGGGCCAGGTCCCCAGTAGGGGGCGTGTGAGAGGCTACCGCACACTGATGTTTCTCTTCCTCTCTTTTTCCCTCCCCCTTTCTCTAAAAATAAATAAGTAAAATCTTTAAAAACATAAAAATAAATAAATGTCAATATCATAAACGATAAAGGCTGAAGAAATGTTCCAGATTAAACAGTTCTAGAGAGTGTACAACTAAATGCAATTCTGATCCTAGCCTGGATCCTATATAGGAGGGGAAAAGTACATTGTTAGGTCAGTTTACAAAATTGGAATGTGAATTGTTAAATTTGTTATAACCGTACTGTGTTATGTAAGGGAATAGCTGTACTCTTAGGAAATATAAACTGAAGTATCTAGGGGTAAAGGACCATTAATATATGCAACATCTCCCCAGTGGTTCAGGAAAAAAGTATTATATGGATGGATGGATGGATGGATGGATGGATGGATGGATGGATGGATAGCAAATTACAAAGCAAATGGAGCAAAATGGAACCTGGGTAAAGGATGTGTGGGTGTTCCTTGAACTATTCTATAATTTTGAAGTTATTTTCAAATAAAATGTTAAATATTACTCTTAGATAATATGGCACATTTGATTAGTTATTTGATTAGTCCTTTGGGCCTTGCAGTTGAAGTGAACAAGTATTGAAACAGATATGGTGCCAGGAAGTTGGAACCTGGGTTGTCCTTCCAGCCACTGCGCACTGAGAGACTGACTTGGTGTGATCACCCTGCCTCTCTCCACCTCAGCGCACTCATCTGGAAAATGAGAATTAAAAATACTTTACTGTGTCTTAGTCCTTCCTGCGTTAAGGTATGATAGGAATAAGGAAGCAAAATCATTTTTGTCTGAGTATAGATGACTGGATCCCCATTAAGTTCTTTATATATTATAGATGTATTATCTATATTATGGGTATTGTATGTATTGCCCTTTACCCTTAGATATTTGCTTCCAAGCTGCAAAATTTGAAATTCTACATGTCAGATTACATAAGCAGATAGTTGCTATTTTATTTTTCAGTAGGGTTTTTATGATCCCAATGTAGTATCTACCATGTTTTGTTTTTATGAAGATAGTTCCTGGGACTTTAAGAAAATTCTCAATAAATGTCTATGTAGAAGGAATAGCACAGATGAGATTTCTGGTAGCTTTTTATAAGACTTAACTTACCTCTCAAATAAAGCCATAGGTGAAAGACTTAAATACAGTCATGCACTATTTAGCCATGAGGACACGTTCTGCGAAATGCACCTTTAGGTAATTCCATAGTTGTGTGACATCATAATAGTGTACTTAAGAAGCCTAGATGGCATATCCCACTATACACTAGGCTACATGAGATAGCCTAGTGCTCCTAGGCTACAAACCTCTATAGCATGTTACTGCACTAAATACTCCAGGCAGTTGTGTAACATACCGTATTTGTGTAAACATAGAAAAGGCACAGTAAAAATACAGCATAAAAGATTTAAAAATGGTACATTGTTATAGCTATGAATGACGCTTACAGAACTGGAAGTTGTTCTGGATGAGTCAGTGGGTGAGTGAATGTGAAGGCCTAGGACATTACTGTCCACTACAGTAGACTTTATAAATGCTGTACACTTAAGCTACACTCAATTCATAAAACAACATGAGTAAATCAAGTGCAAGAGAAAATGATGTAATCAAGTGTTGCTGTAAATGCAAGATGTATGATGAGGCTCTGATAGTGTAACATGGCATATTGCTTTACAGCAAACATTTTTATAAGTAAAAAGAGTACACTCTAAAATAACAATAAAATGTATAGAATAGTAAATATATAAACCAGTGTTTATTATCATTATTGAGTGTTATGTACCGCACATCATTTTATGTGCTGTACTTTTATATACAGCTGGCACTGGCATAGGCTTGTTTACACAGCATCAGTACAAACACGAGTAACGCATTCCACTACGAGTTAGGATGATAATGACATCACGAGGTGATAGAAATTTTTTAAGTATTTTATTTATTGATGAGAGAGAGAAACATAAATTTAGGGTTCCACTTATTGATGCATTCATTGGTTGCTACTTGTATGTGACTTTACTAAGGATCCAACTTGCAACCTTGCTGTATCAGGACTACACTCTAACCAACTAAGTACCCAACCAGAGCATGTGGTAGGCATTTTTGAGCTCCATTATACTTTTAGGGTACCACCATTGTATATGTGATCTGTCATTGACCAAAAACATCATTATGTAGCACATGACTATATAAAACATGAGATATACGAGAGAGAAAGAGATTTTAAAAAGTGAGAAAGAAAATTCCACTTCCAGTTAGGATGAAAGAAGTCACAAGACACTATTGCTTCTACTTCCAGCAATGAGAATGAGCTGGATAATCCATAAAAATTAAAGATTTTAAAAAATCATCTGAAAAACCTAGAAATATGCTAAAAAACAAAACAAAAAAACCTAAACCCTAAATTAACTAAATTCCAGAAAGAGACAACCCTTCCCTAGGGGAGAAAAACTCCACTTCTTCATTCCTGGCAAAGCAGTAGGAAGGGGAATAAAACTGACATAGACAAGTATAAAGAGAAACCAACCAAGCTTTTAATGAACTATTTATGAGCTGATGTGATAGATTAAAACCCTCAGAAGTCCCAGTCACACGATGAGTGCACCTACCATAAATTCTTCTATATGAAACCTTCACATGAGCACACCAAAGGTTTGGAGTATGGCAGAGAACTGAGAGTGACTCGTCAGAATGTTTAGGACTTTTACCAAATGCATGACAATGACCAAAGAGACACTGGAGGCAGAGCAGGACTGCTGAGAGACAGATGTCATGGCACGGAAAGCGGGACAGGTTATCAAGGCACAGAGATCACCTAAGCAACACTGTAAACAAAGAGAAACCCCTCATGCTCAGAATACTGGCAACTGGATTGTAAGATGTAGGGAAGTCTCCAGAGTCTCACCAGGGCTCAGATCCCAGACTTTGCTTAAGAGTAATTACTGATCCAAACATTAAAATATTAGCCAATAGTAAATTTAATCTAAAACTACCACAAAGCCCAGAACCAGCTCAACTAGAGATTAGATAGACTCAGTCCTAGCCTGCAGGAAGAGGTTTGTTATTTTCTTAGGGTAAATATTATTTATTTTAAATATTATTTATTGTTCTTTTACATGTAATGTATGTCATACAATAAAAATTGAGTCCTCTGAGGCAAGAAAATGTGATCTGTACTTAAGAGAAAAATTAGTCAAGAGAAGTTTACCCACAGATTACTCAAATGTTGGGATTAGCAAAGAAGGGTAATCAAATGCTAATGATAATTATAAACAGAAAAATGGAAATGATATAACTGAAAAATAAAACACCAGACAAAATTTATGTGATAGGCTTAACAGGAGACGGGTGTAAAATCTGCTTAGTGAACTTTAGAACCAGTCAATAAAAATTATCCAAACCTAAGAAAGAGGAAAATGAACTTACAAAACCAAAGAGAGTGTCTGAGACCTCTGGAATAAATAGTCTGAGTTATGTGCTTTTAGAATTATATAACTGTAAAGTTCTTACATTGCTCATGAGAGAGTTTATGATAAGGATGCTTAATTTCTAGAATAACAACTTTATAACAAAATATTATAACTAAAAAAAAAAATAGTACAAGACATACAAAGAACTACTACAAATTTCTCAACCCAAAAATAGGCAGGAAAAGAGAAACAGAAAAACCAAGAACATATAGAGAGCAACTGCCAAAAGATGTAAACTCAGCTATATCAGTAATTTTATTAAATATGATTAAACTAAGTACTCCATTTAAAAGGCAAAAATATCCAGATTTTAAAAAAATGGAACACCCAATTATATGTTTTTTAAAGAAATGCACGTTACGTATAAAGCTTGAGACAAAATTGGTAGTAAAATTATGGAGAGAATATTTATCACGCAAACATTAAGCAGAAGAAAACTAATGTGGCTGTGTTAATGCCTGATACAGGAAATACTATGAGATAAATTCATCATAGACATAAAAATTCTAAATGTGTATGTATCTGGTAACATAAAGGAAGCAAAAATTGAGAGAGCTGTAAAGGGGAGTGGTCAAATCTACAATCATCATTGGAAATCTTAACATCTCTCTCTCAGCTATAAGTAAGTAGAGTACAAATTAGTAAATATAGCCCTGGCTGGTGTGGCTCAGTGGATTGAGCGCCAGCCTGTGAACCAAAGGGTTGCCAGTTCGACTCCCAGTCAGGGTACATGCCTGGGTTGCAGGCCAGGTCCCCAGTTAGGGACATGCGAGAAGCAATCACACATTAATATCCCTCCCTTCCCTTTTCTCTAAAAATAAATAAAATCTTAGAAAACAAAAACAAAAAAAATAGTAAATATATGAACAACAACACTATGATCCAACTTGACCTAAGTGATATTTATAGAAGACTACACTTAAGTTACTCTTTTCAAGTTCACAAGGAGTACTCACCAACAGAAACTGTAAATTATTTCAAATTGAATGATAATGAAAACATGACTGAATTTATAGGATATAATAAAATATTAAAAGGAAAAGTAAACCCCTAAATGCATATAGTAGGAAAAAATGTTTAAAATAAATGAGCTGAATTTCCATCTTGTTTTAAAATAATAGATTCAAAATAATCAAAAGTAAAAATAATAACATAGAAAATAAAAACAGAAAAAAGCAACAAATTCAGAATTTGTGGTTTTTTAAAAAAAATTAATGAAGTTGATAGAATCTTAAAAAGAATAATCAGGAAAGAAAAAAAAACAACAAATAACCAGTATCAAGAATGAAAAGGGGACGTCAATGCAGGATCACAGATCCTACAAACATTAAATGAGTGATAAGTTAATATTAACAACTTTATAATTGAATGCAAAAAATTCAGCAACTTGAATGAAATTTATAAATTCCTGAAAAAAAAAAACCCAGAAAATCTAACACAGAAAATTGGAATAACCATATACATATTTAAGAAATTGAATTTATAATCAAAATCTTCTCATCAAGAAAACTTCATGCCCAGATGGCTTCACTGGTGTGTTACAGCAGACATTTAAGGTAGAAATAATACAATCTTAAACCAATCCTTTTAGAAAAACCAGGGTAGAGGGAATGGTTTTTAAGCCATTTTATGAGGCAAGGGTAACCTCAGTATCAAAATTCGACAAAGATGTTACAAGCAAGGAAAAGTACAAACTAATATCCCCCATACATAGAGTTTCAGGAATTCTTATGTTAATTATTCATTTAGGACTAAAAATGTAGCAACATTATATGCACACACACACACACCACATACACACAAAGTAAAATTTTTCCCAGGAAAATTGCACAACTGAATAAACAGTGTTAGTGATGATCTTGAGACATGTGGATGTCCATATGCAAAATAATGAAGTTGGGCCATTACTTCATGCCATATGTAAAAATTAACTCGGAATGGATCAGAGACCAAAATGTAAGAGCTGAAACTGTAAATTTCTTAGAAGAAATCCTAGGAGTAAGTCTTTATGACCTTGGATTAAGCAATGATTTCTTAGCGGTGGCCCCAAAAGCACAAGTAACAAAACAAAAAAATAGGTAAATAAGACCATCAAAATCAATAACTTTTGTGCTTCTAAGGATACCATCAAGAAAGTGAAAAGAACTGACAGAATAAGAAAAAATATTTGCAAATCATATATTTGGTAAGGGATTTGTATTCAAATTATACAGAGACTTCTTATAACTCAACAATAAGACAAAATACGGGCAAGGGATTTGAAGAGACATTTCTGCAAAGAAGATTATGAATGACTAATTCATACATGAAAAGATGCTCAACATCAGTAGTCATTAGGGAAATGCAAATCAAAACCACAATTAGATATCACTTCAAATCTACCAAGATGATTATAATAAAAAAGAACAGTAACAAGTGTTGGCTGTGTATGTAACCCTCATGTACTGTTGGTGGGAATGTAAAATGATGCGGCCACTTTGGAGAACAGTTTGTCAGTTCCTTAAAAATTAAACATAGAGTTATCATATGATCCAGCAATTCCACACATAGGTATGTAACTGAGAGAATTGGAAAGATTTGTTCACACAAAAACTTGTGCTTAGATATTTATACCATCATTATTCAAAATAGCTAAAATGTAGAAACAGCCCAAATGCCCATCAGCTGATGAATGAATCAACAGAATGCGATATATTCGTACAATGGAATGTTATTCATCCATAAAAGGAACAAAGTGCTGACACATAGTACAACCTGGATGAACCTGGGAAACCTTATGCTAAGTGAAAGCCAGCCACACAGGCTACATATTGTATTGGGTTGGCCAAAAAGTTCATTTGGTTTTTTCCGTAAGATGGCTCTAGTAACACTTTGTTGTCTTGAACTTCATTCCAAACAATTTTGTTAGATTATATTGTGACAGCTGTCATATCAATGTGAATTTTTAAAAAAAATCAAAATTGGTGAATTTTGGGGTAGCTGTTTTAATATTGAAGATGGAAAAAATAACCAACATTTTCAGTATATTATGCTTTATTATTTCAGGAAAGGTAAAGGATGCAACTGAAATGCAAAAAAAAAAAATGATTTGTTCAGTATATGGAGAAGGTGCTGTGACTGATCAAATGTGTTAAAAGTGGTTTGCAAAGTTTCGTACTGTAGCTTTCTTGCTGGACAATGCTCCGGGGTCGAGAACAGTTGAAATTGAAAGCAATCAAATTGAGACATTAATTGAGAACAATCAACAGTATACCATGTGAAGATAGCCATCATACTCAGAATATCCAAATCAATAAAGTTATTGGTGAAAATTAAAATGTGTCTTTTATTTTATGGAAAAAAAACATACGGACTTGTTGACCAATGCAATATGATTCTATTTACATGAAGTGCCCAGAACAGGCAAACCTGTAGAGACAGAATGTAGATTACTGATTTCCAGGGCTTGGTGGAAGGGGCGTTTGGGGAGTAAGGCTAATGGGTACAGTTGAGTACTAAATGGAACAATTATTTAAAGGGTGAATTTTATGATATGCTAATAACATCTCAATAAACCTGTTTAAAATATCAACCAATGTAATTTACTATACTACCAAAAAAGAGAGAAAAGTAATTTTGATCATCTTAATATATATACTCATCTTAACTTCCAATCATGATAAAAACATTGAAATACTAGAAGTTTCATAAATACCTCAATTTGATGATTAAGAGTAAATTAAGAGGTAAATTACTGCAAAAACCTGCAGTTAAAATCATACTAATTGGGGAAACACTGAACACTTCTTTCTAATATTGAGAATAGGCAAAGAGGAGGTCCACTCTCATTATTTCTATTCACTATTTTATTGGAATTCCTAACCACTGCAATAAAGAAGTAAAAGAAATAAAAGACAAAAATTGGAAAATAAGTAAATACTGTAGTTATTTTCAGATAATGTGGAATGACTAACAAATAATATGTAAGACCAGTCCTGAAAACTACAAAACATTGCTGAGAGAAATAAAGCCTAAATAAATGGAGAAATATGCAACGTTCACTGGAAAACTCAAGGATGTTAATTTAGATAGCCTTTTTTTCACATTCATCCATTGTTCCAAAGCAATCCCAATCAAAATTCCAGCAGGTATTTATAATAAGAAATTGACAAGCTGATTTCAAAATTAATATGGAAAGGCAAAGGACCCTAAATTGAAAAAATCAACTTTAAAAAAGATCACAGAGTACTTAACTGATTTTGAGATTCACCATAAAACTTCTATAACCAAGGTAATTATGTTCCCTCACAGAAGAGACAGCCCTAAATCCAATATATGAGTAGCTTTGAGATCAGCAGGAAGACTGTCTCACTTTTCAGTAATTTCACAGCATTCTAAGGGAGGTAAACTACCAAACTTGCTGATATAGAAGGGTCCACCAGAGACTGCAGAGTTTATAGGAACATTGCCTCAACAATACAGGTGAAAACCTGTGTCTCAAGAAGAAATTGAATATATCTAATGTGGAGGTCCCAAATTATCACTGGCAGCGTGTCTACTATTTGCCATTAGATAAAAGTATTGTCTTTATAATAAATAACTTCAAAAATAACAAATGAGAAAGTATATTCAATAACTTTAATAAAATAGTCTTTAAAAAAAATGAAAGAAAATTTAGATGGGCAATTTGTATAGCTTGGTCAGCTACTCCACGAGCTTACCTGTGTATGTACTTCATTCTTATTAAAATATACATTTAAAACTGTTACCCTATTGATTTACTGTTGATCATCAGCTCTTACCAGTGTTGAAGTATTAAAAGAACACACTATCTAGTAAACTATTATAGGTTTCCCTTAATTTTTCTTTTTTCTTTTTTTTTCTTTTTTTTCAATCTGTTTGGAGGTGGAAAATATTAGGCAGAATTGCTGCTTTAGGGAAGTGAATTTTCTGAAATTTGAGTAAGTGCAGTAATTACTCCATTATTTATCCTTAGTTCTCCAATTTGTTTTAATCCTCACCTGAGATTGATTTTAGAGGGGGGGGGGGATGGGGAGAGAGAGATGAGAGAGAAACACCTATCAGTTGCCTCTAGTATGCACCCCAACTGGGGATTGAACCCGCATCCTAGGTATATACCCTAACCAAGGATGAAACCAGCAGCCTTTTGGTGTACAGGATGATGCTTCAACCAACTGAACCCCCCAGCCAAGGCTCTAATATTTTTTTATTCACAGAGTTATTGGAGTATAACTGGCTAAGTAAATGAATCCTCTCTAAAGGATACCAGTATAACCAAAGGGAAACAGATGACTGTGATTTTGAGACTGGAAGATAACAAAAGATTATTTGTAACTTATATTCAGAGAAAATGGCAGAAAGTATAAAATGGGAAATAAATTCAGTGGTCCAAAATAGATATAGCATAGGAATAAATGTTTGATTAGAAATTACAATTTATTATGTTTAGAGAGGGCATTAAGAAGTCTTATTCTTTGGTCTGTTTTACTGTTTCGATTGTGATTATGTATTCAAATCCTAATGACCATTAACTTTTTACCCAATTAAAGCAGTCTATAAAACTTTAATAAGGTCTTCTTCCTGTGCTAAAGGTTTGTATCACTGTGAAAG
Organism: Mormoops blainvillei; assembly: GCA_004026545.1. Taxonomy (NCBI): domain Eukaryota; kingdom Metazoa; phylum Chordata; class Mammalia; order Chiroptera; family Mormoopidae; genus Mormoops; species Mormoops blainvillei. Next base: position 331,664 of record PVJD01000512.1, on the reverse strand, counting down.
AGAGTCTCACAAAGCCACATTCTCTTCTATGTGCCGTTTAGTCAGCTCACCTCATGGAGACTTTGTGAATGAGTGACGCCCACAGTGTCCAGTACTCAACAGTCTTTTTCTAAACCTTAAAAAAATAAAAAACAACCTAGAAACTTTATGTTGAATGAAGAAAGCCAGATACAAAATAATACTTACTGAATTTTTCCATTTATATTAAGTTCAAGAACTGGCAAAAGTAAGGTACAGTGATAGAAATTTGAAAGCCGTTGCTTCAAGAAAGGGGCAGTAGGGAATTATCAGCGGTAATAGAAATGTTCTATAGGGAAAATTTTCTATTTAGAAAATAGCTATTATTTGTACATGGCTGTGCAAATAATCCAAAGTCATCAATACCTTTATTTAACATCTGTGCATTTTATTTTATCTAAATCATACCTCTTTTTTTTTTATCGAAAAACATTATTAGTAAGACCATCTATTAAAGAGGCAGTGCGAAATAATAAGAGAATGAACTTTGGATTTAATCATACTTGGATTTTGGTCCTGGAATTTCTGCTATGTAACCTAGGGCAGGTTTCAACTCTGATCCTCGGTTTCCTTATCTTTAAAGTAGAAATATTACTGATGCTTTTATAGCATTCTGAGTATTAATTGAATAATATAACTGAACTACATGCAGTAAGTGCTACATTAATCATGAGTGTTGATGGTGTAGTGGTGGGAAGAAGAGGTGATGGTAGAAGTTGTAGAGAATCTTTCAGACCCATTACATGGTGCAACTCCACAGCTTCATTTGTGCTGTAATTTTGCTCCCAAAGGTGCCATTTATATCACCTATGACAAGAGTGATGCCTCTTGGATTTTTATCCTACTCATCTGGTGGAGCTGGCAGTGGTTATTGTATTTTGACAAAACATAACTCTAACACGTAAATATAAACCAACTGACAAGTGAATTCAGAGATCCTAGAAGAGAAAAAAAATTGTTTGAAGCTACAAGAACAAACACACCACCACCTCCAACTCTGCAATTCAGGCCAATATGGTGGTAATTGAGCCCTTTTAAGAAGTTGTCTGACTAGACATCTACCAACTTGACAACATCACAGACTTGAAATCTAAGTTTTGCTTTCAGTGTTTCTGTTAATCTCACGTAACTGAATAATTTTCTTTTAAAAGTAAGATGGAAAAGTATTGCTTATTAGCTACTGTTGAATTTCTTTTATGTGAACCTTGAACGAGCAGGCTGCCCTCTTGTATACTACTGAGCATGAAAACATGGAAATCCTTTGGTGTATTGACCATGGATTCCTTAAAAGAGACTTCAGGTCCATGGTAGTGACTAGTGGAATTCAGTCATTGGATGGATATATTGGACCATATATTAGATTTATGAAGAACCATCTAGAACCAAGTTGTCCTTAGTCTAAAGCAAATTTTAACTACTTTTGATAATCTAGCCCCCAAATTACCCAATAACTGAAGGAGTCTCATCCTTGCCAGGATGCCAACTGCCTCAGGATGGTAAGTTGGGCACCACCAGCAAGCTATGTACTAAGAAAACATCCCAGACAACTAAATTTGGCAAGTTTACTTATGGAACACAAGGCAAAGTGGATAATCAGTAATTTTACTTGTAACTTTTAAGCTTGCCCAGAATTTCAAATATAAAAATTGCGTTTCTTTTCCATGCTCTTAGGACTGCCAGGAGGGTCCCATTGGGTCTATTTAGAAAGTCCTTTACACAAACAGGAGAAGATTGTAGAAGATTGAATATGTGAAAGACAAGTTTTAAGACAGAAGTTGCTTCAGCTTCAAGTTTATTTCTAAGAGTAGTTGGTAATTTTATATTTGTATAATTAGTCTTACGCCATCAGTTTCTTCCAAATGATTCATTCGACTTTGCTCCAAAGCAATAAATAGAATGAACACAAAGAGGGAATTCACCATGTTGGCAAGAGCATAAATCTTCTCAGAGGTATTAACTGAATTTATCCATATAAATCTCATTTTAATCATAGTGCAGGGTTAGAGCTTTGCAAAGATAAATATGTCTATTACTTGGACTTGTCAATATTCTATATTAGTTGAAATGAATGAGTCTTTTTTAGGGTTATAGCAACATGAAAAATAATGAAAACATTAATTTATCTACCTCTACATACTTACATAATCATTAGTTAAGTTCACATCAGGTGTGAACATTAAATGTCACCTTATTACCTTCTAGTACCCTACATTTTAGGGAAATATATACCTTCCCAAAGCAGACACATGCCTCCTGTTTGCACACATGGCACATAACCATGACCTGTAACTAAGACAAGCATCCTCCAGAGTGACCTTATTACCCACAATGAGTAAGTAATGATTACAGGGTGGCGTTTTCCTTCTTTTTGTTGGAAAGCATTGGACAGATGATGAAAGGAATCTCTTCTTGTTTTCGTAATCTTAAAACAAAAAGGTTATAGTCTTGGTCATGTCCTTCTTATTTCACGTTACCTTTCTAATTCTTAATAAGGAATTGGTTCTGTGATTGTAAGTATTCAGGATCTCCCATTGATTTTATGTTGTAAGGGCTCTTATTACATTATTTTATTAATAGGTGAGTGACAGGAGCAGAATATACCATGCATGCAGTGTATGTGGAATTGCTGATGGCCATACAGAACCTAGCACCTGTAGACATTCCACAAATACATCTTTAGTGAGTGACTCCATGTTGAGGTTTAGGGTAGAACTTTGAGCCCAGATGGTTTCTTGGACACATTTTGTCCCCACTGTCACTTGTTCCCAATAACCTCCAGATTTGAGATTAAAAACTGGATTCATCAGCAGATCAGCTTTTTTAAAAAATGGAAAATTTTTACATAAAAATTTTTGAATTTAAATGAAACACTGATTTTACATAAAATTTTTACAAGGTTTAAACATTTTAAGTTTTACATTAAAATATAATTATTTTTCTTCTGATTTATTTTCTCCTATAAGAACATTCAGTTTGGAGCACGGGGACCCACTTTCTATGCAGTGACTGGTTGGAACCTAGGGTAGCCACCTGTTTGGTGGGGCCTGTTTACTCCACTTTGACAATGCTGCATCTGACCTGCTTCACTCGCAGGCATTTGATTCTGACCCAATGTGTAGAGTTTGAATCCTAAGCAAAGTCTATCTGCTAGAATGTATTTTCATTCAAATAATATAGTTTCTGCCTTTTTTAAAGCCTTCATCTTGGGCTGTCTATTCTTTCTAACCCTAAGGATTAAAATCATTTGTGATAATTACACTGTCTAACTTTCTTATATCTTGTAAGTAAAGCAGTGTTATAAATTAGCGAAATTTAACATTTTAGTAATAACTAACTGAGACATTTGGATACAGTTGAGCTACTCTCTATTTACATTTCTTTCAAATACTTCTGGATGTAATAAGCAGTAGGTACTGACAATTTACTTTTATGCTCTGAGCTGTCATCACTGTACTGTACATGTTTGGACTATACTGTCTGCTGTAGTGTTGAAGGGGTAAGAAGAAAGTTAATTCAGGATGAGGCTTCCATTAACACTTTTCTACTAGGAGATGCTCATAGTACTTGGGAGCAGCTTTTTCTTTATAATAGAAAATTAATGTTATTTTAAATGTTCCTTCTGTAACAGATGAAAAACCCAATAATCTCCTGATTTCTTACAATAAAAGCTCTTGAACATATCATGGTAAAATTTTGAACAGTTGGAACCTGTCCACTGCGTTACTCCAGTAAAAATGTTTATGATGTATATATTTAGGACAAAAATGGAAGATCTTGGCAAAGCAAGCTTTTAATAGGCAGTAATAAGCCCTCGTAGCCCCTGACTAAAACATACTTCCACCCCAAATATCTACAAATGTCCAAAGTCACATGGTCAGACAGGAAGACCTGGTATTTAAGGTCAGGATCTCTTAGGTACAAGTTTCTTAATCTAGCAATTTATGTTTTTGTTCAGTAGGCCATGTTTAGAGCAAAAAAGAAATAAATACAAATAAGATTTTCACCATTAAAGATGACAAAAATGCATTTCTTCTAACATCAGTTAACCAGTATTAGAGCTAATCAGGGATTTATTACAATGACTGCTAATGATTGAATAGGAAGGAAGCCTTAATTCTTTCCCTTTGAAGCTTTAGCTATTAAACAAAACTCAGTTTACCTAGAACTAGGATTTCGGTTGTATTGGGCTGGCCAAAAAGTTTGTTAAGCTTTTTCCGTAAAATAAAAGACACATTTTTCATTTTCACCAATAACCTTGTTGTCTGGATATTTTGAATATGTCAGCTATCTCTTGCTATTGGCTTCTAATGGGTAGAAGCAAGGGGTGCTGCTAAATATCTTCCAATACATAAAACAGCCCCACAGCAAAGAATTATTTGACCAAAATGTCAATAGTACCAAGGAACTTTGCAAACCACTTTTGACACATTCGTTCAGTCACAGCACCTTCTCCGTACGCTTTTTTTTCTCAGCTGCATTTTTACCTTTCTTGAAATAATAAAACATAATATACCAAAAATGTTACATGTCTTATTCCATCTTCAATATTAAAATAGCTGCACAAAAATTCACCAGTTTTGATGTTTTTTTTAATGCACACTGATTTGACAGCTGTCACAATACAGTCTAACAAAATTGTTTCGAGTGAAATTAAAGCCATCTAAGCACTACTAGAGCCATTGTGTGGAAAAAACTAAATGCACTTTTTGGCCAGCCCAATATTACTCATGTGAGTAGTGACAATGCCTTATACTCTAGAGTGTTAGCTATATTGATGTTGAGAACCCACTGGCTTCTGTGTAGGTTTTAAGGTAGGACCAGTGGGATTTGCTAATGGATTGGATAGAAGCATGAGGGAAGTAGAGAAGACAACAATGGCTCCTAAGACTTCATCCTGAACAGTTGGAAAAATGAAGTTGCCATTCATCTTGAGGAAGAAGATGGTGGCGAGGAGAAAGAAAGCTTGAGGGGAAGTAGAAAGAACTCAGTTTTGGACATGTTAATTTTGAGGTGCCTGTTAAACATCAAATGTAGATGCCCAGTAGGTAGTTGGATATATGAGTCAGGAGAGAGGACTAAGCTAGAAATGTATATTTGGGAGTTTCAACATAGAAATGCTTTTTACAACTACAAGCCTTGATGAGATCACCAAGAGAGTGAATGCAGACAAGAGAAAAGGGTCCTACAGAACTTCAGTGTTTATATATAAGTTGGGGAGATGAGGAGGAACCAGCAAAGGACACTGACAAAAGGCCATAGAGGTTGTTGGAGAACCAGCTGTGTGTGGTGTATTAGAAACAGAGGAAAAAAACTATTTCAAGAGAAGAGGGTAATCAGTTTTATCAGATGCTGCAGTCTGGTCCTGTGAAATTAGGCCTGAGCATAAATCATTGGAGTAGTCAGGGTGAAAACCTGCTATATAGAGGGTTTAAGGAGAGAATAGATGGAAAGAATTTGAAGTAACAAGTATAAATAAGTTGTTTTTTAAAATATATTTTTATCCTCATTCAAGTATATGTTTACTGATTTGAGAGAGAGAGGAAGGGGAGAGGGAAAGAGAGAGAGAAGCATCCATGCGAGAGAGAACAGCAATTGGTTGCCTCCCATACCCATACATGCTCCGACCAGGAATCAGACCTGCCCTAGGTATGTGCCCTGACAAACTATGGAACATGCAACCTTTTGGTATGTGGGATGATGCTCCAACCGAGTCGCCCAGGTAGGGCTAGGTAAGTATTTCAAACGATTTTGCTATAAATGGAAGTAAAGAAGTGGAGTGGTAACTGGAAGAGTGGGTAGGCCTGGAGACTTATTTTTTCCTCTTCCAATGCAACCAGATGCTTCACTGTATGTGCAAATCAATTCTATAAAAGGAGCTGATGAAAAGAGGTCCAGCTCTTGGGTCCTAGGATACCGTAACATTTAGTTGAGAAGGTGAGGAATAACTAGCAAAGGAAACTGAGGTGCCAGCATTAGAATAAGATAAAGGGGAAGTTTCAACAGCCTTTTTGTAGTAGTTCCAGGTACAGCTGGAATTCAGGGAAGGTATTCATTGACCTTTGAAATGAGCTGATTTAAAGAGTCATGTAGGTTTCTTTCCTGAAGGGTGGCTGAAACTTACCTTATCAGTTCTCAGTCCCTGTCTTGCTCCAAGAAAAATGGTCTTGGGCCAAGTAATTAAGTTGCAGCATTATCCTGACATTTGACCATGCTCCTTTGTTTTTTATAAGGCCCAGCAGAAGTCAGCTTGGGAAATGCTGCTCTCTAGGTCTCAGTGGCTTAACAGTCCTTTAGTGGTGCAGGGGCCTGATCAATAAGAAGTCAGAAGCAGATGGTTTTGACCAGGAGAACTTTCTTCAAAGAGTTTGTTGATGGTTTTTATTTTTACTCCTCCAAAATTCCTCACTGACAGATCAACTGAAATTCTCAGGAAATAGTCCATTACACAAATAGTAGTTTCACTCTTTATGATAGTTTAAACATTAACCTTTCAATTCTTTTCAAATACAAGATGCTCTTTTCAAGCTGTAGTGAAAATCCATGTTATCTGGCAGTTTACCAAACAGAAGATTGTAACTGATGGTTTGGATTTCCACCCAGCACAAATCATCAAGATACTAGGCCTTTCCTACCAGGTTGTCTAAGAAGAAGCCACTGGCCTGTCTTTCATTGAGGAAACAGTGTCCCAGAGCCTCCCCTTACAGAACAGAGGTTCAACCCCCAGTCTTGGTACAGGGATTGGAGTATCTGCAGCTTGGCCTGCTGTGCTCAGCTTTAGCTGAGAAACCTTCTCTTAGCTCATTAGTACCTCCTGCCACTGTTAGCCCCCCTCAGAGAAGAAATATCTTTTGTAAGGTCACAAGCTACAAAGAGGTAGAGCTAAGATTCAGGGCAATCTGAATTCCAGAACCATGTTCTAAGTCACCTGGAGAGGCCTAAGCTGGAGATGTATATTTGGGAGCCTCATCATAAAACCCTTTTTCAAAACTATGAAATTGGATGAGATGACCCAGAAAGTGAACATAGACAAAAGAAGAAAGACCTGAGTCCTGGGAAACTCCCATATGTATAAGTTGGGGAGATGAGGAATTTGCAAAGGAAACTGAGATTATGTGCTCATAGGAGTTAAGGAGAACCAGGGGAATGTGGGGTCCTAGAAACCAAGGGATGATGGTGTTTCAAGGAGAAGAGAGTGATCAGATTGATAGATGCTGTTGCTGGGTTCTGTGTGGACTTTGCAATTACTCTGTTCATTCATTTTTACCAAGGCTGTGGAGTAGAGTGGGGACAATCATACCTTCCGGAGTGTGTCTAGAACAGTAAGAAAAGGACATAGAGTAAGTTCTCAATAGATTATGTTGCTGCATTAAACACTCACTGAATCAACCTGCTACATCATTAAGAAAATACAGGAAAATGACAGAAAAAAATTTTAATCTGGGCTCTGAATGCATCCTTCTGGAGTGCAGTGAGCTACCCCACATTAATTACTATTAACTACTACTATATTTCGGTATATTCCTTTCTGTTTTTGCAACTATGATTTTTGTTATACAATTATGATTGTATGGAATACATGGAATGGCATATTACTGATTTATTATTCTTTTATTACTTTAAAAATCAATTTCTTATATAAAAATTACAAGTTTCTCTGCAGATATTTGAAAAAGATGAGTAAAGAAAATTTTAGAAGTCTGAGTGAAGAATATAAGAGGTCTCCACACTCTCACTATGTACCATTAGCATTATGGTGCCTGATACGTCTTTTCATATAACATGTATGGTATACTTACCAGTCTTTCTTCCTGCCTGCCTACCTACTTATCCAAGAGGTAACGTAGGGTCAGGCATTGTTTCTGCATAGATGGAGGTACAAATTCAAGGGGTGGGTGTGGGAAGTGGGGTGGGGTAGGGATGGGGTGAAAATATAACTTTCTGGGCCTCCGCATCAGATACCCTGTTCTAGTGGGTCTCAGTAGGTGATCCTACCACCTTCTAAGAACACCACTCTTAATGTTAAGCTGGGTCTAAGGAGAAGGTGGTACAAAGTTCTGGGACCAATGGTATTTTAATGAATTCTTAGAAGGGATATTTAAAAATCTATAACCTGATTCCAGGAAAATTTAGACATGTAGGGTTTTTGGGAAAAAAAATATTTAAAGAACATTTAGAGGGTCTTTGTAAAGAAAAAGTGTATAGAATGTTAGGATCAGAAAGACCTCTAAATATAATTGAGTCACGTTTTTCTTTTTTATCTATGAAGATGCTAAAGCTCAGAGAGCTAGTGACTTTCCAGTCCAGAGACTGTAATCCAGCAACAGCAGAACTAAGGCTCAAGACTAGTTTTCTCAGTCCCAGAGTCATCCTGAAATTTGTGGTAATAGCTTTTCTGAGCAAGCCTTATTTCACCCTGAAAAACTACCTAGTCATAAGCCTCCAGTAGTGAAAGGTGTGTGAACAGAGCTAGATTTAGAATCTTTCATGGTAAGGCTTTGTGGGAGTAAAGAGAGCTCTAAATTTGGAGTCCTGAGGCTTCCATTCAAGTCTCAGTTTTTCCACTTCCTCTGTGACGGGAAGCAAACCACATAACCATTTTGAGTCCTGCTTTTTTTTTTTTTTTTTACCTGAAAAATATATGTAATATATATCTTTCTACCTGACATGGTATTTTGAAGATATTGATGCAAAATCACTATGGAAACTAAAGCATTATGCAACTATAGGGACTTGGTGTTTTTATTAAGATTTCACAAGGAACTAGTTTCTGCATCCTACAAAAACATAATTGCCTTCAGAGCAAGATCCATGTGTGTTTCATTTTTCCGTTCCCTCATAGTAAGTGCAGAGTAAATATTTGCTAAATAGTGGAGAGCTTTTATCACCTTTAGTAAAATGGAACATTCATGATGATTCTTCATGCGAGTGGTGTAATAGGTACTGTGGGGATTGCTGTGTTTATGTGGATGCCTTCACTGGGCTTTTAAGCTAAAAATAGGAGGGCAGTCTTGTCTGATGTTGCCTCTGAAGTGTGGGGTCGTTTGCATGGTAAAAGAAGTTACAAAAGTTGCCATATGACTGGAACATGCTGTTCTCATCAGACAGCATTTTAATCTTATTTTAAGGCTCCTTGGACATGATATTTATATGTGAGAACAATAGAGCTTTCCCCTTTATGTAGCCTTGTTTCAGTACTAATAATGAAATTTACCATAATACTGTCTTTGTATTTTATCCAAATTTGCCAATGGATCTTTTATGGCATACTTGTTTTAAATGTGGAAAACGAGGTAGGGACGACATACAGTAAAATTACTAACATATGGCATTAATTCCTCATTTTGTTGATATTTCTGATTTGTTAGATTACATTTAGGAATCATCTTCAGATTGCTCTGGCCAGTTACTTTCCGTTTAAAGCAGTAAGGGAACAGAAGTAAAGTACTTGGTTTTTTGATTCATTAACACTGTTATGTATACAAAACTAGTATGAAATCAGCATCAAAGAATGTTAAAACTTTGGAGAGGCTAGTCTAGAAACCAACTAACCCAGAGTCTTCATTTTACAGCTCTGAGACTTTCCCTGATTTGCCAGGCATCCCACAGGCTTAGAAAGTGAGCACCCAGATGTCTTGACCTGTGGTTAAATGAGGTTTTAGTCTGTAAAACAGACACATTATTCTGAACTGTGTTAAGCAGGTTCACGTGAAACTGTCAACTCGTTGAGTACATCTGCTTTCAGGATGAAGTCTGAAGATCAAACTATTTTTCGAGCAGTAAACTGCATTCCAAGGTTTAATATCGTATACAATGAATGCTCAGAATATACTTATTCACAAATTGTATCTCCTTGAAAGACAACTCTTGAAAGCAATGGGCAGGGAACTTCTGGGAAAATGATGGGGCGGGGAGGGTGGGCATGGTGGTGTCTCCTGACTCAACTCATTAAGAAAAAAAAAAAACAAGCCTACAATAGAAACAAAGCAATAAAAACCAACCAGACACACTTCCTCACCCCTTCTCTCTGGAGTGGGTCATTTAAGGTCTATCACGTAGGTGCCAGTAAAAGAAAAAGGAGAGTGACTATTATCACATCAGGTAAGAATTCACTATGTAAGGACATAAGATGTGCTCAGCCCTCAGTGCCCCCTCATAGTACCAAATTTACATCCCCGAGTAGCACAGTAATCAGTACAGCAGATAAACTTTATTCTACAAAATATATACATTATTCCATTTTATACTAAGAAAGTTCACATGACACTGAGTAGATTAAAAAAAATGTTACTTGGGACACAACAGTTTGGAAACTAAGGCAGAATTAACAGGAGAAGGGAAAAGGAGTGTCTGCCACTTCAAATGCTCATGATAATGTTATGAAGAGAACTTTCTGCTAAGTAGTCAGATTGATCTTGAGCAAACTTTACTTATTAACTGACAGTAATACTTCTTTTGTATCAATCAAAAGGAGCTGGAGGCACCATGTCTCACTAGGCTGGTGTCCTGATTTCCAGAAGGGACAATAAATGCCTGTGCAAACAGAGTTGCCCTGGTGTCCTCCATGTTCCTCCTTGGGCTGAATTTGTCAGAATTTCATTAATGCAACACAGCACAACAGACACACAAGCCTCACAGCCCCCATGTGACCATTATCTAGGTTGCTGATGTCTCTGATTATTTCTCTCTCAGAGAGGATAGTATGTGTGCAGTTGTGTAGGAAAAATGAACAGACGGCAGATTCTGCATCAGAATGTCTGTGTCAGTCATGGGAAATGGGTAGGCTTCTTTTTTTTTTCCCCAGAGTTTTAAGGTCCATAACTTCAGTATCATTTTGATTGCTTATTTATACAAATATTTTCAAAAATTTATAAACTATACTCAAAAACTAAAAAATTAAGAAATATAAAATCTGTAATCTGCAGTTTATTCTCCCTCATTTCCCAGCCCTCATTAGAAAAAGAAATCCTTTAATAAATATACTGAGTCCATAACATGTTCCAGGCTGTCTTTTAGGTACTGAGGAACAACAGGGAACAAACAAGTGAAACTTACTGCCTCTGTAGAACTTTTGTGCATATCAGGGAGACAAGCAATGAATAAGATAAAGATGCAAAAGAGATGGATGGCTAAGTAGTGGTAAGGATATATGAAACGCTGAGGCAGAGAGAACTGTGGTAGTGAAATTCAGGTGAGTGGACTGTGTAAACCTACCTGGAAGGTGGCTTTTGAGTAAAGATCTGACAGAAGTGAAAAAGTGAGCCAGGTGCATATTGGATGGAAGGGAGGGCTTTCTGGATGAGAACAGCTCACGTAAATGGCCTTGAGGCAGGAGTGTGCTGTATGGCTAAGGAACAACAGGAGCAAGTGGAGAGTGAGAGTCCGAGCAGAGTGGGGAGCAAGAGGTTTCAGCTCAGAGACTTAATGGTGACCGAAACATATGAGGCATTGTTGGATTTTACTCCGTATCATTTTAAGATCACCATTAGATCACTTATGAAATGAACTGTTTTCACTCACATTCATATCTTGAAGCCATTACCCCCAAATGTGAGTGAATTTGGAGATGAACCTCTAGAGAAGTGATTGAGATAAATGAGGTCATACGAATGTGGCCCTAATCCAATAGGACTATGTCCTTAAAAGAAGAGAAAGAGATACCAGGAATGCTCACACACAGAAAAGGCAATCAATCTGTAAGCCAAGGAGAGAGGCCTTAGAAGAAAGCAAACATACTGAGTACTGATACCCTGATCTTGAACTTCAGTATCTAGGACTGTGAAAAAATAAATTTCTGTTATTTAAGCCAATCAGCCTGAGGTATTTTGTTATGGAAGCCATAGCCAATAATGTACTATCTTAACACCCAATTATCTTTGTATAAGAGAACTTTCTGCTAAGTAGTCAGATTGATCTTGAGCAAACTTTACTTACTAACTGACAGTAATACTTCTTTTGTATCAATCAAAAGGTGCCAACTCATCTTAGAGGTACTGTATTTGATTTAAAAATGGATAAGTCTACAGGTTAGTCATCCAGAGCAGAGCTAGTAGATTAGTACAGCCAGATATATAGTTTCTTTTGCACTGCCAGTTTAAGACTAGTTCTTAAAATTATTTTATTTCTACCTCTTTTGTGCTTTCTCTCTTTTAATGTAGAATTGACCTTTGGCTAATATGAATGAGGAAGTAAGATGCCATACCTCCTCTTTCCATCCATTTTTCCACAAACCATGCTTCCTCTTTAATCTCTTACTCTCTTTCAACAAAACTTTTCTCTTAATAATTAAAAAGAAAATGATGAAGGGGAAAGTGATGGACCGCTTTTGGAGGTTTATTATTCTGAACCAGGCACATAGCCATTTTGATAAACTGCCTCTGTAAATTAATTTTAAAATCAGACAAGTTGTATGCTGCATGTACTTTTTTAGCTCCTGGCTTTGCTCTATTTTGAAACGCTATTGTTTAGGACTCTCCATGTAGAAGTGCTTTTCCAATGTCCTTTGTTCTTTTTGTAAATGCATGTATTGCTTTGACTGTACTGTCATCTTGCTTCAAGCTCTCTTTTTTTTTTTTAAATAAAAAACCATGGGGATACAAAGCACAGCAAAGAGAATATAGTGAATAATATTGCAATAACTCTGTATGGTGCCAGCGGAGTACTAGAGTTATCTGGGTGATCACTTCGTAAGGTATACAAATGTCTAATTACTATGTTGCACATCTGAAACTAATGTAATATACATTAACTATAACTGAAAAATGAATTTAAAACTAATCTAAAAAGATTTAAAAATAATAAAAAATAAAACTGGAAAGCCAAACTTTTGGAATTATTGAGACTAATGAATAAAATATTTCCAAACCTTTTTCTTTGGACTGTATTTGTCTAGATTTTATTTTCCTGACCCTACCAGAGGAGGATAATAACTTGTTTAAGAGAATCTTTTCTTGACTCTTGGGGCAAATCTCAAGCAACTCTCCTAAGAGTGGAAAGACGAATTAAAATACCACCACTAAATAAGGCTTTGAGACGTTTAAAATTAAATTGTGTGCTTGTAGCTTCCCTAGAAACCACAAAAAGAACAGTAACTAAGGTGGTCTTTAAAGATTGAAAGATGTATGAATGGTAGGAAGTCTCAGCTACTACTTAGATTGTGATTAAAACATCAAGCAATTATATAATTTCTATATTAATTTTTTTCTTTAACTTTCTCATTTTAAAATCATAAGGATAAATATATTATTATATAATATATTTGGTTTTACAAAAAGATACAGCCCTAAGGATATTGGCTTTGAATAGTCCTTTAATTTGTAAGTTGATAGTTCTTCAAGGAGTGTTGACCTCAAAGATCTGCCTGTGCTACTCAGGGAATTAGCAAGAAAGCAGGGAATTGTAAGTACCAGGCCGTTGGGTTCCATTAGTGTGGAGCTGTTAACATCTGAGAAGTCTAAAGCTCCATCCCCATTCTAACAATATAGTCATTTGGAAAGTGGGAAAATTTAGTCTGTCTACACTTTTTTTTTTAATTTTCTTTTTCAATTACAGTTTATATCCAATATTATTTTGTATTAGTTTCAGGTATATAACATAGTAGTCAGACAGTTATACACTTCACAAAGCACTTCCCCTGAATATTTCCAGTACCCACCTGGCACTGTACATTGTTATTACAATATCATTGACTATGTTCCCTATACTGTACTTTATTTACATTCCTGTGACTATTTTCTAACTACCATTGCACCCCTTAATTCTTTTACTTTTTTCACCCAGTACTTACTCCAGGTGCCTTCCCCCCTGGCAACCATCAGTCTGTTTTCTATATCTATGAGTCTATTTCTGTATTATTTATTTTGTTCTTTAGATTCCACATAAGTGAAATTATATGGCATTTATCTTTCTCTGCCTGAATTATTTTATTTAGCACAAAACCCTCTTCCATCCATGGTTCATCCATGCTGTTAAAAATGGTAAGATTTCATTTTTTATGTCTGAGTAACTGTCCATTATATATATGTACCACAATTTCTTTATTCAGTTGTCTATTGATGGATATTTGGTGGCTTTCATATCTTGGCTGTTGTAAATAATGCTGCTCTTTGTTTAGTTTGTTTGTTTTAGTGAACATAGGTGTGCATAAATCCTTTTGAATTAGCGTTTTGGGTTTCGTTGGATATATACCCAGAAGTGGAATTACTGGGCCATAAGGCAGCTCCATTTAAAAGTTTTTAAGGACCCTCCATACTATTTTCCACAGTGGTTGCACCAATCTGCATTCCCAGCAGTGTACGAGTGTTCCCTTTTCTCCACATCCTTGCTGACACTTGTTGATTTATTGATGATAGCCATTCTGAAAGATATGATACGATATTTCATGGTGGTTTTAATTTGCATTTCTCTGATGATTAGTGATGTTGAGCATTTTTTTCATACGTCTGTTGGCCATCTGTATGTCTTCTTTGGAAGTGTCTATGTATTTAGGTTCTCTGCCCATTTTTAAAAATTAGATTACTTTTCTTCTTGGTGTTGGATTGTATGAGTTTTTTATAAATTTTATATATTAATCCCTTATCAGATGTATCATTTATGAATATCTTCTTCCATTCAGTCAATCTATATATTTTTAAAAAATCTTTAATATGACAAACTAGTTTAACTGACTTTTTAACCAAACTGATTGGTCACACTAGTTAAAACACTTGAGATTCTGGGTGTATTCATAAACACAGTCTTGGAAGGTATATTTTTGTCATATCCACTTAGTAAGCATTTCTAGAGTGTGTTTTTTTGTGTCAAGAACTATGACACGTTTGGGGAATACATAGATGTATGAAAAGCAAGCTTCTTCCTCCAATTGACTTTCAATTACAGACACCTGAAGACTCAAACCAAAATCAAGACAGTCGCATTACATTCTCAGATGAGTGCTCCAGGAGCTAGAATCAGTCAAGGAAATGTTTCCTTGAGAAAGAACCGGAAAAGGATATTAGAGACCTGAAAACATGGTTAGAGTGGTATATGAAAGGGGCTTACAGCAAGAAATGAAGGAAGATTACCCAAAGTGAATCTGTCTGCTGCCTTTTCATCTGTCATTCTCATGTGTTATTTCTCACTAGTTTTAAATTTCGATGAAAGTACATTGCTATTTAATTGGTTTTAAAGACAGCTTTTAAAAACAAGACACTATACAGATGATGTATTGTAGAATTGTATACCTGAAATCAATATAATTTTATTAACCAATGTCATCCCAATAAATTCAATTAAAAAAAATAAAAATAGCCCTAGCTGGTGTAGCTCAGTGGATTGCGCATTGGCCTGCAAACCAAAGGGTCGTGGGTTCAATTCCCCAGTCAGGGCACATGCCAGCGTTGCGGACCAGGTCCACAGTAGGGAGTGCGTGAGAGGCAACCACACATTGATGTTTTTCTCCCTCTCTTTCTCCCTCCCTTCCCCTCTGTCTAAAAATAAAATAAAATCTTTTAAAAAATAAAAATAACTTCTTATGCTTTTAAGATACACTAGAGTATGCACAGGCCTTGAGAATGTAAAATACTTTATTGCACTTTTAAATGCTGACATACCAGTTCATCATAGAAAGTGGTCTATTTTTAGCCTTAAGAGCAATTCAAACCCACTTCTTTAAAAGAACTTTTAGACAGAAACACTCATAAAATATTCTGTTATACACCTTCCTGTTTATAATATAATTTGATGCTCCATTGAAATCTCCACAGAAAGCTTCAAATACATCTTGGCTCAAATTTTTCAGACCAAGGTCACTTATTTTTTGATGCATCAGAAGATCATGTTGATGGATGAAACTGGTGAAGTATTGACATTTGAATGGTTAGCCATTTTATTCCTTTCAACACCAAGATTATGCCAGTATGTTTTACAATAACAAAATCCCTCTTGACTAGATGATGGTTTAGGAAAGGGATAATCCTGAGAAGTTATTCTAACAACTAGTTTGTCTAATTGAATATTTCTGTCTTGTGTAAACAGCTCAATTTAAACAAATCTCAATGTATTTTTGAAGTGTTTTGCTCACATACTGTTAACATCTCAGGACCATTGTCATCATTTTCGATCCTTTTTTCTTTTCCTTTTTAACTCTCCTTGACACTTTGTGATTTAGTTCAGTTTATTTAGATGTTCTTCAGTCATAAACTTAATGGGGGTGGGAGTGTTAGACGTAAGTTTGGATTGCCCTTCTGTGTTTTTGTAAATCTCAAGAGATTACTGTCAAGTCCCCTGGTTCATGGGACATGAATTTCTTCCTTCTAGTTCAGGGTCTTTTCCATGGTCAGCAGGAAATCAGTTGGTTTAAGAATGGCATCCCTCTGGTCAAGTTGCAGTCCATCTGCTTGAACATATGGTCACTCTTTGATCTTTTAACAATTTATTCTTTGTTCCTTCTAGTGCTTGTATTCTTCCTGAATCTTTGGGAAATATGAGGATAGATTTTCCTGTGAGCTTCTTTTTTAGGGACAGATATTTTAACTAATTTGATTGGAAAATTGCAACTTATTTGTGAACAGAACCTGGTGGTAATATTTCTCCTGTGGGGTCTGCATCATGGATTCATCCCTAGCTAACCCCTTCTCTAAATGCTATCTTATGGAGAGCTGTTCTGGACCAGGCAGGAAAGCGTCATTTCTGCTTTATTAGTTTATTTTTATTTTTATTTATTTTTATGTCAATATGAAGTCACTTTAAAGTTCTTATGAATTAGTTTTGAATTAGATGGAAAATAGTGAAATTTCTTTTTGGAAGCAAGACTTTTCTGACCTCTAATGTTATGCTATTACAGTTGCTCCAATTATTTCCCCCTTTGCTTCCCTCTACCCTACCTATCCCCTACTTCCATAGTCAGTCCCCACCCTGTTGTCCATGTCCATGGGTCCTTCATATGTATTCCTTGATTATACCCTTCACCTTCATTCAAACAGTTCCCGCCTCCCTCCTCCCCTCTTACAGCTGCCAGTCTATTCCATGATTCTGTGGCTCTGGTTCTATTTTGCTTATTAGTTAATTTTATTCATTAGATTCCTCTTATAAGTGAGATCATATGGTATTTGTCTTTCACCAACTGGCTTAATTCATTTAGCATGATAGTCTTCAGTTCCATCCATGTTGTCACAAAAGGTAGCAGTTCCTACTATTTTCTGCTGCGTAGTCTTCCATTTTCTAAATGTATCACAGTTTTTAATCTGATCACCTACTAATGGGCACATAGACTATTTCCAGATCTTGGCTATTGTAAATAGTGCTGCTATGAACATTGGGGTGCATACCTTCTTTTGAACTGGTGTTTCAGGATTCTTCGGGTATAATCCAAGCAGTGGAATTGCTGGGTGAAAAGGCAGTTCCATTTTTAGTTTTTGGAGGAAATTCCATACTGTTTTCCACAGTGGCTGCACCAGTCTACATTCCTACCCACAGTGCACTAGGGTTCCCTTTTCTCCACATCCTCACCAGCACTTGCTGTTTGTTGATTTATTAATGATTGCCATTTTGGCAGGTGTGAAATGGTATCTCATTGTGGTTTTAATTTGCATCTCTCTGATGGCTAGTGTTGCTGAGCATCCTTTCATATGCCTCTGGGCCCTGTGTATGTCCTCCTTGGAGAAGTGTCTATTCAGGTCCTTTGCCCATTTTTTAATTGAATTGTTTGTCATCCTGGTGTTGAGTCATATGAGTTCTTTACGTATTTTGGAGATTAAACTCTTGTGCAATGTATCATTGGCAAATATGCTCTCCCATACAGTTGGTTTCCTTTTCATTTTGATAATGTTTTCCGTAGCCATGCAGAAGCTTTTTAATTTGATGTAATCCCATTTGTTTATTCTTTCCTTTATATCCCTTGCCCTAGGAGATATATCAGCAAAAATATTGCTATGTGAGATATCCAAAATTTTACTGCCTATTTTTTCTGCTAGGATTTTCATTATATCATGACTTATATTTGAACCTTTTATCCATTTTGACTTTATTCCAGTGTATGGTATAAATTGGTGGTCTAGTTTCATCTTTTTACATGTACCAGTCCAGTTCTCCCAACACCATTTAGTGAAGAGACTATTTTTACTCCATTGTATGCTCTATGCTCATGCCCTCTTTGACAAATATTAATTGACCATAGAGACCATAATTGCTGGGTGAAAAGGCCAGAAATGGGTTTATTTATGGGGTCTCTATTCTATTCCATTTATCTATGTGTCTGTTATGCCAGTACCAGACTGCTTTACAGTGTTCTTGTAGTATAACTTGATATCAGGTATTGTGAGCCCTCCAATTTTGTTCTTCTTTCTCAAGGTTTCTGTGGCTATTTGGGGTCTTTTTTAGTGCCATATAAATTTTTAGATCTGTGAAATATACCATTGGTATTTTAATGGGAATTACATTGAATTCGTGGCCTGCTTAGGTAGTATGGACATTTTAATAATGTTAATTCTTTCAATCCATGAACACAGTATATGCTTCCATTTTTTTTGTATTTTCCTCAATTTCTTTTGTATTTTCCATTTTTTTTGTATTTTCCTCAATTTCTTTCTTCAGTGTTCTGTGGTTTTCTGAGTACAGATCCTTTACCTCCTTTGTTAAATTTATTCCTAGGTACTTTTATTTTTTGGTTGTTGTTGCTATGGTAAATGAGATTTGTTTCTTAGTTTCTATTTCTGATAGTTCATTGTTAGTATACAAAAATGCCATCAATTGACTTTGTATCCCGCTGCTTTACCAGATTCACTTATTAGGTCAAGTAGTTTTTTGGTGGAATCTATAGGGTTTCGTATGTACATTATCATGTCGTCTGCAAATAATGACAGTTTTATATCTTCCTTTCCAGTTTGGATGCCTTTTATTTCTTCTTCTTGTCTCATCACTGTGGCTAGAATTTCCAGTACTGTGTTGAATAGGAGTGGTAAAAGTGGACACCCTTGTCTTGTTTCTGATCTTAAGGGAAACGCTTTTAGATTTTGCCCATTGAGTATGGTGTTGGCAGTAGGTTTTTTGTATATGGCCTTTATTATGTTGAGGTATACCCCCTCTATTCCCACTTTGCTGAGGGTTTTTATCATAAATTTGTGTTGGATTTTATCAAATGCTTTTTCAACATATATTGATATGATCATGTGATTTTTCTCCTTCATCTTGTTTATGTGATGTATTACATTTATTGATTTGTGAATATTGTTCATCCTTGCATCCTGGAATAAATCCCACTTGCTCCTGGTGTGTGATCTGTTTATTGTATTGCTGGATCCAGTTTGCCAATGTTTTGTTGAGAATTTAGAATCTATGTTCATCAGAGATATTGACTTATAATTTTCTTTCTTTGTTGTGTCTTTACCTGGTTTTGGAATTAGGATAATACTGGTCTCATTTAAAAAAAATTGGGAGTCTTCTCTCTTCTTGGATTTTTTGGAAAAGTTTGAAAAGGATAGTTGTTAATTCTTCTTTGAATGTTTGGTAAAGTTTGCCTGTGAAGCCATCTGTCTGGCCCAGGGCTTTCGTGTGTTGGCAGTATTTTGATTACTGCTTCAGTTTCACTAGTTGTTATCAGTCTATTCAGGTTTTCTGCTGCTCCCTGATTCACTTTTGGAAGATTGTATGTTTTTAGAAATTTATCCATTTTGCCCTGATTGTTCAGTTTTTTGGCATATAGTTAGTTGTTCATAATAATTTCTTAACCACCCTTGGTATTTCTGTGATATCAGTTACTATTTCTCGTTCATTTTTTATTTTATTTATTTGGGTTGTCTCTTTTTTTCCTGATGAGTCTGGCTAAAGGTTTGTCAATTTTTTTTTTTATCTTTTTAAAGAACCAGCTCCTAGATTCATTGATCTTTTGAATGTTTTTTAAGTCTTTCCGTCATTTAATTCTGCTCTTATCTTGATTATTTCCTTCCTTCTGCTCGCTCTATTCTTTTAGATGTAGGGGTAGTTTGTCTATTTTTCTGTTTTCTTTAGGTAGGCCTGTATTGCTATGAACTTCCCTCTCAGGACTGCTTCCTCTGTGCCCCATAGGTTTTGGGTTGTTGTGTGTTCATTTTCATTTGTTTCTAGGTACTTTTTTATTTCTTCCTTGATCTCACTGTTAACCCATTCATTATTTAATACCACGTTATTCAGCCTCCATGTTTTTGAGTTTTTTCCTTGACATTGGTTTCTAGTTTTAAGCTATTGTGACCCAAAAAGACACTTGATATGATTTCATTTTCTTGAATTTGTTGAGGCTTTTTTTATTACTTTTTTAAAACACTGTGACAAAATGTACAAGACACAAATTTTACCATTCAGCCATTTTTGAGTGTACAGTTCAGTGGCATTTAGTACATTTACTAAACAGAGATGGATGGATCTTGTACAACCATCCATCTCCAGAACGTACTCGTCCTCTCATGCTATACCATTAAACAATGATTCCCCGTCCCTACCTCCCCACAGCTGGGCACTCTGCTTTCTGTCTCTATGGATTTGACTACTTCTGGTACCTCATATAAGTGGAATCATACAATGTTTGTCTTTTTGTGTCGCTTATTTAATTTAGCATAATGTCTTCAAAATTTATCCATATTGTGGCATGTGACACATTGTTATTCCTTCAGCAAGCTGGATAATATTCCATTGTAAGCATGTTACACATTTTATTTCTTCATACACTGACGGACATTTGGGTTGCCTCTACCTTTTGGCTATAGTATATAGTGCTGCTATGAACATTTGTGTATAAATAGTTTTTTGAGTACCATCTTTCACTTGTTTTGGGCATATATTCAGAAGTGGAAGCATTGTGTCATATGATAATTCTATGCTTAATTTTTTGAGGAACCGCCATACTGTCTTTCCACAGTGGTTCTGCTTTGTTCTTGACCCTTGTTATAACTGCTCGTGTTCATGGCTGAAGAGGATGAGATCAGGGACGAAACTGACTGAGGGGCTTCTATCTTGTCAGGGATCCTTTCTTAAAAAAAGAAGAAAAAACCTTTAAAAAGATCAAATGATGCCTAGGCAAACAGTTCTCTTTTACTTTATGTTAATAAGGTTCTGAAAGAGTAAAAGTGGGCCCATCAATACTGAGCCCTTGGAATTGTGGGATTTAAGCTTTTCGTGCCTAATGTGACAAGAGCTGTTAGGTAGCAGAGTCAAACAACATATCCTCTTCTAACTTCTCCCACAAGGTTAATGAGGCATCACAAGAGACATAAGATTCACAAGTTTGTCTTACTGTGATGAGACCCAAGCTTGGCCCTCAGATGTGATAAGGCCAGGTCCTGTGACATAGTTTCCAGAGGCATGTGCCCGGTGAGTGAACTCACTGATAGTGGTGTCCCAGGAAATGCCTCAGAGATTGCCTCATCCAGTTCTCCAACCCAAAGCCAATGGACCTCACCCCTGAAGGTTACAGGTGGTTTCCTGCCTTATACACAGAAAACTAAGTACCCAAAGAACATTTCCTGTTCTCCAGACCTTTCCAAATTGTTGACTTAAGTCAGCTACTCTAATGGGACTTTTGTAGTGAGACTTGAGAATAGTGTCCACCCTCAACTACAAACCAACTACCTTACCTGTCTAAAGTGTATGCTTGCTTCATATTTGGTTGCACGCAAGGACGTCAGTCCTGCCCGAAGCTTGGCCACCTCACCAGCTGCATCTAACAACTCCCCAGGGCTTGATGAACTCACCTCATTTCAGTTCCCAGGAAAAGCTTACTTAGAAGAACAGAATTGAGAGGATTACCTAAAGGATATGCAGTCCCTCTGTTCTTAGAAACTATTTATCTATCCCTGGATTAAGCAGAACCATCAAAAAAGGAATTCCTGGCTGCTGACAACCTGACCCCTTGTGAACAGTTTTACTGTCTTCCACTCAGGGACAGCCTCCTTTGAGTAAAGTAACACGCGGCTCTGCAAACCTCACTGTTGTACAACTGATCCACTGTACATGGTACCTACTGTATACAAAGCCTTACAAAACAAATGGCTCCCTGGCCACGGTACTAGGAGGAGGTGTTCTCTGAACAGTTGGTTTGCTGTGATCCATTAGGCTAGATTTTGGGTGTTAACCTCATGCCAGTCTTCACCTTATTTTGTAAATGTCTTATTTTTCTTTTTCCTCATTGCCTCACTTACTTTAAGTCATTGAATTATCTGAATTTTTGTAAGCTATTCAAATCCTTTAAGGAATAAATTATAAATAAAAACATGAACCAGATATCCTTAGCTGCTTTGAATGTTCACAGGACAAAATGTATATAAATTATTAGTTTTCAGAGAACTGGAATATGATCAATATAATTGGCGTTAAAACCACTACTATTCTGAACATGACTAAGTTGTAAGTCCCGTACTGTCAGGGGCCTTGACCATCTTGGTCGCTCTGTATCTCCAGTTGCTGATGATGCGCTTAGATGTAGAGATGCTCAGAAAACATTCCCTGAGGATCTGAACAAGCAGGATCTCTCAACACCCGAAGGTGACCACCGTTACGGTCTGTAGATGCTCAGAAGCAGGAGAAGCTGTGACGCTGTGGCGTTTCCTCCACCTTTGCCACACATGGGGGGACACAGCAGGCACTTCCTAATGTTCTCCTGTCTCCCTCTGCAGACTCACATTTCCAGACTCCCTCCCGGTGCGGTGGCAGGACAGTCCGTGGCAATCGAAGGCGGGGTCTGCCGCTTGGAGAGCCCAGTGAACTGAACCTTCAGAATGAGCATGAAGCACCTGAGAGGCATTTCAGAACCTGAACTTTCTGGTGTTTTTAACTGAAGTTGGATGTTTTATTGTCTTCATTTATAATTCCTATTGCAGCTTCGTGCACTGCTGGCGACACTAGTGCCGCTGTAGTCAGTGCTTGGTGGCACGCAGCCTCCGTGGGCAAGTGGGACTGAATGCGTCCGCGCGCACGCTGGCTCCTCCCTTTGATGAAACAGAGACTTCTCCTTATTGTGTGACTTAAGACCAGGAATGATTAAATCATATTTCCAAAATGTGTGCTTTAACTGTTTACAAGTCAAACCTAAAGTTGCAGGAAACATTTTTTATTTCATAAAGAGGTACCAACTGTCGTTGATGTAATGTGTCTGAATTGAAGAGTAAATCTACTTGTTTAAGTGATTTGACAGTGGTAGTGCTCATTTAATAACAGTAATGAGTAATAAAGTGTTTTTATTTGTTTACCAGTTTAAGTGGATCCTGTGGTAACTTAAACTGTTATTCTCATCCCTCATATAGGGCATTTTTTTTTTTAACAGAGAATGGTTTCAGTGAAACAATCTAGCAGAGAATTAAGGTCAGAACCTTTTTAAATAATAGTCTTATTGATAAAGTTTGTATTCTTTACTCAAGCCTTTCTAAGCTTAAATACTG
Source organism: Mormoops blainvillei (assembly GCA_004026545.1). NCBI lineage: Eukaryota > Metazoa > Chordata > Mammalia > Chiroptera > Mormoopidae > Mormoops > Mormoops blainvillei. The sequence goes on along the minus strand of PVJD01000512.1, from coordinate 308,268 downwards.
CATAGCTTTGAGCTGTATGTGCTATATTATGAAAGAATATGTAAAGAAAACATACAGTAATGCACAGTCCTTAATTTGTGTATAATAGAATGTTATTTACAATGTAACACTGTAAATAAGAAAGCAAAATTTATGGGAAAATTCAATATTATCTTTGTTTCTTGTTTAAGTATATTTTTAAGGTAAAAGCACGAAAATAAAAAAGAAGCATATTACTGGGTATAGTGTGTGACTCCTCTTCTCAGCCCAATAAATTATCTTTTGAATCCTAGATTGGCGAGCCAATTTTTATTTTGTTTGTAAAAAGTTACTTCTCCCAGAAATCATACCTTAAGCCTTTTTGCTGTGATTCTGATTGTCCAAAATCTAGTCTTAACATTTGTGCAGTCAGGTTGGACACTAGCAAGATAAAAGTTGAAGTTAGTACATGATTGAATGGTCAATACAGAAATCCCTACAATGTCTGTTGCAATTTGATAAAAATAACAATGGGAAAGAATAAGAAAGCTTTGCTTTGGAAAATCGTAGTGGCAGTTGAAAACTCAAAGACTGCAGTTGATAAATGCTTCTAAATGTTATATTTAGTGATGCTGGAGCCACATAAGAAAACCAAGACTTTCCTTTTGATTTTCAGTATAAGAAGTGGCTATCAAGAAGCTACTAAAGATAGACTTGCTCAGGGGGAGGAAGTTCCCTGCACCGTATAATCATGGCTCTGGGTGGTAACTGATAAAACCCCAGATGAAATTAAATACTTGACATCAATATATGGCCAAATTGTAAAGGAAAGACAACCAAAATGGAGTGGGTGTAAATATGAATGATTTGGGAGTTGCTGACTTATATTCCTTGTACAGGCAATTACATTTGTCTCGCTGTGTTCTCTAGACAGGTTGGTGCCGTGGTATCTGTTTCTCATTCTTAATGAGGCTGGGAACTTAGTGAAAGATGGGCTGGCTGGTGGGGAGCCTTTGGCTTCAAAAGCTTTCAAAGACCTGTTACCTGTTGGCAGGGTTTTTTTAGGAACTGGACTGGATCACGTAAAACTATTAGGACACTTTGGAGTCTGAAAATCATCTGACCTATTTCACCAGGAATGCCATGTCTTTCATCTCCTTTTGACTTTATTCCATTTATATTTAAAAGTTCGGGCTTGTTAAAGACCCATTTTAAGAAGAATTTAAAAACTGGTCAGTATAAAGGAACATGGCCGCATAACAGTTTGTTAAGACTTTATTCTCCAGTTTCTATTTTTTTAAATTTAAGGACTATTGTGTAATCAGGGAGAAAAAAAAATGTGATATTCAGAATCATGAGACAAAAAACATACTGGGCAGTGTAAGTTCTTTCATTATAATATCAGATGTTAATGAACAGATACTGTAACCATAGGATACTGGCCAATATAATATCAACTTCATTTCACACAAAAGTAGAAGAGGTAGAGACAGATAAGAAAATGACCTCATGTCCTAGTCTAGCTTATATTACCAAGATTCTGAAGCTATGTTTTAAGATGCCCACTTTTAATGTGGACGATCTTAGCTGTATTGCCTATATTCTATTTCCGTTGAAGTCCTGGACATTGGATGTTTGGTTCTGTTGGGTATAATTAAATCTGTTCTGGATTCATCAAGGCCATCACTGTGATGCTGCTTGGGGTTTGGAAGCGGTGTCTTCAGTTTTGGGGAGGAGGCAGAAGGGCCCTACAGTGCCTATGCTGACTGACAGTGCGTGCAGTAGCCATGTCTAGGCCCTGTCCTCCTCTCTTGTCAGCTCTGCCACTTATCCTGCCTCCTGTGTCTGCCTGTGGCAGGCCCTGCCTCATCATTTAACTGTCACTTTTAAATGTGAACTCGAACTCAGTTGCCAGTGTGAGAATTTTGTACAAAGTACATATAAACAAGTCATAAATGCTAGTCTTAGGCGCTTGTGAGCAAAACGAATGAGTTTTAGTTCATAGATATGGGGATGTCTCTCTTGGCTGCTCAAAGCCTTTTGTGCCCAATTCCTCATTTTCTCCCATGTGTCAGAGTGGTGATGCTGTGATGCAGCTAAGCAAGCCTGCTCTGTTTGGAAGCATTGGTTTGAGGGTGTGAGGGGGAGAAAAGGGGAAGATTAAGAAAAGTGCTAGAATTATTCTTGAATCTTGAGAGTGTAAGGAATTCTTTTTTTTTTTAAATCTAGTCATTGTTTTAAAAATAATTCATGCTTATTATAAGAAATCCGAAAATAGATAAGAAAAAAATGAACTTACAACCCCACTTCCCTAAAGACAGCAATTAGTAACACTTAAGCTTGTATCCTTATACATTCTTAATGCATAAACTTTATGTGTTTTTAACACATAAATGGGGTTATATTGAACCCTCAGATGGAGTTACATAACATTCAATTTTCACTTAATAATATCATGGAAAGATGTCTACTCCTGTAGGGTTATATAATACCTCATTTGCTGCTTCTCTATACAATGCAGGTTCCAATAATGCTGTTGAGTACATATATTTTATCCTAAAACTTTTGTGAGAGTCCATCACAACCCTGACGGTACAGTCAGCATCCATTTTTTCAGGCCCTTAGGTTCATACAGCGTGCAGTGTGGAAGGTCTTGGTCAATGAAAGCCAGCTTGGCAGGTGTCCTGGAACAGACTGTTGTCATTGCCTAGGGGTCTTCTGTTTCAGAGGGCCCCAAATATCTGTACATCCAAAGAGATGATAGAAGCTGGTGTATAAAAACACTGCTCCCTTGCACCTTGGGTGAGATAATTCTGAGGTATGTGTTTCATACTGTTTTTGAGAGATTTCCTGCAGGAATTAAGCTTTAGTTACCTACTGTAGTAGTTGACTGATTAATACACCTGGCATTAGCTTTATTCTCTTATCCACTCAATTCCCCTACCTGTGTTTCCTGGAATTGTTAGGTAGCAGCTAGGAATGAGCGACCAGAGGGGAAATAAAGTCAGGGCCCTCACCATTACACTGTAACAAAGAACTTAGGAGGCTAGAAGCAAAAGGAAGACATGTCTCACCAATTAACTCAGCAGGCCTGAGTTCAGTTTGGTAAGATTGCCGGGTGTCCTGAGCATTGCAAGCAAAACAGCACAGGAGGAGGGGAGAGTCCTTAAGACTGTGCTGAGAAAAGGGGCTCCTGTAACAACCTTACTAGATTGCCGGGTGTCCTGACTGTCACAAGCAGGAAATCCTACAGGGTGGGGTAAGGGGTGGTCCTTGAGATTCTATACTGGGAAAGGGAGCTTCTGTAACAATTTCACTAAGAGCCTTTACTAACTGAGAAAGGAAGCCTGTGTAGCTGTATGTTATTCCCAAGGGAGACAAGGAGGAGTACCTGGAAGCTAGCTAAGGTATGTAACCCCTGAACTTCAACAGTCGGCGGACTTAGATTAGTTAGGTACCCACTTGTAGCCTCAGCTCAAGTGTATAGAATAAACTTACTAACAAACTTACTAACAACTTTATTTCCTCTATACATGGAGCATTTAGTCAGGTACCTGCTTGCAGCTTTGTGCTTATACACGTTTCATAAATAAACTTACTATTTTGTTCCCACTATACATGTTTGCCTCTTGATTGAATTATTCTCTGGCAAGCAAGACAGGAGCTGAGGATGGGGATGGAACCTCTTTACTCGGTCCCCTCCCCATCCATAACAGAATCGTACTACTTGTAGTTCGTACCAAATGAACTACTTGTAGTTCACTCCTTGTTTCCTGGTTGCTTCTGGGGAACTTGAAACTAAGAAACTTTCCGTTCCATATACTCTTGGCCACAAGGCCTTGATGGGCCTTTATACCCACTCCTACAGAGGGTGGACCCAGCCAACCGCTTGGGCATCCACTGGACCCTTTCCTCCTGCCTTATGAATCATTTTCATCCATAACATCTGACGAACATTCTCCAAGTGATAAGGCTGGATCTGTCACAAAAGTGGAGGTTTACCACTAGGTATTGACAGATACCAGACTGCTAGAGACAAAAAAGCACTTTCAAGGAGGGAGTGATAAAACAGAAGCTGGACTTATAGCAGTCCACCAAAGATTGATGGACACCTTAAAGGAAATGACTGGAACTGTGGTAATGGTAGTTGGAAGAAACCATAGCCAGAGACGTATGTTATAACAGATTTGAAGAGACCTAACCAGAGGTTGCGCGTGTCCCATGTCATGAACATATCTCCACCATGACCATCCAATGACAACCCCATACGGTGCCATTTCTTGAATGTCATCATTCCCTGGACGTCATCTCTCAAGTCTGGGTATCCATAACATAATTTTATGGTGAAAAAAATTTTAATGCCTCCCAACATTTTTTCTTAAAATGTTTATTAAGTCAAACACATCAACTCTGTTCTGACATAAACCCTAAAACCACTCAAAGTTTGAGAATCCCTGTGGGCCAGGAAGCGCAGTGTCTTTGTCCAACTTAAGGTTGCAGTGCTTAGAAGTGGGGTGCAGGACCTGTGAAGGAACTACAGGTGGAAGGGACCCCTCCCTCCCAGGAACACTGGCCCAAGGAAAGGTTGAACCCCCCTAAAATGAACTTTTGTGTATATGATGAATTTGTTTTACTTTATCTGTATTCTAAACCTTCCCCCAAAACTGATTAAGCAGGGCAAGAGGGGTCAGTGGGTGAATGTAGCAAGCTACAGGTGGGAATGTGTGAGTAGGAGTTTGGCAACATCAAAGTAATCCTTCTACATTAATATTTGTTCTGGGATGTTAAGAATTCTGAAGGAATACACTGCTTTTCCTCAACACTCAATTTGGGTTCAAGTTCACAAGGTATTAACCCAGATGTCTATCATCAGAGACCCACAGGCTGACCAAATTGACCAGGCAGTTTTTCTTTTCCACATGCTGCTGTCTCTGAAGTGTATGGCTACAGGAAGGATTAAATATAAAACTGGCAAGGGCCTCTCTCCAAAGCTGTGGACGCAGCTTCCAGAAGCCCATCAGCCAAGCCCAAGGTGGTTCTTCGTGACCAGCTGTGGAAAGCGGGAAGGAAAGCAAGCATGGTGGTTTCTCCTTCACATGGTAAAGTCTGTGAAGCACTGAAACCACAGTGCCGAAGCCGGAAAAACTGGGCAAGGGCTTCTCCGCCTTGAACTGCTATGGGGATTCCACTGATTGTCAACGGAGTTTAAGAAGCTGTAAAGAAAAAAAAACCTAAACAATTCCTTTAGCCTCCGCTGTTGCTGTTATGTTGGAGATCCAAAAAGTTGCTCTTGCCCTGGCTGGTGTGGCTCAATTGGTTGGCGCCTTGCCGCATTACCAAAGGGTTGTGTGTTTGATTCCAAGTCAGGGCACATACCTAGGTTATGGGTTCCATCTCCGATCCCGGTCCAGGCTGCACGATTTTTGGTCTGGGCGCGTTGGGAGGCAACTGATCAGTGCTTCTCTCTCACATTGATGCTTTTCTCTCTCCCTTCCTCTCTTTATAAAAGCAATGAAAAAAAAAAAAGTGTCCTTAGGTGAGGATTAAAAAAAAAAAAAAGAGTTGCTCTTAAAATGGGCTTTCCTGGCCTTAGAAAACCTAACCATGCTTTAAGAGGTAGAAAATCATCTTCTTCTATTATGTTAAGAAAAACCTTATTCTTTTCCATTTAGAAGTAATAAGATTTTAACCTGTCCACCCAAGTTTTTCCCTCAAACCTGGTAGCTAGCAGTCTTCTCCATTTGCTTAATACTATAACTCTGGGTACTGAGGCCAGAATTCTTGAGGTCATTTTTTCCTGTATCTATTGCTGTATAACAAAACCCCTCCAAACCTTAGAAGCTTAAATAACAACTGTTTTATTTCCTAACAATTCTATCAGCTAGGTTTGGCCTCTGTCAGTGGTCGTTCTGCTGTTCCTGCTGGCATCACTGGTGTGCTGCACTCCGTGCGGGGGGGGGGCAGGGGGCTGGGCTGTCTGGGCTGCTTTCTCCCTCCATGCAGGCTCAGGCCTCCCCCTCTGCATGTGGTCTCTCTCCATGGTGTTTCCATGCTACCTCTCCCCATGGACATGGTGGCCCAAGTTTCCCAGGAACCCAAAAGCAGAAGATGTCATGTCTTTTTAAAGTTTAGGTCCAGAACTGGCCCAGCATCACTTTTGCCCCATTTATTGCTTAAATCAAGTCACCTGGCTTAGCCCAGATTAAAAAGGAGGGGACGACATAGGGGCATGAACACAGAGGCCAGGCTCATTGGGGCCCACCAACCTGATATCCTTGGATCTACTCTAGCTCTTATTTTACAGCCAATCCATCAACCAATGCTGTCGGCCCTCCTTTAAAATGTATCCTGAATCCAACCACTTTTCACCATCGTCTCTTACCTGAGTTACTAAGACAGTGTCCTCACTGGTCTCTGTGTCTTCGTTCTTCCCCACGGTTGCTTGTTGACCCGGCAGGCAGATGGAGTCTGACCATGCTGCTCCTCGGAACCTGTCAGTGCACCCTGCCCCAGAGCCCTTACCAGACCCTGGGGTCCCTTCCCTGTTATTTCCCTCACTCTGCTCTAGCCATCGGTCTCCTTGCTGTTCTTCAAATGTCCCAGACATCCTCCCATCTCAGAACCATTGCATTTTCCAGATGGACCCACAAGGCTTCACTCCTCTCTCTCGCATCTCCTTCAGCTCCTTGCTCAACTGTTACCTTCTCAAAGAGCACCCTCCTCGCCACCCTCTGCCACCATACTGAATATCCCCTTTCTGCTTTTTCTAATCTACCATGTAACTGACATATCTGTTTGGACTGTGTCTCCCTCTGTTTGAAAGCAAACACCCTGAAAACAGAAATTTTTGTGTCCATTTTATACCTTCAGTGCCTAGAATAGTGCCGGGTATATAGTATGTCCTCAGTAAATATTTGTTGAATGAATAAATGAAGGTTCTTCATGGCAACATGGAAAACACAGTGTGAAGAAGTGTATTAGTTTTCTGTTGCTGCCATAACAAATTACCATGAACCTAGTAGCTTAAAATAACACAAATTTATTTATCTCACAATTCTGTAAGTCAAAAGCCCTTGGCTTGTTTCTCTGCTTCAGCCCCCACAAGGCCAAGATTGAGGTGTTGGCAAGGTTTCACTCCTTTTGTGAGGTGTGAGGGGAGAGTTTGTTTCCAGATTATTCAAGCTATTGGCAGAACTCAGTACTATGAGATTGCAAGAATGGGATGCCCCCTTTTCCTTGCTGGATGTTGGCAGGGGGAAAGTAAATATAAAAAACCTACAAATATATACTTCCTTTCCCTATTTCTATTTCTTTAGTTGACATAAAATCATGGCGTATTTTTGCATTGGTAACATCTATGTATGTAATATGTGTAACAATAGTAGCAGAAATCAGGAGAGGAGTGAATAGAGCCGTATAGGAGTAACATTTCCATTTTTTTGCAGGAATTGTGTCAGTATAAATCTGAAGTTGATAAATTAAGGTATAATAAGTGGTAAACCTTAAAGTAACTGCTAAGAAAATAGCTAAATAAATAGTAAAAAAAAAATCATTAAAGGAATTAAATTGCACTTAATGCAAAACAAAGCAGTAAAGGAGGAACAGAGGACCAAAAATAGATAAAAATAGAACAAAAACATGACACATATAGAAAAAAGTTAAATAGCAAATATGTCTTTAACTATATTAATAATAACAGATGTTGTATTGGGCAGAATTGTCCCAATAAACAGAACCAGTAGGATGGGTGTGCGTGTATGGATATAGAGATAGATATGATTTTTTATATGGAACTGGTTCACATAATTATGGAATCTAGCAAATTCAAATCTTCAATGTAGGCCAGTAGGCTTGAGATCCAGAAAACCCAATTATGCAGTAGTTTGAAGGCCAGCAGCTTGGAGAACCAGGAGAGTCAAGGGTGCATGTGAAGTCTGAAGAAAGTGTCCTGGAGAGTTTTGTATTATTTAGGATTCCAGTTGATTAAATGTCTACCCACATCATGGTGGGCAGCCTCCTTTTTCAATGTTCACTAATCTAAATGTTAATATCATCCAAAATGCACTCCAAGTTGACACATAAAATTAACCATCACAGATGTGAATGGATTAAACTACCCAACCAAAAGGCCGAGATTATCAGATTGGATTTTAAAATAAACTCCAATTACATGTAGTCAATAGGAGACACAATTTAGGTTTAAATCTACAAACAGATTGAAAATAAAATGATGGAACAAGCAGCATGATATAAGAAAAATAGAGTGGGTTTACTAATATCAGAAAAATAGACTTAAAAGCACAATGTATGACTGGAGATAAAGAGGAGCATTTTACAGTGATAAAAGAACTAATCCAGCAGTAATTTATAACAATTATAAACATATCTATATGTAACAGTGCTACCCCAAAATACATAAAGCAAAGACTGATACTACTGAGGAGAGGAATAAACAATTCAACAATAATAGGCTTCAATGCCCCACTTTAAATATTGGCTAGAACAACTAGGCAGAAGGTCAATAAGGAAATGAAAGACTTGAACAACACTCTACACAAGGTATACCTAAAGAACACCCTGTCCAGCTATAGCGGAGCACATGTTCTTCTTAAGTGCACGTGAAGCATTCACCAGGATGGATCTTATGCTAGGTCGTAACACAAACTTTAATAAATTTTAAAAGATTGAAATCATACAAAGTATGTTCTTTAATGACAAGGGTAGCATTAGAAATTACTAACAAATAAATTGGGGGAATTCACCTATAGGTAGAATTAAACAATGCACTATTGAATAACTAATGAATCAAAGAGAAAAAGCACAGAAAATGATGGCATAACATACCAAAACTTATGAGATGTAGCTAAAGCAGTGACAGAGGGAAATTTATAGCTGTAAATGCCTACATTGAAAAAGAAGAAAGATCTCAAAAATCAACAAGCAAACATTTTACTTTAAGACACTGGACAAAGAAGAGCAAACTAAATCCAAAGCAGAGGAAGGATATAACAATAATTGATCAAATAGAAAATAGAAAAGCAATAGAGAAAATCAATAAAACCAAAGTTGACTCACAAAAAGGTTTTAAAAAATGATAAATTATTAGCTATACAGACCAAGAAGAGAGAAGACTCAATAAGATCCTAAATAAAAGAAGAGATTGTGCTACTGAATTTACAGAAATGAAAAGACTGTAAATATATTTTTTGCCATTCTGATTAAAAAATAAGTTTAATTTTAATCTATTCACACCAGACAGATTTTATTATGTTCCATGTTGTTGTTGTGTTATTTTTTTTTATTTGACAATCTAACAAAAAAGAGGTCAGTGCTCCTGAATAAATAATCAGGTTTTGCATGTTTTAAAAATTCTTGCTACACGTTGTTTGAAAATCACTGATCTAAGTGGCATTACACTTCATTTTGGATAGAAAAAACTTGTTTTTAACTCCCCATCCATTATTTTTCTAGCCAATCCACTCAATAGACACTTTAAGAAATTGGGACTGCCATTTCATGAAAGATTTCTAGTCAAGAGCTGGTTACTCCATTCACTGCTGACAAAGGCTGGTGCCCACACAGACCGGTCCCCTCTGCCCGACCCGGGACATGAAGATAATACCACTCAAGCTATTTTTTCATTCGACATAGCTTATTATTGATTGTAATCAGCTCTCCCACTTTCTCTTTTTCAGATGCCTAAAATCGTATTTCATATGAACATTATTACAACCTCAAGGACAAATACAAATGAAATAGCCTAGCATGAGTTAGTTATAAGGTGACTCTGAATATGTTTGTATTAATTCATTTTACTTTGTCATCAAAATGAAATTTTTTTAAATATAAAATTTATTAAATTCATGGGTTCTAGGGACATCTATAAACTCACAGGAGACCACAAACTCCAGTTTGAGAAGCTTAGGGCTAGACTATCTCCAGATCTGGTTAAAGAGAAGAGTTACTAATGTACGATAAGCTAGCCTGAAGGTAGCTGTTAAATATTGGGGCACATGGGTTGGGGAAGGGGACAGGCAAGTACCATCTGACCAATAGAGTAATGATAATTACAGTAGGTTCATTTGTACACCTGTGTCATCCACTGACCGTCCTCCTCCACATCCCTGGACACTACCATTTCCAATGTGATCTGGCTGATTTCCAGCTACCAACACCCACATCTCTGTGCCAGAGGGTTCTCCCCTAAACCACAGAAGACTCCCCTGCCTGTGGTAGGCCAGAAGTGCCAGGAAATAAACACTCCTTGGAGCAGCCCTCAACTCATGATTCTCAGAAACTGGTGTATAAATACCCCTATCGGTGCTGCTCTGGAGTGGGATATCGCTGAGGCTTGTGTTTGCACCATTTCCCAGAATTTCCCTTTGGTATTTCCAGTTTGCCGCAGTGGTAACTTACTGCTAACACATCCTTTATTGCCTGGCTTCCCTTCCCCATTTCATTTTTCCACTATCAGTGCTTCCTATACCTCCCAAATAAATTTCCTGTATACAAATTCTTATCTAAGAGTTTGCTTCTGGGAGAAGCAAATGAGATATTATAAACTTTTACTTATGATCACTCATTTAACCCATGCAACAGTTCTAGAGGGTAGGAAGTTATGTTAAGACCTGCAGTGGAATGTGAGCCCCATATTCTGTTTTGTTCTCTCATGTATCCCAAGAACAGCACCTGGTTCATTATAGATGTTTAATATACAATTGATGAATAAAGGAAGAAACTGATGCTCCTGCAAGCAATTTGATGAATCTGCCACTGAGTCAGCCAGAACTTGAAAGCTGGCTTTTTGACTCCAAACACAACACTCTTTCCACTATACACTCAGGGTCATGTTCCTAACTCTGTTGTCTCAGATTATGGTTTGTGGAGGAACTTAAATATGATTTAAATATGCCAATATTATTGGCCAGCTCTTAAACCATAGCGATGCTGATGTTTTCAAGGTCAGTAGAATCGGAAGATCTGTTAAAATATTAAAGATATCTATAGCACAAACTACCAAGTCTGCTTCTTTACATCCCTCAGACACTGGGGTGGGGGGGTCACATGAAAGAGAGGCAACTAGCCTTTCTCAGCTCCAACACATCCTAGCCTAGCCTTGTTCTAATGGTGTTCTCCTCGTCAGCAGTGTGAACCTCTAAAATTCACTTTACTTGGAGGGATCTCATTCTCTAACATTCTAACTTGGGCTTTAAAAAATTATTTCCTTTAAAGATCTTAATGAGTTCTTTAATAAATGGACACTTACCGGTCAAACCATATTCAGCAGTATGAGTAAAGAAATATCCATGGCACTTAGCTATCAGATTAGATGCTAACTCATTAATCAATTGTTACTTAAATCATGCATCTTCCCCCAAATGAATGGTTATTCTGTGAAGCCATTTTGATTCCCAAGCACTGCTTCCCCTAAACTCCTTAAAGTCATCAGGCACATTAAAGGCTATCCAGTTTCATTGGTCTAAGCTGAGTGATCGCAATTCATCAAGGCATGAAAAGTCTGTCCAGTCTTGTGGAATATCATTAAATGGTTCAAGGACGTTTCTAATCTTAATGATGGCCAAGGGGGAGCAACTATTATGATGATGAATGGGAATGAATATCTGGAGAAAGTTCAAGGCATGTTGTACTTACAAAGACTAATACACATTGTTTATCTAAATCATCCAACTGATTAAAGAAACACACAAAGCCCAAGACAGTTAAAAGCAGAGAACCAAATAGGGTTTGACCTACCCTGGTATATTTATCGCTGACCATGTCATGCATGTAAAATGTATTGCTCCACCAAGATGCTCTGTATATAAATCGGGAGGGCCTTTTGAGGCTGATGTTGAGTAATATAGGCTGTCCAGTTTATTGCCTGGCTAAATATTTATATAAAATGAGTTCACTGATGGTGGGGAAGCCTCCATAAAAGGAGTCTTTCAATGTTACTAACCGATTAGCTACAATGCCCAAGGCTTAGTAGGCGCTGAGTGGTGGTAACTTTGGTACTTCTGCCCCTAAAACCAATTTCTGAGCTGCTCAGTGGTTTTAGTCTTTGACCTGAGTTAGACTTGTGTGTTGTGTGTGTGTGTGTGTGTGTGTGTGTGTAACCAAGTAAGGCAATACCCACCTGGTATAAAGAGCAATGCAGAGTCTTCAAGGAAAGGGCAAATACTTCTTGGCATACACCTAGAAGAATGCTCTTCAGAACCATCTCTTGTTGGGAGAACATGCCTGTTAAATGCACACTGTTCTTAACACAAGGCAGTAAATGCTGGGTTAAATAGGGCAAGACTCATTTCATACCATAAAGGCCAGAGATAAATCTCTTGTTCAGGACTTGTTTTTGGCTGACCTTTCCTCAGGCAGGAGAAGGAAAAATCAACCACATCAGTGGCTTGGAGGTTGCTGGGCCATGGTCCAAAGACTTAATCACAATAAATATCTTTTAAGTAGGTCTGGGAATGGTAGGTTGTTGGGCTGAACTAGGGCAGCCATTGCTCACAGGGTTGTTTAAAGATATGGAGGAGTAGCAGTAGACTTAAAATTAGAGGCTTTCTTCACTTGGATTCTGAGACACCCTCACACTTCTGGTTGCCCATATACCTCCCCGGTTTCTCCATCTCAGTATCCTTTCATGGTTTCTTTTCTTTTACTGACCTCTGAACATTGGTCTCAGGGCATGGCTCTTGGCCCGATCGCCTCCATAGATGATCTTATTGAGTCTGATGGCTTTAAATATCATGCCTCCAAAGTCTCCAACCTGAACCTCACCTGAACTCTGACTACTAACTGTGACACCTAATAAAGCATTTTCATAATAAATCCAAAACAGAACTCTTAGTTTCTATCCCCTCAACCTCTGATCCTAGCCTGCTCCCCCTCCCCAGAATGTACCATTTATATTGATGCTGTTCTCATTTATGCAGTTACTTCTGTAAAAAATCTAGAAGTGGTGTTTGAGTCCTCTCTTTTTCTTATCTCCACAAAATATATCCTAAGCCCCAGTGTGAGGAGCAGGCCAACTTAGAAGGATGCATTCTAGTTTGTTAATTTGGGAGCTGTAGTAGGTTGGACATCTGATGAACATAAAGCTACTCCCAGGTCTCTTCAAAGTTTTGTTGGGGTTTATTTTGTTTGTTTGTTTCACTGTTTCAGTGGAGATATCAAATTGGGCCATCTCACGGGTCAGATAGGTAAACTTCAAATCCTGGGCCTCTGTTTTGAAAACTGGGTGTTTCAGGCCAGCTCTTTCAGGTCCATAGACAGGAGCCCTGGGCAAGCTGCTGTACAACACATGAACCTTTGCTATCTGCCCACCTTTGGTCATTGCAGGCACACAAGACTTCAGGAGAGCTGACAAGACCAAACCAGCATCTGCCCCTCCCCTGATGGCCATGGCACCATTTCTCTCATGCTCTTGGCATCTTTCCTTCCCTGAGGAGTTGTCTTCCCTTTCTCATCCCATTTCACTCCTTAGCTCAGTGCTGTTGAGAAGACATGGCCTGTCCTCCGCAAGCTCCCAGTTCACCACATTTATATTTCTTACTTCATTTTTTATAATCAAACATTTTAAAATGAAAAATGGAATTAGTTTTTTTAAATGAGGATGAAAAATATTTCTTTCTTATTATTGGAACTTCAAAAGTAATGTTTTGACATACTACCATGATTTTTAAATTTTTTATTTATTGATTTGAGTAGGAGGGAGAAGAGGAGAGAGAGAAATATTGGTTTGTTGTTCCACTTATTTGTGCATTTATTGGTTGATTCTTGTATGTGCCCTGACTGGGGATCAAATCTGCAACCTTTGTGTATCAAGATGACACTCTAACCAACTGAGCTAACTGGCTAGGATGATATACTACAATATTTTAAAAATACATACAAGGAAGAAAATCAAATTCCCTTACAATTCCATCACTGAGAAATAACCACAACAGTTAACATTTTTAAATGTTTTCCTACCATCTTTTTTTAGTGCGTTTATATTTGGAAGAAAAAAATTTGTCTCAAATCTTACTTGGAACTGAACCTTTTTTGTGAGTTATTTCACACAAATGTCCTCATAGGAAGCAATTGGCTTTCCTGATAAATTTCATAAGCAAATTTCTGATGGATTAGACGGGATAGAGACCATGTTTGAGAAACCAGTTCTTTAATCCTCCCAGTTGACTCTCAGCTGACTCTCAGTAAAGATTCTGAAAGGTCTTTAAATAGACTTTTTTTTCTTTTTTTATATCTAGTCTAACAATGATTCCCTAACCTTTTCTTTTCCCATAAAAATGTCCCTGCTAAGAGTAAATCCTTGGATTAGTCCACTATAATTCTTTTCCCTGTAGCAAGATTGTCATAAAACTTTGGCATGTGCTCTTAACCAAATCATTTTTAAAAGTGTGTTTTTTAAAACCTACCATTAATGAGAACTTACTGTTTTGTAATAAGAATAAATTATTTTAGTGCCAATCATATATTCCCTAAACTCTCTGCCTCAAAAATCTGTATGTCCTTTTCATGGGAGATAACCTCCTATGGACCCTGTTTTGAGAAATCATGAGGAATTTTTAGTGGAAATGATGTTGGCAGTACACGCCCTGAGAACCAGCACCCTGCTGTGTTACACCTTTATCCCAGGGAAAGCTGAATACTTACTGCTAGGCCAGTAAGTAGAGGCACTAATGGGTATTAGTCATAGCATCACCACAGGAACCATGATCATATTGATGGAATGAGATTAACGTATAAAGTGTTTTGGCATGTACTAAGAGTTATGTAGTTTAATCCTCACAACAACCATTTGAGGTAGAAACTACCATTCTTCCTATTTTTCAAATGGAGAAACTAAGATATAAAGAGATTCTATGTCTTTGTTTAAGTGAAGTATGTAGTGGCAGAACTAGAATTTGAATTAAACTAGTCTAGTGTCCCCAGCCCTCTCCTGACTCTCAACAGCACAGAGATAAACATCAAGAGACCTGCCTTCTTGTTCTGCTTTCACTCTGCTCCTGACGAACTGGCTGTGGGCCCTTGGCGTACCTTTCTTCTATTAATTCCCCAAATATCTGTTGAGTACCTATACAAGAGATAGTTTCCAAAGATGGCTACCTTCAGTTCTTTCCCTCTCTGTGTGCACGTGTTATTTTTTTTCCTCCCTTGAATCTCGACTGCTCTGTCACTGCTTTGAACAATAGAATGCAGCAGAAGTAAAGTTATGGGAACTTTTTATTTATTTATTTTTAGAGCGAGGGGAAGTGAGGGAGAAAGAGCAGAAAAGTAATACTGATGTAAGAGAGAAACATCAATTGGCTGCCTCTCATATGTGCCCCGACCGGGGAGCAAACCCACAACCCAGGCATGTGCCATGACTGGAAATCAAACTGGTGACCTTTTGCTTTGTGGGACAATGCCCTGCCCACTGAGGCACACAGTTCAGGGCAGCTGTGGGACTTCTGGGCCCAGGCCTTAAGAGGATTGGAAGCTTCTCCTTTCTTCCTCTTGGAACAGTCCTTTTGAAACCCAGCAGTCATCCTGGGAACAGGCTCAAACAGCCCCATAGAGAAACCCATGTGAAGATAGGCTCAGGTAGGCTAGAAGCCAGCAACCTGCACCTACTGCTAGCTATGTAAATAAGACCATTTTGGGCCTTCCCATTGTCTCAGCTATTGCCTTGGGAAAACAGAAGAACTAAATGGTGAACCTGCAAAATATGAACAGTAATATAATGTTTAAACAACTAAGTTTTGATTGGTTAGTTTTGCAGCAAATGATAACTGAAGCAACCTATTATGTGCATTAAACGTTTCAGAAATGCTGATGAAGTAGAAAGTTCTAAGTATTATTGGTACCAAAGCAGCATGGAAATTTTAGCCCAATGCTTCAATACTTATTTTTAATTACAACCAAAAAGGCTAGGGAAGCATACTTTAGTATTTTTATTTCTCTCAGTTTACACCAGAAGTCCTAATTATACTTAGGAACAGTCATGGGCTGTTTATTATGATGATGATGATGATGATTGTTATTATTATAGTTGTAGACAATTATCCATGAACCTAACTTAAACTCACAGAGGAGCTACTTAGGGATGGGTATAAGCTAAATGGTAACTTGGCTTTGAAGAAATATTTACTTCAGCATTCACTTATATTGAAGAGATAATGGCTACTGATCTCCTTCAAATATTAAAAATCATTACTTCCTCACTACGTGTCTTTTTTTTTTGATTATGAGGGATAGGTAAATTTTAATAAACTCTAGGCAATAAGTCTGTTTGAAAATATGAAACTATGTGCCTGGAGTCTCCTTCTTTCAAAGGCTGTACTCAGATTTCTTGAATGTATCCCAGTTATCCCCCACTCATGGCCAGCTGCATCACTGCCTTCCTCACCACTTGGGCTTATTATATTGATATTTCCATTCTCCAGCCCCACCCCTTACCTCTAACCTACATGCTCACCCACCCCATACCTTTCAGCTCTGGCAGGATTCAAGAACAAACAAAGCTTCTGAACCCTCAGCTGGATGTTGGAATCTGAAAGTCCTTTTCTTCATGTATAAAATGGCGACAACAACATTGACCTCATGAGGTTTTTAGGAATTACGACTGTGGTTGAATTTGGAGAAGAGTCCAGCAGTTTCACATGGAAACAAAATTCTGCTATATTTATTTCATTAAAAAATAGTCAAATTCATCTAGGTAAACTTTACTCTGATAAAATATACCCATTTCAAGTGTACAGTTCAAAGAATTTTGTCAAACACCTACTCACGTGTGACTACCATCACAATCAACATAGAAAATATTTGTACCACTCCAAACGGTTCCTTCATGCCCCTGTGCAGGCGGTCCCCCTCTAGTTTGGGTTCTAGTTAACCACTGATCGAGCTCCTATCACTACAGACTAGTTTTGCCTTTTGTAGAATTTCATATCGATGAAATCATACAGTATATTTTCATTTATGTCTGGCTTTTTAACTATGTTTGAGAGATGCATCCATGTTGTTACATGGAGCAGTAGCTAACCCACTTTCTCTATTGTAGAGCATTTCATTAAATGAACATACCCCAGCTCATCTCATCTGTGCTGCTGCTGCGGAGCACTGGTTTGTTTTCAGCTTGGGGCCCGTGAGAATAGTGCTGCTAAGGGTGCTCATGTCCATCTTCGTGTGGGTGTAAGTTTTTATTTCTCTTGGGTAAATGTCTAGGAGTGAAAATTCTGGGTTATAAGGTACTTTAAACTTATATAAGAACATAAGTATAAGAAGTTACAAGGTTGTTTTCCAGAGCAGTTGATCTTCAGTTTTAAGCGTAACTGCTTCTTACCAGGGATTTAAAGAATTTCAGAGAAAAGGGAATTTAACAATGAAAAACATGGATATGTTGTCTTTTCTCTTTGTTTCTCTTCTTATTTGAAACATTTTTTATTTTTGTGAAAGAGAAATAGCCAGAAGAAACAAAATAGTTTTCTGATCCTGAAAATAAAGGAATTGAAGGGAATGCTAATGTATTCCTAGCGTAATAAGGTTTAATTTTTCCTTCATCCTGGAAGGTTTTCATTCTCCATTTTCAGACTCTGAACTGGAGATTACTCATTCCTCCTGTCTCAGCCCCAGTGACTTAATGCTTTGCAGATTTCTCCCAGTAGGCCTAGTAAATGTTTCTTTGGTACCACGTGCCCTTTGTTTATAGCACTTAGCACAATTTATAGTCATTTATGTTTGTGGAATTAGTTTATTAGTGTCTTTCTTCCTTCATGGAGAGGAACCAAATCTCTTTATATCCCCCTGGCTTATTTGAATGAATGAATAAATGAATGAAAGAACTGGAAAAGAGGCTAACAGGACAAGGCTTTGACGCCAACAGATGGACTCTACAAAATTGGCTGAAAATCTGCGTGCACTTGTCAACTGCCAACTCCCCCAAAAGACCACAGCAGTAGTCTGTTGATCAAGTAAAGCTGTTTATTATTTACTGCAATAAGGGATAACACCACCTCGACAAAGTGTTAGTAGTACCTTAGAAGGGAAAGGTCAAGGGTAGATATATATATGGTTTTAGATCTGGTTTTGAGTGGTTTATGTCAGGCCTTTCAATGTGGGGGTCCCAAGTGGGCAAAATTCGTTGTTGAATAGGTTGGTGCTAATGGACACCAAAAGGCAAGCATTCTAGAGCAAGCTGTGCTTTGATAAGCAGAGTCTGCTCATGGAGCAACCTGTTGACCTCAGAAAGGTGACAGCCTTTATAATAACAGATGATTATAAGGAAGACTCATCATTTTGGGGACAGTAGTGGTTGAGTTACAAGCAAGTTTGCATGTGTATCTACATGGCTATTTTGCTGCCCTCTGAGGAACAGTGAGATCTCCACAGATCCCCTTGACCAAGATGACCAGGCCTGGGAGGTTAGGAGGAAGGAGAGCAGAAAGAGTTACAGAGGCATTTAAGGCAAGTTGCCATGTCCCCACCAATCAGATCCCTAGCTACATCATGAACCATTCGCCTGGTTGAAATGGAAGACAGAGCTAGTCCATAAAGCATTCGAATGGCACTACTGCTATCATGTTACACAGACTTCGCAGCCAATGCTGACACACCAGTGTTGGAGGAATCATGCTGGGGCTTGTGCACTTCCTCACCACATGTATGGCAGGTAAGGACGTAGGAAAGTTTCTGGCTATGGAAAGTAAACATCTCACCTCCAAATGGGTAGAGCCCTGCAAGCACCATGAAACAAAGACTCAGTATTGTGAACTGAGCCAAAAATCCCCCAGAAGAGAAGGTGGAGCTTGGACATGGCTTTTCTCCTCTTCCCTTGTGTAATATCGTCACATCGTCTGGGGTAATGCCTGCAGAAGGGGACTTTAGAAAGTTGGTTGTGCTACAATTTATGGCTCTTCTCAGCAACTAAATCTTTGCTCTCTGATCTGTAGCCCAGCAACCATAATTCCTCTCTCCCTTTTTAAAAGTTTTTTTTCATAAGATATATGAACGCAACTTTAAAATTATATACTACGCCTCAAAAATAGCAGGGGACTTTGTCTTTCCTACCTCTATCTAGGTCCCGTTGCCTACGATCCACTTTCATCTTTTTCAGCTGTTTCTCTTGGTGTTTATCTCCATGTGCTTGTATTCTCTCCAGATTTATTCATTTCAGACCTGTGTGTTGACCTCCTGCTGTGTTAAATCAGGACATAGTACCTTTACACACTCCCTCCCCTTTTCTCTCTCCCTCTTCTCATAATTACACTGTGATTTTTACCTAAATCAATTGTCACTGTTTATATGATATGTAAATATAATTTACCCCAGAACCGAGGGAATTGTGATTACCTTTTGTGTACAGTGCTTTATTTTATTGTTTCTCACTTGCAGAGTTTTCTGGGTCCTACCTTATTTTTTTCCAGCAGACTTGTTGATGCCCGTTGATAACTTTTCCAAAGCCTCAAACCTATCACATAATTTATTTGTTCTACTTTTTATTTTTCTCTAGTGACTCTTGGGAGGACCCTTCTACCCTGGCCTATGCAGTCTCTAGGGCTGTGGCACCATGATCATCCTGGAATTTTTCTTCACATTGCCCTGTGACCTCCCTTTCTGGATGCCCTGTTTCTGGTTACCGTGCCATCCACTTTCTT
Source organism: Mormoops blainvillei (assembly GCA_004026545.1). Taxonomy (NCBI): domain Eukaryota; kingdom Metazoa; phylum Chordata; class Mammalia; order Chiroptera; family Mormoopidae; genus Mormoops; species Mormoops blainvillei. The sequence continues at coordinate 288,670 of PVJD01000512.1, read as the reverse complement.
GGCCTACTCCCTCCTGTTGTAGGATTATCTTCTCTAGTGCTTTCCTAAGAAAGAACATTTGGGAGGCAATTATTTTTCAGTTCAGGGATGTGTCTAAAATGTCTTTATTCTTCCTCTTACAGTTACTTATAATTTGGCTGTATATAGATTCCTGGTTGAAACTCAATCGCTTCATTTTCTTCCAGCACACATTATTGCTCACATAGTGCTGTCACTAGTCCAATGGAAATTTTATTTCCAGTCCTTTGTAAATGTCTCTCTCTCTCTCACACAGTTTTTAGAATCTTTTTTCATTTGTGTGTTCCAGAGAAACCTATTTATAATTTTGTAGAATTTTACAATAATTTTCTTTTCTTTTCTTTTTGTATTTTTTAAATTGTTGACACTATTATAGATATCCCCCATTTTGTCCAAATTTGGCCCCCTCTACCCAGGTCCCCATCCTGGCCTTTACCACATTGTTGTCTGTGTCCATGGGCTATGCATATATGTTCTCTGGCTAATTTCTTCCATTTCCCCTCATACCCCTCTTCCCCTGAGTTCTGTTAGTCTGTTCCATGAATCTATGCCTCCGGTTCTATTTTGTTTGTCTTATTTTGATGAACCTTAGACCACTGGTCACTCTGTGGATTCTTTCAAAGTCAAGGTATATTTTTCAATTATGGAATTTTTCTTTTATTATTTCTATGATAATTTCCTTCCCATTCTTTTCCTGGAGTCTCTGGAATAACTATTATTTGGATTTTGGATCTCTTAGATTAATTCTCTAAGACTCTAATCACTCTGTAAAACTCTTTTTCTACTTTTTTTACTTACTGAGAAATTTCATCTACTTTATTTCCCAAACTTCCTACTAATTTTAAAAAAAAGTTGACCATGCTTTTTTAGATGTATGAGTTCTTACTTTTTATTTGACCCATTATTTTCCATAATATTCTGTTCTTGTCTTATGGATACAACATCTTTTCTTTTCAATCTAAGGATATTAACTTTGGTGGGATTTTTGAAGTTCTCTTCTGATCCCATTATCTCTGTGTCTGTCTCTGTCCTCTTCTTCTCTTTCTTTGTCTTGTCTCTGTCTCTTATGTTGGGACCCATCTATCAATTGTCTGGTGGTCGTTGGCTCACTCCTCCTATTTAGAGTAAATTACTTAAAATATGATGAGAAACTTTATATGTAAAGGAAGGAGGGCTTTCCAGTAGAATCAGGCACGAGGCCAGCTGCTCTGTGGGAGAACTCCCAAGTGTCGGAACCTGGGCAGTATTGTGAATTTCCCCTTTGAAGAGTCTTCCTCTAATCTTCTTACTGGGGTCTGTGGGACGGTGCTTGCCTAACTGCTAGAAGAGCAGGGGGCTGCACAACCTATTTCCTCGTGGTCTTCAATGGGACTTGAGCTGCCTATGAAAGCCACATTACCCATACTGCTGAGTGTGTGTCACTGGTGGCAATTTCAGGGCACAAACGGCCAAAACTTTTTTCTTATTTTGTTTCACACACACACACACACACACAGACACACTATTTGCTTTAGTATGTGTTGGCAAAAATATAACTAGCACACCAAACCCATGATGTCATAGATATTATTGCTTTGAGACAAACTAAGTAAATGAGAGTGATTCAAGTTAAAAGTATTAAGATAAATAGTAGTACAAAAGGGATATAGACATAGTAAAACATCATGAAGGAGGTACTCAAACTGACATTTGGGAAACACTGTAATAAAGAAAGGAAGGCATCTTGTATTACGTTGAGAGAGAGTAGAAAGGGTTCCATGTGGAACTAACAGCCAAAGTGAAGGGACAGAGATGATGGGGGGGAATTCTAAGTCCCTCTGTGTGTCTGGAGAGTGGTGACGGGTGGTCAGGGGCTGGATTATAAAGAACCATGTATTTTTGTAAGTATTATTTTAAAATACTGGTTTGATGGTTGTACAGCGCCTGGTCTGAGAAGCAGCATGGTTACTCATTGTGGTTGACCCAAGTAAAGTCAACAAATACTGATTTGCCTTTGAATAATTTACAATTTAAAAAGGACACAGACTGGCTTTCTGCCATCACACAGCAAGCTCTCGGTGTGCCTCCAGCCCCCCACCCCTGGCCCACATGCCCATGGCAAGTCATTGAATGTTGAGAGCATGTAAATTTACTTTAACACAGATCTCTTAAAACCTTAACCAGAAAGGTAAATCTACCATAAAATCTAAGCTAATGCCTTTTCAATGCATATACATGTAATGAATTTTGGATTTCTCATTGTTCTGGACAGTCCCATTTTTTGAATTTGCACAAGTCACATAAGATCAGGAACACACATAGCCATCCCAGTGTTCTATGACTGCATTGCCCGGTATGGCAGTGACTAGTCATATGTGACTATTTAAAGTAATTAAGTAAAATTAAAAATTTGGTATCTCACATGAGCCATATTTCAAATGCTTTCTCGTCACAGGAGACCAATTGCTATAGTTCTGGATATCACTGATAAAAAACATTTTCATTATCAAACGTCTTCTTAGCTAGCACTGTTCTATGGTTATAGAAAGCTTAAGTTTTATTGAGATATACAGGACATATAACATTATATTAGTTTCAGGTGTACAACATAATGATCTGGTATTTATACAAAGCCTACTTTTAAGTTACAAAAAGTCTTTTAAATTTACATACTGTAATACTGGCATTTGTGCGTGTGTACAATTCTGAGTTTTAATACAAGTACAGATAAAAGCACTACCACCATACAATGATACGGAACAGTTTCCTATCCCCCAGAATCCCTCGTTAAAATTCCCTTTTAGAGGCAAACTCTTTTACCACCCCAAGCAACCACTTTCTTAATCAATTGTCTGTTCCTACAGTTTTACCTTTTTGAGAATGTAATATAGATGAAATTATATAATATGTAGCATTTTGAGACTGGCTTCTGTTTTAAAATTGTATTAAATTTATTGGGGTGACATTGGTTAATAAGACTATATGGGTGCCAAGTGTGCATTTCGATGAGACTATCTTCTTTTATCCAGCTTAATATCTTTAAGATTTATCCAATTTGTTGCAAGAACCCCCTTCGGTGCTGCATAAGCCCTCCATTATATGGTTGTACCTCAGCTTGTTTACCCATTCATCCACTGAAGGGCATCTTGGTTGTTTCCAGTTTTTGAAGTTTATGACTACAGCTTCTAAAACATTTGTGATCAGATTTTTGTGTGAATATAGGTTTTCATTTCTCTAAGGTAAATATCCAGGGTAACTGGGTCATATGGCAAGTATATGTTTAATTTTATAAGAAACGTCCTACCAGTGTCCCAGAGTGGCTATATTATTTTGCATTCCCAACAGCAATATATGAGTGTTGTGGTAGCTCTGCATCTTTGTCAACACTGGGTAGTGTCACTTTTTTTGTCATTCTAATACATGTATATATATAGTATCTTATTGGGGTTTAAATTTGCAATTCCTCATTAATGCCAAATTGTTTCACTTCTTTTCATGTGTTTATTTACCATCTTTATATCTTTTTTGGAGAGGTGGTTATCCAAATCTTTTCCCCATTATAACATTATATTATTTTCTGACTTGAGTTTTGAAAACTGTTTATATATCCTTGTTATAAGTTCTTTATTAGATGTGTAATTTGGAAATATTTCTTCCAGCCTGTAGCTTGCGTTTCATTCTCTTAACAGTATCTTTCGCAGAGCAAAAGTTTTCAGTTTGGATGGTTCTGATTACTGTTCCTTTATAATAAATCTTAGATAGTGTGGTTTCTCCAATTTTATTATTCTTTTTCAAAATTGTTTTGGTTGTTCCACTTGCTTTTCCATATAAATTTTAGAGCCAGTACTACCATATCTACTAAAGAAAATCCTACTGTGATTGAGGTTGAAATTTAGTCAAATCTTTAGATCATTTTGGGGGAAAATTAATGTCTTATCTATGTTGAGTCACTGGTTCATGGATGTGGCATGTCTCTCCCTTTACTTAGACATTCCTTGATTTATTTTATTAATGTTTTATAAGTTTTATTATACAAATTCTGCACATATTTTTTTAGATTCATACATATTTGGTCATTTTTGAAGTTATTTTAAATTACATTTAAAAATTTTTTGATTTCTGATTGCTGATTGTTAGTATATAGAAATATGATCGAGTCATAAAAATATTGACCTTGTGTAAAAATATTGACATTGATAAACTCATTTATTAGTTTAGAAGATTGTTAGTAGATTTCTTGCAAATTTCTACACAGAAAAATTGATACAGGTATACCCAGCCAGTCTGGTCAGACAGGGGTCGAGGAGAGGCTGAGAGAGGAAACTGCCCTGAGGGAGGGGCATTGTTACGTTGCCTGGGTAACCAAGCTAGTACAGCGGGCAGACGACAAGATTCCCCAGGAAGAGATGTGGCAGGTGGAAGCTTTGCGTGTAGCAAGGCTAGCGAAACGTTTGGATAATGGAAAAAGCCTCTTACTGCCCCCATTCTGATCCCTGAGTGTGAGTTGGTCAAGGGGACACAGCGGCTAGTGTACAGGAAAGGTCAACATGGCAGTAGGGGGAGGTGCTGTCCTGTCAGTCTAGCCCGGGAAAAGGGCGCGATTGGCTGGAGGGGCTAGACCCTCCCACAGCATGTGGAAGTTTGGGCCAGAGATTTAAAGAGAGGGAAGGAAGTCACTGCATATTCTTCTCCTGGGATCTACTGAGTTGGACATAGGGACCAGGGCCTGCGGGACCTCCTCGGTCCTAGAAGCAGTGTGGCAGTGCAGGCCCCACATGGCAGACTCCAGGAAGAAGCCACTCCTACTGCAACTGCGAGTAAGCTATGCTGCCTGGACAGTGCGCTGCAGGTGCCTGCGAATCCCAGAGGACCATATTTTTAAATGGGAGAAGAAACTCCAGGTGTAGGTAGTGGCCAAGTTTTGCCCTAGGTGCTCTGGAGGGGATCAGCTCTGAGACAGAAACCTGCCATTCTTCCAAACTGTGCAGTTTTTGAATAAAACACCTCTTTCCTTTTTCACCAAATCTCTGCCTCTGAAATTTGCTTTTGGGTGGCAGCGGGTAGCTGAACCCCCCTTTCTATTTGGTAGCATATTCATTACATTATATGTGAATGGGTAGCAACTTTTTTTCTAATATTAGGGCTTTGGTAACAATCTCCTAAAAATCAGATAAGAAATTTCAAGTCATAAGTTATGTAAAATAAAGTTGGATATTCATTTTTTATTTATATCTTTCTGATTTAAACTCCTTTTATATTACCTGCATGCTTTCCCTCCAACGCCCCTACTATTAAAGACTTTCGTATGTTCTCCCAATAAAATGGCTTTCTGGCAAGAGTGGTTTTGGCAACATGGTCTTTCTGAAATATTAACTATTCTAAAACTGAAATCAACTTTCTTAGATGTTCTAAAGGATTTATAACCTCATACCCAGCAACGCCCTTGAATGAGTTATTCCACATAGCTACTTGGTGGTAAATGTTGCATCTTAAGCACTAGTAATGATAAAATGAAACTGGAACCAGACATTGTTGTGGTCCAGAGGTCTCCTCAGGGTCTTCTAATAATGGAATGGAAAAACACCAGTCCCAGGAATTAGAGAGCCTGTGAAGACAAGAGGAAGGGGACTGTCATTTATGCCCCCTCAAAAAGTCCCCAGAACCAGAGCATGGCTGGTGTCTTCCAGACATCGAGGTTCCATCATTTGTTTATAGGAAAATGGTCCTCCCACCACTGGCTGACCCCTCAAGGATTTTTCAAACAACTTAGCCCACACAAATGACAGGCTGAAGTTAACTGTATTGCTTTAATTGAGGACTGTCAAAAATACCAACACGCAGGAGGTGGCAGGACATGGGTGTTTTGCACGTCAGAGCTGCTGGCTCCTGTATGATGCATTGGATCTGCTGTGGGTCCAGAATTATTGTAGGAAATAAGAAGGAAGGTGAGAGAAATATTGCTCTTTGGCTGTCTTAGCTCACATGCTGTGTATCACTAATCTGGCAACAAAACAGGAAGCAACATAGATGCTCAGAGCCAAAAATAAAACCCAGGCGCCATGTCTGGAAGTCCTAAAGACAAAATGAGGGAGTCTTTTAATTAGGACTGACCAGTCATAATAAACCTATGGTTTATTGCCATGCTCCCTGGCATGCACTACACCACCCTACAACGGTGTCAGGAGCTAAAAATTCACATCATTTGAGTGAAAAGGAAAAAAAAAAGCCAACATGGAATCCATTAGGTCCCTAGGGATGGGATGACTTGCCAAGTTTTGTCAACAGTAATGCACAGCTATGAGGGGACTCTTATCAAATACAATCTCTCTTCCTCTCAGGCACTATTTCCATTGGCAGGGGGCATGGGGGACTTCCAAAGAATGCCTGGAGCTGTTGGCTGGAACCAGGTTTTAATTTTTTTTCAAAAAATACTCAACAACATACGACCACACCTGAACTTTTTACATGCTACAGTTACTATTTCTTTTTTTCTATTTTCCAGCTTTATTGAGATGCAATTGATTTATAATATTGTATAAGTTTAAGGTATACAACATGATGATTTGATACATATGTATATTGCAAAATGATTACCATAACACATTTAATGTTCTCGATGATATTGAGGTAGGTCTCATCCATCCACCCATTGATCCATCCATTGCCAATTATCCAGCACCTACCGTCTACTGCCAGCTACTAATCTAGGGGCTCAGAATACAAAGTTATACAAAATTTAGACATCTCCTCCCCAAGAAGCTTATAGTCCTAGCCACCCCCTTTCAGAAGCCATGTTATCTCCTAGTTATAGTACAGCCACTTTATATTAAAATATAAAGTAACTCTGACCTGGCCAAGTGGCTCAGTTGGTTGGAGGATTGTCCTGTACACCAAAAAGGTTGCGGGTTTGATTCCCAGTCCAGGTACATACATAGGTTGAGAGTTCGAACCCCAGTCAGGGTACATATAGGAGGCAACCCATCAATGTTTCTCTCTCACATTATTGTTTCTCTCTCTCTCCAAAATCAATAGGCATGTCCTCAGGCGAGGATTAAAAAATTATTTTAATGTGAAGTAATTTTTCCCTTATAACTAAAGCAACATACATATACAGTACAAAAATGAGATGATAAAGAAAATAGAAAATGAATTGTTATCAATTCTACATATATTCTTAAGATCAGGGTTTTTAAACATTGGCACTATTGGCATTTTTGGCCAGATGAACTTTTGTTGTGCAGAGCTGTCTTATGCATTGTAAGGTATTTAATAGCATCTCTGGCCCCTACCTGCTACTCACTAGATGCCAATAGCAACTCCATTCCTACTCCCCCATCCTGTTGAAACAACCAAAAATGATTCCAGACATTGCCAAATGTCTCCTAGACCCTAACTGCCTTAGGCGATTCCAGGTTCTAGTTGAGGTTTGTTGACTAAATTCTATCATTTGCCTATTTTCCCCTCTCAGAGTCTAGATGACTCTTGTAAATACAGGGAACTGAGGCAAATGGAATAAAAGTTATCAGCTTTGGTAATTGCTCAAGTTGAGGCAACTGGACCTCAGGTGAGTCTGGCTGGTTTTACTCATCCAAAGCAATCTAAAAGCTGGACCCAGAAAGCAGAGGCCTGGTTGGGCTTGCCTGAGGCAGGAAATGAGCCTGTGGTTGAGAGGCCAGGACAGGGGGAGGTTCTGTTTTAGGGTTTTAAGGAAGAAGCACCACCGTCTGCTTGTGTGCCAACATGCAAGCTAGGACAAGCCGCTCTCTCTAGGCTGGAAGGCCAGCCTCATGGCTTTCTCCTCAGCACTTCAAGAAACCACGAAGCTGGAGGGAGCTCCTGTTTTATGAGTTAAGGCAGAAATGTGGGGAGCAGGCAAAGACTCCCTCACATGGAGATTATTTTCTGTGACTATATAAATACACATATATATTTTAAGTAAAAACAGTATCATACTGCACACAATGTTTTGTAGTCTTTTTACTATCACACTGTACAAACTGTTTTATAACCCCTTTTCAGTTACCATATCAACACTTCTCATGTTAAATTACTGAAGACATAATTTTAAATGGCTGCATGTTGCTTGCTTATACTTAATGTACTTAGCCAATTCACTTTTTTACTTCTTACTTTTGATGTTTTCAGATTTCTTCTATTATAAACACACTTGAGGTTCTAAGAGGTTAAGACCACATTTGTCCCTGATTATTGCCTCAGGGCAAAGTATTGGACTTGGAATCATTGGTTCAAATGCTGTGTATTGTAATGCCCCCTTATGAAGGGGCCCCAAATTATATGTAGCTTCAGGAGCTAAGAGAAGTAAGGCATACATGAAGAAAGGGGACTTAACAGATGTACTCCATATTTTTCTAGTTTCTCTGAAGTCCAGATGACTCACAAGGCAGGTGCCCCTTGTTTCAAAGGTTGGGACCCTGATGTGGGTTGTGCTGTCCCCAGGGAAGCTGACAGCTCCCAGGCCCCCAGAAGATTCTGCTGTCCTGTCCATGGGTTCACTGAGCTGGCACACCACCAGTAACTTGCCGTTAGCTCCGTGCTGTGGGCGGAACCGATGTCACCTTCTGGAGCTGGTATCCCTGAGGCGGCAAGTGCATTTTTCTTGTCTGTGGACTCAACTGGAGATGGCTTTGTGTACTGTAAATATTTTTAATTTCCTGTATATTATGTTTTAACATTTAGAAAGCTCTTTCTGGTTGAGAAGAGACTGCCCCTCCCTGCGCTAGATAATTCTTAAAGATAACAAAGGACCCGGCCAGGAATATGCCCTTAATATACAAACTACCCAGTCTAGATCCTGACCTCCTCAATCTAGCCCATGTATCCCAGGGGGCAATCTTCCTCTTCCCTAATTACCCCAGGACCAGGGCCAGGGCCAGGACCAGGCGCCAGGTAACTAGGGACTACCTTATAGCTCAAAGCCCACTGAAATTATTCAAACAAGCCAAACATAAACTGTTTCCCTAGCTTTGTCTTGCTTTCCTGAGAAAACTCCAGGGAAGGCCTTGGCCAAAGCAGTCCCCTTACTCTTGTGTTCTGCCTCCTGTCGCTTCTGGTATCTTTCTCATGTGGCCCTGCCTCCTGCCTATAGCTCTGTGAATGTAATAAACTTTGTTTGTTTCTGAACCTCTTTTCTGTCTCCTCTTGTGGCCACACTGGCTGACCATCTCATAAAAGAGTGTAAAATAGGTCTGTAGGTTTATGAAGCTGATACTCAAGCCTTCCAGTCTGGAGGTACGGTGATTCCTTATCACCTGAGCACTTTTACAATCTTTACTAAGAATGTACACATTGACATTTTTATTCTCGTGTTTCCAGCCTGAGGACCCCATTAAGAAAGAGCTGCTAGAATTTACCCACACAATCCCTTTGGCCCTAGAAGTTCCTAGAAAAATAGCCTTTAGCTGGGGTGGACTTTAAACACTAGTTCAAGTTAAACACTGTCCAGAATTCAAAAGCTCACTTTGTTCCAGGAGACTTTACATCTTTTTTCTTCATTTCTCTCTTCCCCAACTTAGGACCCCAAAAGCACCGTCTAAATTGTGGAGCAGGAGACAGCCAGATTGCCAAGGTTAATATTTGTGTTTGGAAGCATGGCCCCTGTCGAATGGGCAGTAGCCCTTGAGCTGCCTCCAAGGTTTCCCTTAACCAGTGTGTTGGCCAAACAGGCCTGCTCTTCATTCGTTTTTTACGGTTTCGAAGGGAGCTGAGTGTTTTCATGGGAAGTGACTGACTAGGTATTGAGGAGGCAGTGACAGTGGTGGGGGGTCAGTCCCCTGGGGTCTTGTTCAACATCCCCCAGCTGCCCCCCTTCAGCCTCAGGCCAAGTTGGATAAACCCACGGGGTTTGGGGGAACAGGGGAACCAATGGAGTTGGCTCAGTGAACAAACCCCCAGTGTTCCACCCACTCCGAATCTAGTGCCAAGGTCCATCCTCCAGAGACACTGATGGCTCTGTTCTGCAAGGTACCAACCTTGCATCACTCCACTGGAAAGAGGTGCGTGTAGACCTCCCTCTTGCAAAACACACACCCGCCAGGGAGCAGGGCCAGAGACCTGATATTGGATACATGCAGGGGTGTTAAACTCAGGGAGGTGACTCATTTTTCTCCTGGCACCCTGTGGAGGTCAAGGGCACCTTACGTTGACTTGGGGAAGGACTGAGGAGTGCAGTGTCAGCCTTTGGACACTGCCTCCTGAGCAGCTCTGTGGGCGCCACCCTGCCATTGGTGAATTCCAGTGCCCAAAGTCCTTGCAGCTCTGAACATGCAGTTGCAGTGAAGAGAAGTCAGCCGACAAAATTCCCTATGTTTAAAAAAACTATATGCATATAAATAAGGACTAAACAAAAATTAAATTTTTATCTCTGGTTTCTTTATTTTCTGTAATATGGTTGTATTCTTTTCATAGTAAAAAAATGGAAAAGAACTCTAAAACCTTTACCAGTTCTCAAAGGTACAGGGCAGGCTTATGCCTCTCGGCATCCAGCCTAGTGGGTGTCTGTAGACACGCATAAACCTGAGGAGGTGGTGGGTGCACTGGGGGTGGGTGGGGGGTTTTGACTGGATATGCTTCCCTGTGTGAGGCCTGATTTCTTTCTTTCTTTCTTTTTCTTTTTTTCTTTTTAACATGGAATAGATGGAGCACAGTAGAATCCTGGAAGACTTAGGGTCTCTGCTATGCCTCAATCCAAATAAATCTTGGAGGGCACTGGGGCTGTTTCCTGGGTCTGCTGTGGCCCACTATTCATGTCAGCCCCAGAGTAAGCCTGCAGTGGAGTGGACACAGTGTCCACATAGATACCAGCATCGTGGGATGTTTTGTGGAAGGAAACTTTGGGCTTGGAAATCTAGTCTGGGCAGATGTGTGTGTGTGTGTGAGAATGTGTGTGTGAATATTCCATATACTCTGTAACCTTGAGTTCATCCCCACATCTGGCCCTCTAAGGATTCTGAGTCTAATCCCAATGAGTGTGTGTGTGTGTGCGTATTCGTGCCTGTGTGTGGTGGGGATTATTCCACACAAGCGGGGTGTCCTGCCATTCAACTCAATTCTGACACTATCCACCCAAGATAGCGTCAGAGTCCACAGATTAAAAACTTTCCGAATCCCATCATTTTGGGTTTTTTGGAAGCTTTATTAAATAGGTATAATTGATTACATCACTGGACATTGGACATTGATTCACCCACCAATTCCTCTCCCCTCTCCAAGGTGGGAGTAGGGTGTGGTTGGGGATGAAAGTTCCAACCCTCTAATTAATTGGTTGGTTCTCCTGGCAAGCAGTCCCCCAACCTAAGGTGCTTTCCAAAACTCACCTCATTAACTTAGGAAATTCCAAGGGTTTTAGAAGTTCTGTGACAGAAATGAGAAAAAGGCCAAATATATATTTAGTATCGTAAATCACAACATCATGCCCCAGAACCTGGGTGTCAAGACCAAGGGGACCTCCTGGCCTTGGCAGGTCCCGCTTCTCCCCTCAGAGACAGATTCCTGCTGGTGTCACATGACCAAACGTCTGCTGAATGCCAGAAAAGAGAATCCTTCAGAAACAAAAGTGGAATCAGCCTGTGGTGGAGTGGATAAGGAAAAGGGTGGGGTAAGATGTGGACGAGCTGATGGGTTAAAGGTGAGAATGTTCCTCAGCGGGACGTGTGGAGAAGCTCCTGGGCCAGGAGGACAGATGGCAAGGCTGGTCTGGCTCTAGTGGCCGCGCTCAAAAATGGGGCTGCCCAGTCAGGCTTAGGAATCCTCCTGGGTTCTGGGGCCCTTAGGAGTGGACTCTGTTTTTTAGGGTCCCTTATGTCTTTCTCCCTGCAGGCTGGCTGCCACGATCTGTTGAGAGACCTAGACCAGATGTTCTATAAACAGGTGTCACAGGTGAAAGGAAAGTGGAAGAAGGTGGAAATGCCATTCACTGAGGTCTGAGGGGAACAAGAAACTCTGATTGGGGGAGCCTCTCATCTCAGGACGGGGTAAGACATATTTAGATGAGGAATTTTCTAGTAAGGAGGGCATGAACCACAGTTGCTTGGCCCAGGTCCCCTGCCCCTGGCCAGCAGTGAGAAACTCATAGAAAGAAAGGAGATGGATTTCTTTTGTTTGTTCCCTGATCCAGGTATGGTTTGCGGAGTCTCCTTGGCTTTTGGATTTGGAAACTTTCATACGGGTGAGAACTGAATTTAACATTGTCTCTAGTGCCAATGTACCTGAGGAATGAAGCCCAACAGGGCCATTTTCCAAAGCCAAACTGCCTCCCTCAGGCACTGCTGAGCCTCTGCTCTCTCAGCAGGCTGGTGGGTGAGCGTGGCCACGAATCATTTTGGCAGAGGTTCTGGCTTCCCCATGTGGGCCTGGACCTCATTTAATACCTACATGTGGGCGTAGAGGCTTGGAAGTGTAATTTCTCATTTTGCCCATTCACACAAGAATGCCATGGAGCAGGGCTTTGCCTGAGGTAAGAGAGGCCAGTGCAGGAACATTTGCCCCCATTGACCAGGACCCTTCTCTGACCCTTCAGCATCTCAGCCATGTTGCAATATTTCCTCTGGAGAAGGCTCTGTTCTCAGAGGCTCTGCCAGCAAAGTGCATGAGAGCAATTTTTGCTCATTTTGAGACATTCCTTCCTGCATCTCTGCCAGCCACGTCCTCTAGCTTCTCCTTGTCCGGCCCCTGATGGCGAGAATTGACCCAAGCTGGGCAGACACCCACTCCCCAACACCCACATGCCTTCGGGAGGCACCCTGTCAAGAGTATGTGAACCCTCCTCGTCCCTGTCCAAAGGGGCCTTTTGCGTACTCTCATCAAACAGGACATTCCAGGGCCCTCTGCAACCTTTCACGTCCCTTGTGCAATCTCTAAACTTGAAAGCAGAGAAAGTGTGAGCCAGATATTGTCATCTGAGGCCGGGAGTTACACAAATTCATCGGGCTGGGAGTGTCTCCGATTTGCTAGGGAGGTGAACTCCCCTGTCACCCTTGGCAGGGCTGAGTAACATGGGTCATGCATTTGACTTGCACAACCCTGGCTGTCAGGCAACTCCAAGCACCTCAGAAGGAAGATTGTCTTCGTATTTTGGAAGGGCAGCCTCCAGTCCCCTGAGGGCCTGTCACAGTCTGCTGACTCTATTCCCACCAGGTTCCAGGGCCTCTGACCACAAGGCAATGCTCCATCACAGCTCATCTTAATACACATGGCAGACAGAACTGAGCCTTCTCCTCTCTGAAAGAAATATCCTGGAAATAGCTAAAAGTCAAAACAAACACAAAAACAAACAACCCGTCCAGACCTGCAATCTGTGCCCTGCTGGAAAAACAAACTCTGTCTGGGTTTTCGGACAGGGAAGATTTGGGAAGGCCGGCTCATATGCGTGGCTCCACAAAGCTGGCTGGGTACTGTAATTGGTTGTTAAAATGGCCACAAACTCTCCTTAACTTTGCAGCTCCTCTAATCAAAGAGTAGAATCTATTTCCTCACTCGCTGAATCCGGACTGGCCGGTGACTTGCTTTGACTAATAGAATGTGGCAGAAATCAGCATGTGCCAGTTCTGAGTTTGAGCCTCACAGGGTGTTACGCACTTTCTCTCACTCTCTTGTGACCCCCATGTGAGCAAACCCAAGCTAGCCTGCTGGAAGATGAGAGACATGTGGCTAGTCGCCTTACTACCTGGCCTATAGCCACCCAACCACCATTCTGGAGCAGGCAGCTACCAACTGCCCCCCTGTTACATCACAGACGTGTGAGAGAGTCTAACCAAGCCATCCCAGATGAGAAGGATCACCCAACACATCCATAGAGTTTTGAAAAAAAATAATAAGTGGTGGTTATTTCAAGTCACTAAGTTTGTGTGGTTTGTTATACACAAAAGTTAAATGATATACCAACAAATTCATCACTGAGAGAAGGGTGGGGAGAAGAGAGAGGTGAGAGAAGGAGTTTTCAGAGGAGAAGGTTTTCCTAGCTGTTTGCTCAACCTTCTCATATATACATCACCACCCTTGCTTTATCATCAACCCTAATTTTATAGGCAAAGTTCACACAGGACAGGTAAGCTGCTCAGTCTCAACTGCAAAATGGCAGATTGGAGACTCGGGTCCTGACCTGTCCAGTTTTCTGTAAGAGCCTATTCTCCCACTTCCCAAACTCACAATGGGTGTTCACAATATTTAAAAATACCAAACAGGTGCCGAAGTTGCACAGTATTGCCTAGTGAATTAGCCCTTTGGTCTTAGAGCCAGGTAGACCAGGGTTGAAATCTTGGCTCCACTCTTCCCAAGAACCATGATGTTAGTCATGTGGTTTAATTTTTTAGAAAAGGAAAGTTGAAAGTACTCTGTTTTTAGAGGACTGGAAAAGGTAACATGCTTATGCTCCGGTTCCATGATGCCATTTTCGGAAGTGTCTTAGTCAACTCGGGACTACTGTAACAAAATACCAGAAATTGGGTTTTAAAAAAAACAAGAAAAATGTATATTTCTCACAGTTCTGGAGGTTGAAAATCTAAGATCAGGGTTCCAACCTGGCTGAGTTCTTGGTGAGGACCCTCTTCCTGCTTTTCAGATGGCTGTCTTCTCATTGTATCCTTACATGGTGGAAAAGAGAGGGCACTAACCCCATTCACAAGGGCTCCACCCATGACCTAATTACCAGCTAGAGGCCACGCATCAAAATACCATCACATTGAGCAGAAGATGGTGGAGGAGTACGTAGAAGTTACACTAACCTCCTCCCAGGACCAATCTGGAATTACAACTAAATTGTAAAGAAAGTATCTGGAATAATCAATGGAACAATAGCTGGAAAGAAACCTTATAGACAAGGACAGACAGAAGAAACAGCTTCACCACAACATGACCAGTACAGAGTGAGGAGGAGACATGAGAAGGTCGGCTGGGCTCCCACAGGTGGCAGCTGAAATGTCAGAGGGAAATTTCAGCAGCCAAGGGGTTCCCCCTGAGAAGCGTGGGGACTAAACTCCAAGCTGGGCTCCCCAGCCTATAGCACCAGAGCTGGGAAAGGAACCCACATAACATCCATCTGTGAAAAACAGCAGAGTTTTGTCTATCAAGGAGAGGCGGCTGAAATCACAGAAAGCCTTTTAAAGGTCCAATACATAAAACTTCATTTATAGCCATTTACTCTGGGCTCCAGCAAAGGGGGTGCAGAGTGGAACTAGAGGTGCTGGAGAAGAGTCTGGGGATAGTGGTTTTCGGGAGAGAACTGAGGGGGCAGACCAGGACCCCTGTACTGAGACATTCCCCCATAGTGCAGGAACCATCTTGCTCAGGCAGAGCAGTCCCCTCCAAGTGGCAGCAGCCTGAGGGGAAGTAATAGCCTCGCCCACAGGAATTACTCTGTCTCACTCTGTGGTGCTTAAGCCTGACTGCTGATTACAGATTGACTAGATTAACAATTGAAGGAGGCACTCACAGACTGTGGATTGCTGGTAGCCTCACATAGGCTGCCTAGGGCCAGACTGGGACACCATCTGACATCACCAGGGGTGGATCCAGAAAGAAAAAACAGTGAGATGAATTTCACTATTGCCTTCTTCATGATTTGTGTTATTTCCCCTCCTGCATAGCTTTTGAACATGCATTTCTTGTCCTTCAAATTTGTGCATATTAAGTCACTAGTTTTTATATTATTGTTTATTTGAAATCTCATATTTTCTTCTTCCCTCCTCTTAGTTTTTAAAAAATTTTATTTTCTCTCTTGCCACAACTTGTTTCCATTCTACTCTTACAACTTCTACCTTACCCCCTGCTCCAGCCTCTCAAAACCATTTTTCTTGTCATTTCATCTCTCACTTTTTTTCCTCTTCTTAAAATATCTATATTCTCATTCCATTTTTATCAGTCTTTGCTCATTGGGTGTGGATATGGTAGTTGTTTTTCCATTTCTCCAGTTTAATTCTAGATCTTCACTGTTTTTGTATTTCAAATCTCAAATTTTACCATTTCTCTTTCCTGTTCCATTTTGCCTTCCTCCTACCCTTTTTTTAATTTTAATTTTTCCCTGTGTTAGCCTGGTTTTCATTCCTCACTCTTAGTATTCCTTCTCACTCTATCCTATCAAAATCATTTCTCTTTCCTCTAGATATCTCTTAGGTTTCCTTCCTTCCTTCCTTCCTGCCTTCCTTCCTTCCTTTCTCTCTCTCTCTTTCCCTCTCTCTCTCTCTCTTTCCCTCTCTCTCTCTTTCCCTCTCTCTTTCTTTCTTTCTTTCTTTCTTTCTTTCTTTCTTTCTTTCTGTCTTTCTTTCTGTCTGTCTTTCTTTCTTTCTTTCTTTCTTTCTTTCTCCCTCCTATTACCTTCCCACCCATATTAATGTTTGCTCAGTTGTTGATACTGCTGTCATGGATTTTTCCCTCCAGTTTGGTTCCTACTTTTTTTTTCTCTCAGTCACTAATTTTTTTGTCTTTTTTATTTATACTGAAAAAAGGGTTTTATTTATTTATTTATTTTGAGATGAGGGGGAAGAGAGGGAGAAAGGGAGGGAGAGAAACATCAATTTGTGGTTGCTTCTCATGCACCCCCTGCCAGGGACCTGGCCCGCAACCCAGGCATGTGCCCTCACTGGGGAATAGAACCAACATCCCCTTGGTTTGCAGGCCAATGCTCAATCCACTGAGCTATACCAGCCAGGGCTATTTATACTTTTTAATTTCTGCTTAAACCTAATACTATATGCTTTCCTTCTCTTACTCTATTCTGAATTTCTTCCCTCCCTTTCTTATTTATGATGTAAATTTTTCTTTCTTTCTCCCTTTGCTTTATTCGTATTCCCTACTCTTATTATTGCCCCTCCCTCTACTCTCTCAAAGTCATTTCTCTTTCAGTAGTCATCTCATATTCATTTTTCTTTACTATAAGAGTCTTAATCTCTTTACACCTTTATTAATACTGGCTCATTTGCTGTTTATAGTGTGATTGTGGGTCAGGGTAAACATTGCAAGTGTTGGTTTATTTCCTGGTTGTTTGGTTTTGTCCTGGCTGCATCTGTACAACAGCATACAAGACATGGTGGATAGAGTGACCCTCAGTCAGTTGGTCAGAAGGAGGGACCCACCAAGGAATGACTCAATAACAACCAAAACCCAATTACAACCAGAGAGCCCACATAAATGGCTTAAAGGGCGCCCCAAGAGCATCAAGTTCAGGAGATCAATGAGACTGCACCACTGAATCCCACAGGTCTCCTACCACAGAAGGTCACACTGCAAAACAGGGAATTAAAACAGATCAATCTAAGGTGCAGAAACCAACAAGAAGAATAACCTAAAATGGGGAGACAAAGAAATAACCCTCACTGGAAAAGAAAGGAGGAGTCCCCAGAAAGAGGGTTAAATGAAATTGAGGTAAGCAAACTATCATACATTGAGTTCAAAATAATGGCTATATGGACACTCAATGAGCTCAGTGGGAACTACAAAGAGCTCCAGGGAAGCTACAAGGAATTTATTGCAAACTACATCAGCATGAAAAGGACATAGAAAGTATCAATAAGAGCCAGAAGAAAATGGAGAATACAAGTATCCGAAATGAACACAGTAGAAGAAATTAAAAGCTGGTTAGATGAGGCAGAGGATCAAATCAGCAAGTTGGAGGACAACGTGGAAAAAAATTCCCAGACAGAGCAACAAAATGAAAAAAAGACTCAAAAACAATGAAGAGGGTTTAAGGGAGCTGCAGGACAACATGAAACATAATAATATCCATATCACAGAGATACCAGAAGGAGAAGAAGAGGAGCAAGGGATAGAAAACCAGCTTGAAGAAGTTATGACACAAAACTTAGCCACTTGATGATAGAAAAAGTCAAGCAAGTCCAGGAAGCAGAGAGGGACACAATAAAGATGAACCCAAAGAGGACTACTCCAAGACACATCAAAATTAAAATAGCAAAATTTAAAGACAAAGAGGAATCTTAAAGGCAGCAAGGAAGAAATAGCTAGTAACATACAAGAGAACTCCAATAACAGTATCAACTGATTTCTCAATAGAAACACTACAAGACAGAAGGGAATGGCAAGAAATATTCATATAATGAAATGCAAGGGCCTGCAACCAAGACTACTCCACCCAGTAAGGCTTTCATTTAAAATGAAAGGTGAAATAAGGAGTTCCCCAGACAAGAATAGGCTAAAAGAGTACATCTCCATGAAATCTTATAGGCTCCACCAAAAAACTACTCCACCTATGAGTGAATTGGCAAAATAGCAGGATACAAGGTTAATATTCAGAAATTTAAGGCATTTTTGTACACCAACAATGAAATATCAGAAAGAGAAACTAGGAAAAAAAAATCCCATTTACTATAGCAGGAAGGAAAATAAAGTACCTAGCAATAAACTTAATCAAGGGGGTAAAAGACCTGTACTTGGGAAACTATAGAACACTGAAGAAAGGAATAAGGCACAAAATAAATAGAAACATATACTGTGTTCATGGATTAGATGAATTAACCTCATTAAAATGTCCATACTACCCAAAGCAATCTATAGATTCAATGCAATCCCTATTAAAATACCAAAGACATTCCTCATAGATTTAGAACAAATATTTCAAAAATTTATATGGAATCAAAAATGGCCCCAAAGAGCCTGAGCAATCTTGAGAAAGAAGAACAAAGTAGGAGGGATCACAATGCCTGATATCAAACTACATTACAAGACCACTGTAATCAAAACAGTCTGATACTGGCATAAGAACAGGCACATAGATAGATCAATGGAACAGAATAGAGAGCCCAGAAATAAACCCATGTCTCTATGGTAAATTAATATTGACAAAAGGGGCAGGAGCATAAAATGGAGTAAAAATAACCTCTTCAACAAATGGTGTTGGGAGATCTGGGCAGTTACTTGCAAAAAAAAACCAAAACAAAACAGAAACTAGACCACCAACTTATACCATACACCAGAATAAACTCAAAATGGATAAAAGACTTAAATATAATTTGTGACACCATAAAAAGTCCTAGAGGAAAACATGGGTGGTAATATTTCAAATATCACACCCAGCAATGTTTTCACCAATATATTCTCTAGGGCAAGGGACATAAAAGAAAGAACAAACAAATGAGAGTACATCAAATTAAAAAGTTTCTGCATGGCTAAAGAAAACATCATCAAAATGAAAAAGGAACCAACTATATGAAAAACATATTTGCCAATGATACCTTGGACAAGGGTTTCATCTCCAAAATATATAAAGAACTCATACAACTCAACACCAGAAAGACAAACAATCCAGTTAAAAAATGGGCAAAGGACCTGAACAGACACTTCTCCAAGGAGGACACACACAGGGCCCAGAGACACATGAAAGGATGCTCAGCATCCCCAACCATCAGAGAGATGAAAATTAAAAGCACACTGAGATATTACCTCACACAAGTCATCATTAACAAATCAACAAACAAGTGCTGGCAAGGATGTAGAGAAAAGGGAACCCTAGTGCACTGTTGATGGGAATGCAGGCTGGTGCAGCTACTGTGGAAAACAGTAAGGAATTTCCTCAAAACATTAAAAATGGAACTACCTTTTGACCCAGCAATTCTACTGCTGGGATTATACCCTAAGAACCCCAAAACACCAATTCAAAAGAATCTATGCATCCCTATGTTCATGGCAGTGTTATTTACAATAGCCAAGAGCTGAAAACAGCCTACGGGCCCACCAGTAAATGAGTGGATCAAAAAACTGTGGTGCATTTACACAAAGGAATATTATGCAGTAGAAAGAAAGAAGGAACTCCTACCTTTCACGACAGCATGGATGGAACTGGAAAGTATTGTGCTAAGTGAAATAAGCTAGGTGATGAAAGACAAATACCATATGATCTCATCTATAAGCAGAACCTAATGAACAAAATGCACAAATAGCAAAATAGAACCAGAGACATGAAAACAAAAAACAGACTGACAGCAAGCAGAGGGGAAGGCAGAAGGGGATATGGGGGGAGAAAACAGGAAGGGTCTAATCAATGAATGGGTATAAATGACCCATGGACATAGACAATAGAGTGGGGATTGACAGTGGGAGTGGAGGGTGGGCACAGGAGAGCAACGGGAAAAATTGGGACAACTGTAATAGAACAACAATAAAAAAAATCATCACATTGGAATTAAGGTTTCAACATTGAATTGGAGATGGGGGTACAGACATTCAATCCACTGCAAAAAGCAAGTCCTACCTTCAGCACGGTTATGAGCCCTGGAGCCACCGGGTTCTGTTTGGGTTCCTATGAGGAAATGAATGTTACGGTGCACATGATTGGTATCTCAGCTGGTTTTTAGATAGAACTTCAGGAGAGTTCCTGTTTCCTCAGCCTCTGAGCTGTAGGGGTGAGTATTTGCTAGAACTCACTAGAGAAGACTTAGAAGGCAATATGACTGAAAGAGGCAAGTATTTATAACCATAATACTTGAATTTAAGTCCCATTTACTTTCTGGGAAAATCCAATCTTTTCTACACTTCAATTTTCATGCTTCCCTCCTTTTTTCTAGTTTTATTGACATATAATTGGCATATAACATAGTGTTAATTTAAGGTGTACAACATAATCGCTTGATATATGTATTTGCAAAATGATTACTGGTTTCATTGACTAGAGATGTGTCCTATAACCACCTAAGCTGCAAGGGAGGCTGGACAGGATTTATCTTTCTCAGACTCTGTAGTAGAGACAGCCAAGTGAGCAATACTTGTGAATGTGTTGTCCTAACTAACCAACAGTGACCCCACAGGAAAAATTTGAGTTTTTATGTATATTTTTTACTTTTTGCTTGCTTGTACTTTCTGATATTTTTTGTAACAGACATATTATGTGTTTCTTTAATAAGAAAAGAACAGATTAAGGTCTACTAATTTAAAAATAATGAAATAAATGACCTTGACCTACTGTTGGCATATTGAACATAATGCAGAATGGCTTGATTATACATGTATTGCCTCTTGGTGGTGTTTCCTCATCTTCCAAACCAAGCAGAAGATTAATGTTCAACACTTGAAAAAGGCTGACAAACCACCACTTGTAACTTTGGGGAAACAAGAACCATGTCAAATTAAATTATTCTATATTATACCCTCTGCAGATTACATTTGGATTGCTCTTCTCTACCAAAAATCACATATAAAGAAGGAACAAAGTTCTGAGACACTTGAAAACAAGGTCAAATGCAGTCATGGTCTATGTCAAACTTTGGTGTGACAAGGTATACAGGAAAAGTTTATAATCAAAATTCTGATCTTTGAGTTTAGGAGAAAAACCAGCAACTGTTAATGACAAAGTGGCTGGTTAGCAAACAAAGAAGGTGACAAATGATAGCACCAGGAGATGCTGCAGTCTGCAACATGTTACAGATTAGCTGGTGTTGTCCTCTCCAATGAGACCAGTTTTAGAAAAATATGGCTTGATTTAGAGCTGATGATATAATGTGTCTAGTCATTGGAGATCAAAAGAAGGATTGCCTGTAAAACATTGCTAAAGAAACTGGAGCAAAGAATGGTCTCTTCTCTTGGGTGTGACAAGGGGAAGTTTTGCTCTGCACCAGGCCAATGGGATGTGAGTCATAGGTACATTCTCTGGGATGTGGTCAGGGGCATGTGACCTCAAGTTCAACCCCACCAGCCATGAACTCTGCAGATGTATCAATTTGTGTGTATCAGTTCTTTTTTTAGTCCTCACCCAAGGATATGTTACTGATTTTAGTGAGAGGGAAGGAGGGGGAGAGAGAGACTGAGAGAGAGAGGGAGAGAGAGGGAGAGAGAGAGACATTGATGTGTGAGAGAAACATCGATTGGTTGCCTGCAGTATGGACCCCGACCTGGGATCAAACCCGAAACCTAGGTACGTGCCCTGACTGGGAATCGAACCTGAAACCTTTTGGTGTACAGGACAAAGCTCCAACTAACCAAACCACCTGGCCAGGGCCATGTCAGTCCTTTTAATTCCTGATGGTTTGGGGAACCAAATGGTTCTTTTCTTTTCCTATGGTGTATGACTAGACACTGTGTATTCTTGTTCTGCATTTTCTTAGAAAGTGGCTGTTGCCTCTGTGTGTGTGTGTGTGTGTGTGTGTGTGTGTGTGTGTGTGTGTATGTGTGTGTTGCTGGTGGGGGGGAATGTGGAGAAGCAATTGACTGTCATATTCTCACTCTGTAAAGTCAGATTTTAAACAACCCATCTGTGATAACTTACTATCTTTTTGTTTAAACTAGAAACTAACACCTGGAGGTTGAATTGTTCTACATCTTCCTTGGATAACCTTGAGGAATGCTGAAACCACTATAAATTCAGACGAGTTCAAGAAATGAATGTCACACACTTTGCAGGGTGGAATTAGCATGAAGGAGGACAAAACATTGTTAACATGAAGCTCAAAATAAAATTCCTCTGTATGCTGGAGTTTGGAAGAATTTTATCATGGAGAATTTATCCTGTGTGAGGGCAAATTCTTTCTGTAATACAGTGGAAATGATTGGCCTTGCTCAGCTCCCTTCTATTAAGTTCCATGTGCCTGAATTTCCACAAAATTCCTATTTATAACACCACAGAGGTGCTGAAGAGCTGTCAGAGCCACACTCAAAGCTTAACTGAAGCACTCACGTTTCCTTTCCTCTGGCCTCTGGTTACTGAAAACATTTGCTGAAAATTGCTGTCCCACTCAAGAACTGTCAAAGGTAATTGTGTTGCACAAAAGTTACCGAGAAACATGAAATAATATGGTTACCACCTGGCGACCAAGTTAATAGAACCTGTCTGATGAACCTCAAGGCTGCCACATGTGCACATGCCAGTTTCTCTCTGAAAACCACGACAGCATGCATTTCTGAGGAAGACGTGTATCAGAGGCCTCTTAGTGGCAATTTATGATACAAATCCCTATGTAAAGGGCAGTTGTCAGGTCACCAAATCCAGTGAGCTCTGCAGCTCTGGAGGTGGCAGGAAGGAAAAAGATTTGGTGGGGGAGAATGAAGCACTTGGGGAGTGTGGGTTTGTGTGAGGCCAGTAGCAGTGCTAACTTCTAAAAACAAGGTCTAGACTTGGCTCTTCTCACAGCTGGCAATGACCTCGGTGTCTAAGAAAATCAAAATCAGAGACTCAGGAGGTGGGGTGGGGAGATGGCTAGAGAGTCTTTCTGAGCCCCCGACCCCCGCCCTGAGCCACTGGCCATACTGTGCCTGTCCAGATGAACAGGAATCTCTTTTCCTCTTAAAATTCCCCAGAGAAGGAAATCTTCCTCATTCCTTTAGAGTCTCACATCCTCCTTGAGATGGTTTTGCCTTCACTTGAATTTACAAGACCCCAAGAGACTCTTCCAAAATGGGTACCTCTATTCATATTGCACGAACTCCACTAAGCCTGCAAACCCACCCATGGATTCCCTTAGGAGGATCTAATTCTCTCTGAAACTGTCCTTGGGGTCAGAGGTTGTGGCTATTTGGATATGAATCTAGTGCTGGCGTCAGCACCCTAATCCAGTAGTCAGGGTGTGGCTCAGAAAAGATGCATTGGAACCAGGAAATTCCAACTGTGGGACTGGTGGTCCGCACTGGAACCATCTTGACATCGTTAAAAATATCAACCAATGTTAGGAGTATCTGCTTTTTTTTTTAATCTTTGGTGATATTCGCAGTTGAGCTTTCAAGGTACAAAAAAAAAACAAAAACCTTCCTTCTCAAGCAGCCTCTAAATTGAAACCAGGGATGGCAACATAATTCACGGGGCCCAGTGCAAAATGAAAATGTGGGGCTTTTTGCCCCCAAAAGTAGGAAAAAAACTTTTTCACATCTTTTGTGACCTCTCTCAACCTCTCGTGGTATTTTTTTACTTGCTATTTTACTGTCACACTCCCTCAGTCATGGGATTATAATGGGTGTGGAATGAGTTCAGAATGAGGCGTTTGAGCTAGGGATCTCCCCGAAATGGAGAAGCTCCTCCCCACCCCAGAATATAGAAAAAAGAAAATAAATCCCAAAGCCTCCACAGCCATGGCTGGGGGCGGAGGTGAGGGGTAGATGAGGAAGTGGACAGACTGGTTGAGAGGTATTTTGCATATCAGTAACAGCTGACCAGTGTTACAGTCATGTTAAATAGCTTGCCAGCCCCTGAGGTCTAAGGAGGTGCATGGGACTTGAACATGTGATGTAGCCGGAGGCGGTTCCTTGGTTGCCCTGCATGCTGGAGACTAGGAAGGCAGTTTGCCCTGCGCCAGGGGGCCATGCCTGCCCGGACTAACAGTGGCAGCCAGAGAAAGGCAGAAGATTCTGGAGAACTGGCAGGTATAGACGACTGGGGAGAGTCAGAAATGGTGTTACAGAGGAGATGCCAGGCTTTAAACTAGGCACAGGTGCCATTTTCACTCTTGACCTTATGGCTTGGGAAGGAGAAGAGGTTTGCCATGCAGCTTGGAAGGGAGTAGGAGAGCCATGAGGAAGGGATGATGTAGCATCCGTGCCACACGCACTCCCTGTCTCCCCGCCACGCGCACGCTTGGCTACACAGGGAGTAGTACTGAGAAGGAGAGGGCCATGGTGGAACTTGTAGTGAGAAGGGAGAAGCAAGCAAGCAGCTCGGTAGCTCACAGCGAGGAAGCAGGCCACGCAGCCTGGACAAATAATAAAGGAGAAGCTGCTGCTGTGATCATGCTGGCTCCCACTGACTGTGGAGCCACAGAGGGCTTCCTTGCAAGGTGCTGTCCTGCTGCACCTGGATTTTACCTGGGCTATTAAGACCTGTGCCTCTTCTGAGTTTCACCATGATCCAGAGTAACATGGTACATGCTTTTCTGGACTATTATACAGAGGCTGATGGCAAAGTATTCCAGATCCTGCACAGATAAGGACATGGGAAACTTTGGGGGATGCTTTCGTCTAGTGGGGAGCATGGGAATTTCTGGGTCTCATGGGAAAGGAGGGCTTGGAGCTGAGGTGCTCTGAACCCCACCCCCCCACCCCCCACTCCCAAGGTTGGAATGTTGTAAATAAAGACCTGCTCCTTCCAGCGTTAATTGTTGGTTCATTCACCAAGATGCCATATGCATGGGCCCCAGTCTGCTCAGTGACAGGAATACTTGCAGTGTGAGTGTTGACCTCCATAGATGCCTAGAGTGCAGCCTGGCAGCCAAGTATCGGGGTGTGTGTGCCTGAGTCCAGTCCTCCCTGCGCCTGTACCAGGCCCGCGGGCAGGGGCAAAGGGAGGCAGTAGTCTCTCAGTGGGGATTGGAGAGCAGGTGGCCAAGAAGACATGCCAGGGAGATGAGGAAGAGGCTGGGGTCAGCACCGCGCACGCACCACTGTCCTATCAGACTTCACTTACAAAGACAAAATTATTAGGATTTAAAAAATGGTGACCGCAGCATTAAACCAAAGCGTGGGACTCCCCCCTGAGTTAAGGGCACTGTGTAACTTCACTGGTAGCACATGAACGAAGCTGGTCCTGGTTGAAATTCATTCTCCTTCGGGATTACGAAAGCATAATATAAATTAATGGAATTTTATTGTTGGAAACTTCTTGCCTGATGACTTTTATTCTCATTCTTTTCTCTATAATTTATTATTAATTTTTGGAAGCTTTTAAAGTCTTCTCTTTAACTTCAGAAATTTCTCAATTGCGCACCTCGGTATAAACTTTTCATTTGTTGTCTAGAAATGTCAGAGAACACTTTCAATCTGGAAACTCATGTCTTTCTGTTCTGGGAAGTTGTTTTGCACTTTTTCTTTGGTAACATTTTCTCTTCTCTTTTTCTCTGTTCTTCCTGCAACTCCTGTCGCCGGATGTTTGAGCAGTCCTCTAATTCTCTCTCCTTGCTTTCCCTAGTTTCTCTTTGTTCATTGTCTCTTCCCTTGGGGAATTTTACTGAACATTGTCAATTTTCTATTAAATTAAAAAAAATTCCACAACCACATTTTTTTATTTCCAAGAGCTCCTTGTTTTCTCTTTAATTTTTCATTTTTCATAGTAACCTATTCTTATTTCAGTACAATATTTTTATTACTTTTGTGGGGATACTAATAATATTTTCAATATTTTTATTTATTCCCAATTCTGCTTCTCTTTTTTCCTATTTTTTGACCTTATTCTTTTATGTTGGAGACATCTCACAATTATCTGGTGATATGTTTATGTGGCACACTAAAAATATTTGGTCTTTGTCCCTATTTCCTCCTCACAGAACACTTCCCACCCTTAGGATCTGCGTGAGAAGAGTGCGTTCTGTATGCTAATGAGAAAACTTTTAGCTGAGGGGCTCCTATGTAGCTTCAGGATGGTGGTTGGTCTCTAGAAAGACCAAGCCCTGATTAGAGTGTTGGGAGTCCCAGTTCTACCTTATGACCTTTGGGGAGGAGAGAGGGTCTGGAGATGATTGAGTTCAATCACCAATGGCCAATTGATGATTTAATCAGTCTATGTAATGAAACTTCCTTAAAAATCTCTAAACCATAGGGTGGGTAAACATATTGAAGACCTTCGGGGTGGGTAAACATATTGAAGTGCCAGGGGGTGGAAGCTCTGTGACCCTCTCCCATACTTTGCCCTATGCATTTCTCTCATTTGGCTACTCCTGAGATGTATCCTCTTAGAAAACTGGTAGTATAACAGTGGAAAATTTTAATGGTAGGAAATCGTAACCCACCCCACCATTCTTTTGACATTGTTTCTGTAAGTGCTGATTCTGACTAATCTGTAGCTTGTAGATAAACAGCATGTTTGTGTAAGAATCTTAGGAACTAACTTCAAAAGATATAGACTCTGACCTTCAGACATCTCAGCTCCAGGCAATTTCCTGACCTTCAACCATGGAGCCAGGATGACGTGAAGCTGGGACGACGTGAGGCCAGGATGACTAAACCAGGATGACATACACCGGACCGTCACTTGCCTTCTCTAAATGAACTGTACTCGTCTGCATGTAGAGAACTTTTCAACCCTCCTTGATCTTTTTGTTCTGTTCCCCTCTCCCTCCTTATAAAAACCCTTGCCTCCGCTGAGATGTGGAGGTGGGATTTGAGACACAAGTTCCCTATCCTCCCAGGAGATGGACTTTGTGACATGAGTCCCCCATCTTCCAGGTTACCAGCATCTGAAAATAAACCATTTTCCTTTTCTTAAGCACCTGCCTCTGGAGTATTGGCTTTCTTTCTTTTCTTTTTTTTTTAGATTTTATTTATTTATTTTTGGAGAGAGGGGAAGGGAGAGAGAAAGAGATGAAGAAAAACATCACTGTGTGGTTGCCCCTCACGTGCCCCCTCCTACTGGGGACCTGGCCTGCAACCCAGACATGTGCCCTGACTGGGAATCAAACCAGCAACCCTTTGTTTAGCAGGCTGGCACTCATTCTGCTGAGCCATACCAGCCAGGGCTGGAGTACTGGTTTTCATAGCAGCAGGCAACCAGACCTACTTTTGGTTACAGTAATACTAAATAAAGCATCTTCCTGAGTTTTGTGAGTTGTTACAGTGAATTATCAAACCCAAGGAAGGGATCATGGGAGCCCCTGATATATAGCTGGTTGGTCGAAAATACTGGCGGCCTGAGTTTTATGATTGGCATCTGAAGTGAGGCGGTCTTGTGGGACTGAGCCCTTAGTTTTTTAATTTCTAGTATTTTCAGACAATTTTTATTCTAACATGTTTTAATATTATCACAGTGTCCCTTTTACGACTTAGTTAAGGAATTGTTTCATAGGTTGTTAAATTGATATAGAACAATGGCTTGGTTTGAATTATTTAAAAAATATCACATACACATGTACATGCACACATACAAAGGTTTTGAGAATAGATAACTGCATCAATAGATTTTATTTCTTAATATAGCAGCAATACGTTTCTTAAAAACAATGATTACGACTCATTGAAATGTATTTTTTCAACTAAAATCTGCAAATTGAATATCACTGAGTCATTTCCATTGAAGTCACCATTCCTTATCTTGGAAAAGACCTGGGTAGATAATAAGACCAGGAAGCATTTTCAGCCACATAATACATTATATTTGTCAATATTGACAGAATTTCAATGACTCTTTGGCAGTGGGACTGAGTTCTTTAACTTGTGGGATCAGAGTTGTTGGATACCCAGCTGGTGTCAGAGAGCTGGAGAAGCAGTGCTGGAAAAGACGTGTTTGGTGTCAGAAGGTGAAAAACCTCTCAGCCTGTGCTCAGGAGTGAGGCCCTATGATTGAGTGCACTAAGGCCATGGATGGAGCATTTCTCTAAACTTTATCATAGAGTGAGTGGGAAGTGAATCACCAATTCACTGAAGAATCCCCAAATGTCATTCTCTATTGATGTTTTCTGGACTGTTTTAGAGGAGAACCTGAATCTCCAGCCTCTGCATGTGTGTGTGTGTGTGTGTGTGTGTGTGTGTGTGTGTAGTTCTGGAAGCAGGGAAAGAAAGGGAAATCAGGAGTTGACAATATGACATAAAGACTTATGTCACCCTTGCCTTATCTCTGCATTTCTCTGGCCCTGCTTCCCACACCCAATTACTCTGAAGAATAAGCCTCCACCTTTCTGCCAGGAAGCAAGGAAAGGGCTGTGGCATGAATGCACATGATGAGCAGAGACATGATGGCTCCATCCCACTATGGGCCAACTTCCAACAAGTGAGCTCTGCTCTCACCTTCCTTTTGGATATTCATATCTTGTAAACACTGAGCGACTCAGAGGTTCTTCAGGGCGAAACAGCTCTGTTCCCACTTGTCTGCAAGCAATTGGCTTTCTGTTTTCTTCATTCTGCCAAGGTAATTACTATTCCTCTGTCAATTTCTCACCTACCAAAAATTTGTTGAAAGCATTTATGGCAAATTGTCTCTTATTCTCTTTGACCTTGTTGATTAATCTGTTTTTAAAAATCCCTTGGCAGTTATTTTAATGAGATTTAGGAAGGAAGAAAAGATGGTCATGGTGAATTCCCCTACTTTTAATTAGAAGTTTCCTTTAGAAATATTAGTCTTTACTGAAGTCTAAACCTATGTACTTTACTCTTAGACCAATCCTTGTTGTTTACTAAGTAAAGCAGTAAATGAGCTAGAAAAATAGCAAATTTCAGTCTATTTCTGAAAGCCTATTTATGCTTAAATATGATTCTAATAATCTATTTAATTTCTGAGATTTTAGTGGACTGGAGGCAGAATTTTTTTTTAAGGTTTTATGAATTTTATTTTTAGACAGAGAGGAAGGGAGAAAGAGAGGGAACGAAATATCAGTGTGAGGTTGGCTCTCACATGCCCCCTACTGGGGACCTGACCCACAACCCAGGCATGTGTGGGAATCGAACTGGTGACCTTTTGGTTCGTAGGCCAACACTCAATCCACTGAGCTACATCAGCCAGGGTGACAGAATTTTAATCGAATGTTAGATCTAAGTGTGTCTGTATCCCTACAGATATCTTGATACTATCAAGAATAGCTGGCAAGCCAAAAGGTAACTGAAAACTTATAATAACCAGTTAAAGAACACATAATAGCACAATAGTTTCAAATACGCTCAGTCACAAACATTTCAAAATACATTGCTGCATTAAAGTGTAGTAGTGATGCTATCCTTCTCCTACAAAACCTTCTACAGGCTGTAGATGCAAGTTCAATGTTCTCTCACTGTTCCATCTATTGCTAAACATGTGACCTGTGAGTCCAACGTTTTAAAACACCCTGCTCTATTTCATGCCTATCAGTTTCCATTTCATTCCTGTGAATTTCTTAGCATGGCACACACCTTAATATGCCCGTTATAAATCATCCTTCAAGACCCATTTGAATTCTCATAATGTTCCCTTCTGTGTTCCCATAGTACTTTCTCAGATTTATATAATAGCACTTGTGTTTTGCCAAGAATTTTGAACTTGTGTATCTGCTTTACTTCTCCAATTGGGTCATAACTCCAACTGACAAGGGCCATTGCAATGAACTGAATGAGTTCACACCCCTCCCCCAAGTTTATATGTTGAAATACTACTCCCAAAGTGATGGTATTTGGAGGTGGGCTGTTTGGGAGGTGATTAGGTCATGAAGTGGAGCCTTCATGAATGGGATTAGTGCCCTCATCGGAGAAGACCACAGCTAGCTAGCCCTCCACATAGGTGAAGATTCACAAAGAAGTTGGCAGTCTGCAAACCAGGAAGAGTGTCCTTACCAAGAACTTAACGATGCTGGCACCCTGATCTCAGACTTCCTGCCTCCAGAACTGTGAGAAATAAATTTTTGTTGCTTTTAAGTTACCCAGATTATGGTATATTTGTTACAGCAGCCCACACTGACTAAGACAGTTATTAATAATGGCACAATGCTCTACCTGTAAATGCTCCTGAGTAACTGTTGAATCCAATCAAAAATACAATAATTGATGTTTGACAAGATAATCTTTAGTACTCAAGGAAAAGTCAAATAAAAATCTGTACACTCTATTTAAGAAGAAGACAAATGTATAATATATTTTTCAAGATTTCAAAAATAATAAAAATGAAACAAGAAATAAATTTTATAATGTACAAAGGGAAATATTACCTTTAATTTATCATAAAATTTATTTCTTGTTGATAGAACAATGAGGCACTCTTTTTCACATGTACAACAATCTTTTTATGCCACCAAGATGTTTAGGTTTGAACATTATAGCTTACAGATGGAACATCAACTATGTCTCTTTAAAAGGAGGCAGCGTAAAGGGGTTGTGGCAGGTGGAAAAAATGTGAATATTTTTATTTAAGTATGTTTTGGAGAGCAGCTATGTGTTCCCTGACATAACTGACTTGTTTCCAAAATGTTTGGGATCAAACCCTATCTTGCCATTGACTCATGTTGTAATTTTCAAGGTGCTTTTATCTTTGCTTTAGATTGATCTTTGATTAGGTGTGACTCCTGACACATTTGCTTTAAATTTCTCTCTCCTCCCCTGTCAAGTGGTTAATGATCTCAGAATGTCACACTGCATTCTGTAGATTTCCCAGGAAGTCAAGTGTGGGTAGAACTGTAAAACAAATAAAAATTGCAGAATCGCTTTATTGGTGATTTCTACACACATATGCCAGGCCAGTTTTATGGGTATGTAACTTGGGCAGCTGAACGAATTGTGCTCAGGAGGGCCTCCTGCATGGTTGAATGCTCTGCTGTTGTTATCTTGACATTCCTAATAATTTTGTCTTCTAACTTGTGTTGTGTAAGTGAAGTCTGACGGAGCAGTGGAGCATGCATGTGAGAGCACAAGAGGTATGTACAGTGTGTGGGTCTGCTGTTCTTTGTCGCTCATTTGCAGAGAGTGCTTGCCAAGGTCCACGAGCACAGGGCTCTGGTGGGCGCGTGATGCATGGGAGCTCAGCAAGATTCAGAGCTCGTGTGTCTACAACATACAAAGCAAGTGTTGGCACCGACAGCCCTGGGAGGCCACACTTTCTGTTTGACCAGAATTTGCTTTCAGTGTAGAAAGAAGGAAATGTTTTTGTAAGAAACATGAATGATCAAGATATAAATCTTTTATTAGCCAACTGTGTATACTGAAAATGACAGAGAAGGGAAGGGTATGATAGAAGAATGTATAGCTCCTTTTCCTTTCAATCCTTCCTAACTCATCAATAAGGGCACAGTAGAGTCTCTTGGTAGTTTGTGAGTGTCTGAAGAAATAAAATTAAAATAGTTGAGTTAGTTTTTGCAGCCTTTCCACTGCTCTGATAAGAACAAAATACATATGGATATATAAGCTATGAAATACAAATTGTATAATTTTGGTGATTCCTCACACAAATTAAATTCTCTTGTATTTGCACTTAAAACATGTTGTATAATATAAAGATAAATGGTAAAATTCATACTAATAACTTAAAATTTTATTTTAATTGTCCTTAGAAAAAAATTAAATAGCAAATAAAAAACATCATGACAAGTCAAGAAGGAAACTGTAAGAGGAAAAAGCTTTGTATTTTAGTAACTTTAATGACACTTTTTCCTGCTTTTTGAACAAGAGCCCTACATTTTCACTTTGCCCTGAGCACCACAAATTATATGTTGACTCTACATGCAAATGTGGACTTTGATAGGCAAATATCACAAACTAGTACAATTTTTAAGTTCTGTAATCTCCCTTTCAATAACTATAAAGAATATTGTCAGAAGTTGTCCAGGATTGGATAATGTTTTTTTGTGATCTTCAGGGACACGATCAATGAGTGCCTCATGATGACCATGGCCCCAAGGGAGAAAGTCACATCAGGAATTACCTGAGGATCAGCCCACTCATGTTCATGAAACAGGTTCCAACCTAATTACATTCAGGTGAACCAACCCATTTGTACGCTGACACAAACTAAATCCAACTGAAGACCAGTGACCATATATTTCTTACACACATATATGTTGGTCATAGAATACTGCGCAGTGAGCAAGACAGTCACGGTCCTTATCCTTTTGGAATTTACAGACCAGTGTCATAAAATGTAACAAATAAAGAAGTGAGTAAAGTAAAAAAAAAACAACTTAAAAGCACTATGGAGTTTCCTGTTTATAGGAATTTTTATTAGCCATCAAGACTCTTTCATTACAAGTGATGGGAAAAAAGCCCTCATCTCAAACTGTCTCAAGCAAAAATAGAAAGGTGCAAGCTTATATGACCAAAGTCACATGAACTATGAGTGGGGCAGAGGTGATTCTCCAAAAGAAAACTGAGATGATTTAATCAAAACAGAGAGACTGAATACTCCACTACAGGATCTTTAAATGAATCTTGAAATAATTCTTTTGATGATGGAAATAATCACTCCTATTTCTACTGGAATATGTACTTTAAAATGTTGGTTGGCATGATGACTTTTCTTAAAGCAGGAGTCTCCTGAATGTTCTCGTTATTTTTGGCTGTGTCTGGAATCAGGGGAACAGTACCACTGGTTTGTTGGAAATGTCAATCTGAGACTTGGGTACAATGTGTTAGAATACCAAAAAAGTTCAATAAATAACCCAAAAGAAGGCAAGAAAGTGGAAGTGGAGGATTAAGGAAACAGGGAACAAACATAGAGAATTAGAAAGTGTTTCAAACTAAACAAAGATGAAAATACAACATATTAAGGTTGAATGCAAATAAAACAGTTCATACAGGGAAATTTAAAACGTTAAACGTGATACTTGGAAATAAGAAAGATCTCAAATCAATTTAACCTTCAAGCTTAAGAAACTAGTAACAGAGATGAAAAAAACAAACAACACAAGCAGAAGTAAGGAAATCATATAGATATGAACAGAAATCAGTAAAATTGAAAACAGAAAAACAATGGAGAACGTCCATTAAACTAAAAATTGGTTCTTTGAAAAGATCAATAAAATTTATAAACTCTACCAAGACTGACAAAGAGAAAAAAGAAAAAAAAGACAAAAATCACTAGTGTCAGGAATAAAAGCTGAGAATATTAATACAGGCCCCACAGACATTAAAGCAATAATAACGGAACACTATGAATAAATATGTGCACATAAGTTCTACAACAGGTGAAATGAAGTGCTTTCTCAAAAACCACACATTTCCAAACTTACCCATGATAAAATAAATACCCAAATAGTCCTGTAACTGGTAAAAAAAAAATTGTATCTATAGTTTAGAAGCTTCCACTAAAGAAGATTCCAGGCCTGGGCTTTTTTCACTAGCATATTATACTAATTATTTTAAGATGACATAACACTAATTTTATACAATCTACTCCAGAAAATAAAGGAAGCAGCAACATTTCTAACCTCATTTCATGAGACCATTATTATCCTGATACCAAATTCAAAGACACTACAAGAAATGAAAACTGCAGACCAATGTTCCTCATGAATACAGATCAAAATCCACAGAAATATTAAAAAATAAAATTTAACAATATCTAAAACTAACTGGGGCTTATTTAGCAAATGTGTGGCTGATTCAATATTCAAAATTAATTAATGTAATCTGGTATATTAACAACAGTTGAAAGAGGAAAAACCACATGTTCATATCAATAGATACAGAAAAAGCATTTGACAAATTTTAACATCCATTCCTGGTAAAAATTATCAACAAACAAGGGATAAAGTGAACATCCCCATCTTGAGAATGGTATTTTTAAAGTCCTTTACCTAACATCATACTTAATGCTTCAAGACTGAATGTTTTCCCTCTGAGATTGGGACAAAGGCAAAGGTGTCTCCTTTTATTATTCATAGTCTACATTAAACTAAAAGCCCTACCCATTATAATAGTAAGAGTAAGAAATAAGAGACATTCATATAGGAAAGGAAAAATAAAAACTGTTCCTATTTGCATGATGTTCCTATATACAGATGACATGATTGTCTATGTAGAAAATTCTCAAGGAATCTATTTTTTTAAAAAAGCTTGTTGGACTAATAAGTGAGTCTAACAAGGTTATATGATACAAGGTAAACACAAACCAATCATTTTTCTATAAACCAGCAATGAAAAACTGAAATTGAAAATTTTAAATTGAATTTATTGTGTGACGTTGGTTCACAAAACCATACAAGTTTCAAATGCACAACTCAATAAAACATCATCTGCACACTGAATCGTGTGCCCATCACCCCAAAGTCTCTTTCCATTCCCATTTACTCCCCCTTTGCCTACCTCCACATACCTGCACTATTCTATGTCTGTATGCGATATATATACACACATATATGTATATGCCCACATATGTACATATATGTTTGTTTTTCCTTAACCACTTTACTTTCTTCCATTCAGTCCTCCCAACCCCCATCCCTCTGACAGCTGTCAGTCTGTTCCACGTATCCATGCCTCTGTCCCTATTTCATCTGGTACTTTATTTTGGTCATTAGATTCCACGTGCAAGTGAGATCATATGGTATATATGTCTTTCTCTGATTGGCTTATTTCACTTAGCATAACAATCACCAAGTCCATCCATGCTGTTGTAAAAGGTAAGAGTTCCTTTTTTTTTAAATGCTGAGTAGTATTCCATTGGGTAAATGTACCACAGCTTTTTTATCCACTCATCCACTGATGGGCGCTTGGGCTGGTTCCAGATGTTGGCTATTGTAAATATGCTGCAATTAACATAGGGGTGCATATATTCTTTTGAATTGGTTTTTGGGAATTCTTAGCCATATATTCCCAGAAGTGGAATTGCTGGGTCAAAAGGCAGTTCCATTTTTAATTTTTTGAGGAATCTCCACACAGTTTTCCACAGTGGCTGCACCACTCTGCATTCCCATCAACAGTGCACCAGGGTTCCCTGTTCTTCACATCTTGGCCAACACTTATTGTTTGTTGATTTATTGATGATAGTCTTTCTGACAGGTGTGAGGTAAAATCTCACTGTGGTTTTAAATTACATTTCTCTGATGATTAGTGACATTGAGCATTTTTTCACATTGACCATCTGTATGTCCTCTTTGAAGAAGTTTTTATTCAGGTCCTTTGCTCATTTTTTAATTGGATTGTATTTTTAGTGTTGAATTGTATAAGTTCTTTATATATTTTTGAAAGTAACCCCTTATCAGGTGTATCATTGGCAAATATGTTCTCCCATTTGCTGGGTTTCCTTTTCATTTTGTTAATGGTTTATTTTGCAATAAAAATCTTTTCTTTCTTTCTTTCTTTCTTTCTTTCTTTCTTTCTTTCTTTCTTTCTTTCTTTCTTCTCTTTTTAAAGGTAAGATTATTGTATTAGCTTGCTAGGGTTGCCATAACAAAGTACCACAGACTTGGTGGCTTAAGCAATGGAAATTTATTTTGTTATGGAGGCTAGAAGTCTGAGATCAAGATTTGGGCAGAGTTGGCTTCTTCTGAGCCCTCGCTTCTTGACTTGTAGATGACTGTCTTCTCTCTGTGGGAGTTTGTGTCCTGACCTCCTTTTCCCATAAGGATACTGGTCATATTAATGCTAGGTCCTGCCCTGATGACCTCACTTTAACTTAATTACCTTTTTCAAGTCCCTATCTCTAAATAGAATCACATTCTGAGGTACTGGAGGTTAGGACTTCAGCATATAAATGTTGAGAAGACATAATTCAACCCATAACAATGATTAACAATAGCTCCAAAGAAAAATAAATAATTTATAAATCTAAAAACACATGTGCAGAATCTGTATGCTAAGGACTTCAAAATATTATGGAAAAATTACAGATGCCCTAAATAAATGGGGAGACATATCGTGTTGGTAGATTATAAAATTAAACATAGTAAAATATCAATTCTTCTCAAATTGGCCCGTAAGTCTATTGAAATTTCAATCAAAATGTCATCAGAACTTTTTGCCGATAAGGACAAGCTGATTCTAAAATTTATATGGAAAACTGAAGAAATTAGAATTAGAAAAAATTTTTAAAAAATAGAAAAAAGGAAATTAGAAAAAAATTTTGATAAAGAATAAAGTTGGTGGACTCAATCTGATTTAAAGATCACCTTAAAGCTACAGTAATCAAGACAGTGAGGTACCAGGGAAGGGATGTATTTATAAATCAACAAAACAGAATAGAGCATACAGAAAAAGATGCACACAAGTCAAATTAACTAATTTTTTTTCAAAACGTGCAAAGATAATTAAAAGGAGGAAGGATGGTTTTTTTCAACAAATGGTGCTGCAATAATTGAATATCTTATCCAAAAAGTGAAGCTTGACCTGAATGGCACACTTTACAAAAGTTAACTCAAAATGAATCGTAGGTTTAAATATAAAATGTAAAACTATATAAAATTTTGAAAAACAAAAGAGGAAAATCTTCCTGCCTTGGGGTTTGACAAAGATATTTTAGACATGACACGAAAGCACAGTAGATACAAGAAAATTATTGATAAATTGGAATTTATGAAAATTAATAACCTTGTTTTGCCAAAGACACTCTTGAGAAAATGAAAAGAAAAACTACATTTTGAGAGAAAATATTTGAAAAATACATATCTGAAAACCTGTATCCAGAGTATATCAAGAACTTTCAAAACTCAACGGTAACAAAACAAACAAGTCGATTTAAAAAATGCACAAAGTAGATTCCATTATAGAGGCTATATGGAAGGTAAATAAACACATGAAAACATGTCTATCATTAACTATTAATAAAATTCAAACTAAGATGATAATGAGACACTACTATATACTTACTAGAATGGCTAAAATAAAAAATACTGACAATACCAAGTGCTAATGAGGAATTGGCAACCGGAATGCTCCTACATTGCTGGTGTGAACTCAAAAGGGGTACAGGCACTCCAGAAAATTATTTGGTAGTTTCTTACAAAGTCAAATATGTACTCACAATATGACCCAATTATCCCATTCCTAGATATTTACACTAGAAAAAAATCTGGTATGCACACAAAAAAGTGTACATAATTATTTATAGCTCCTCTTTTCATAATTGCCCCAAACTAGAAACAATGTAAATATCCTTTAGTGGGCGACGGGTAAACCAACAGTGGTACATTCCTGCGAAAGGATACTGCCCAGCAATAAATCATGGGCATACATACACAAAACAACACACACACACACAAAAGGACAACAACTTGGATGAATCACAAAGGCATTATGTTCATTGAAAAGACCAGTCACAAAAGGACACCCTGTATGTTCCTACTTACATGACATTTGAAAATTACAAAGCTGTAGTGATCAGTGGTTGCCAAGGGCCAGGAAGGTGAACAAGTAGTAAGAGAGAGTTTTGTGGGGGGTGCGGAGTAACGAAACTTTTTTATCTGTAAAGGTACTTCCATTTCAAACTGCTGGGATTGAAAAACAAGGTTTTCTTTCAAGATGAATGTTAAATGGTGTTCTTTTAAAATTTTAAAAAAATAATTAGCTCTACAAGTAGTTTATGGTATAGATCATGCCCAAACTAATTAACTCAGTTCTTCAAATGGGAATTATAAATGAACACATATTACCCACATTTTGGTGTTTTCATATAGGTGGGATTCATTGAAGAGCTGATCACTTTGGACCTGGCTTTCTCCTGAAGGGAGTTTTGCCTCTGAAGGCATCAGAGGTATTTTGTCCATGGCCAAATCTCTGGGGACAACCAGATGACTGTTTTTGTAAACAGCTTGGGGAGGGATGAGTTATATTATACCCCCCTGCCCCCACCCTTCTGTACCCCTCTTATAACCCTTCCTGTAGCAGAAGTTGTGAGCCTTCTCATGACATCTAATCCCAACTGTCTTCTGCCTTGTATGGAAATCAAAGCAACAGGATTCTCCCGATTTTATTTATGGAGACAGACATCAGAGAAGCAAGCAAGAAAGCAAGAGCTCTAAACAAATACATCTTAAGCACGAGGTTTGCATGTGTGGCAGATTTTCTTTCCCAGGACAGATGTGCAACTTCGATTTTCAGAAGGGACCTGAGACCTCTAACCCCTTGCTAAGAACAAAAGATAATAGTCTCAGTTGTGGTATCACATGTGTTTCCCATGAGAAGGGAGACTCTCTAGGGTCACCCCCCCATTTGTCAGACTGTCTTGAGGGCACCCCCTGGTGGTCACTTAGGTGGAGTGGCTCCCTGTTCCTGCATCTAGGAGTTCCCTGGCTGGAACACTGGTTTAAAACAGAGGAACTTTCTGATTCATTTCTTTCAGCCAGCAAGAGAGAAATAACTGACCACCAGGAGAAGCAGCAGCAGCAGCAGCAGCAGCAGCAGCAGCAGCAAACACAGTATTTTCTGACCAAATGGTGTTAACATGTGGTCATCAGAGCTCAGAGCCCTTGAATTTTTCTTCAGCTGCATAAGCAAGTTTTTTTTCTTTCTTTTTTTTTGGTACCTCCTCCCCCTCCCTGTGCTTTATTTTTCTCATTTGGAAAATAGGAAACATAAACTAGGTTATTTCTATGTGTGCTTCTGGCTTTAAACTTAGCTAATATCTAATATCTGTATGTTTAGTAAGCATCCTCTGCAGAGGTGTTGGATGCCATTTTTGTCCCCTGACTGTATCAGCCCTGAGAAGAGATCAGTGTCTGGGAAATTGAAGAAAATATAAAGAGATCACGTAGACATCTTCTTGACCTCCATCTTTTAGTCTTTTCTGTCTGTGGCAGCGCAAGCTTCCTTAACATTTGAAAGAGACAATCATGATTAGAGCATAATCAAAGACAACTGAACCTTAGTTTGGTTTCTTCCAAAAGACTCTCATCCAATGGCTGTTAAAACTCGTTTTCAAAGAGACATAGGATGTAAGTTTAAATCCTACACTCCTGCTGAACAGTGTGGGCAGGACCCCCTTTTGCACCTTTAGGCCCCACCTATTATTTTAAAGCTTTATAATTCCTGAAGTTAGAAGTTGTATTTAAAAACATATCTCACGTTTAGTTATTTAGTTATTTAGTCTTACAGATAAAAGGCAATTGATCCCTACAATGTCCTGTGTATTTTTAAGCGAGCTACTTAATTGCTCTCACCTTCCATTTCCTTACCTGTGATTTGAAAGTCAGCCCACAGGGACATGCTTTGGAAAGGGCCACCCAAGTATTAGTGAGTGTTATTAAGGATGATTTCACAGCCAGATCCCAGAGATGGAACCTGAAAGTTAAAGTGTTTTCCTACAGAACATCAACAATTACTTCAAATGCTTCTTGGCTTTTAATTATAATTCCTCTCAGTGCAATTTATTGTCCTCACTAGGAGGAAGATAGATGACATTTCTTAGGGAAAAACACATCCTGAAAGTGATGAACTGACTACGTGGAAACCCAGAAAGAATCACAAGAAATAATGCAATTCTCTTTGATTTGGCTATTTAAGAAATATAGTATTTGTTTGGAGAAAAAGACAGAAAAAGATTTGTCTATTCTGCCATAAGAAAGCCTCCATTCTGAACTTCTGGAGCTGAAGAACAAGGTCTTTCAAGGTGAATGTTAATTATTCTTAATCATTTCTTTTAATAATCAACTCCAAGAGCAGTCCATGGAATGTATAAGAAAAATCAGATCTGAATTGATGAACCCAGTTCATCAAACTAGAGTTATAATCACTAGTACTGATAAAGATTAAATAGGAGAATGTATGTTTTAAATGCCTAACAAAGTAAATGACTAAGAAATCTTAGCCCCTTAGGGATACCACCATGTTGAGAGAGCTGTCTATGTTTTTTGTAAGAAACGTATGCAAGAAAGTAATTGCACTGGGAGAGAAATGATGCTGAGCTTTCTTTATGGTAACACTTCAGGTGCGGGGTGGGTGGGCACGGATCCTGGGTCTACGGTTGATTATCCTGGGAGACGAATTCTTTTTACCTTCGTAGTATGATTCCAAGTTTCCTGCCTCATTGCCCTTAAGCCCTTGAGCCACTTAGTCATTTCTAAGAAGTGACCTCATTTTCTTAAACAAGTCCCCAGTCTCCTCTTCAACAAGTCAGCCTTTGTGCCTCTCCTGCTTTGTGAGCACACCCCCGACCCTGCCTCTGCCTACCATCCCATCCTTTGGGCCAGGGAAGATCCAGGCACTGTAGCTCTGCTCTCTTGGCCTCTATCCCTCATCACATCATCACATCACATCACATCACATCACATCACATCACATCACATCACATCACATCACATCACATCACAGTCCAGTTGCTCCCTCTTACTGTCTGCTTTTTTTTCTGAGCTGTGCACCACAAGACCTGACAGTTTGGGGGAAAATCTTGTGACAAGTGGCTGTGTACCTCCCCCCGCCGCCCCCACCCCAACCCCCGGGGACTCCTTTGATCCTGGGGAATGGTTGGTGGTGGGGAATCTACTCAGAGAAATGAAAATGGTAGCACCCTACTCCAAAGGGCACACCTAGTTGTTTTGAGAAGCCAGGAAAGGCTGTGGCTTTGCCAAGCTTTCTGCCTTGCTCTGTCATATGTTGTCTCTTCCTACAGTAATTCTAGGGACTCTTTTCATCCCACTGTTTTATTCCAAATGGAATGTTAAGAGGGTTCAGATGCGGACAGACAGGTCAGGGCAATGGGGGTGGGGAGAGGTGTGAGCTTGTCCAGATCTGTGGCTTTGCCAGGATTGTTTTTAAGTTGACACAGGGCTAAATAAAAAGCCCCTTGCTTTGATCTCAGGGACTTCCTGGGTAGACTGTCTGATTAGATAAAGATCACGTATCCCCCACCCCCCATCCTTTAGGAAGTAATCTAAGCTTTGCAGTCATTCTGCATCCTGCACTCCTGTCTCTATCTGTCTCATTGGGTCCCTCTCTGGATTTTGGGCTTTTCTTTCTGTTTCAGTAGGAAAAGGAACCTGAGAAAATAGGGTTCTTCTCCCCCCTTTAATTCTTCCCAAGTTGTTCAGAAACAGAGCAAAAGCTTTGTCTGAGAGCCTCATGTGGACCTCGTCTGGTCCTGGGCATCAAAGGGAATTGGTCTCTGTTTGCAACATGGTCAGCGGGATGCTATGAACACAGCTAGTTGGCAGGTGGAGGGTTCAGAGAGAGATATAGTCAGTCCCTGCACTGGGTTCATCACTAAGACAACAGGGTGTGAAGTGTATATGTGTGTGTGGTAGGGGATTCTCTTCTCCTAGACCAACTGAAACTCTAACCTGGATCTGGACACCCAGGAGATTTACCAGAAATTGTCTTTGAGGATGAAGAAGTGACTTGCTCTTGGGAGTGGGACAATTATAAGAAATGCTTGAACCTAAAGAGCTGTCAAACTGAATATCCTCTAGGTTGGGTCACAGCTTTCCAGCTTTGTTCAGGAGGAGTACCTCTTTATGTCTTATAAAGGCATAAAGATGAGGAGTATCTCTTTAATGTCTTTATGACATTAAAACAATGAAACTTTGC
This sequence comes from Mormoops blainvillei, assembly GCA_004026545.1. NCBI lineage: Eukaryota > Metazoa > Chordata > Mammalia > Chiroptera > Mormoopidae > Mormoops > Mormoops blainvillei. The sequence goes on along the minus strand of PVJD01000512.1, from coordinate 246,907 downwards.
AAAAGGGGACTTGCACTTTTAATATTTTATTTTACTTAACCCTCTGTGCCAATCACTGTCCTAAATGATACATACATTATTTTAAAAACTTCAGCCCTGGCTGGTGTGGTTCAGTGAATTAAGTGCCAGGCTGTGAACCAAAGGGTTGCTGGTTCGATTCCCAGTCAGAGAACATGCCTGGGTTGCAGGCCAGGTCCCCAGTAGGGGGCGTGAGAAAGGCAACCACACATTGATGTTTCTCTCCCTCTCTCCCTCCTTTCCTCTCTCTAAAAATAAAAGAATAAAATCTTAATAAAAATAAAAAACTTCAATGTTAATTCATTAAATCTTCATGACAATCCTATGAACAACAGTATCATTTGGTAACCATGTTTTACAAATGAGGATACTAAGGCACAGAGAAGTTAGGTATCTTGGTTAAGGTCACACAGCAAGTATGTGACAGATTAAGGATTCAAACCCAGGCAGTCTAACACAAAATCTCACTGTGCTGCCTGCCATCCCCCCACAAATCAACACACACAAACACTGAGAAATTCACTAAGAAAATACACATGGAAAGAAGTTATAAATTTATGAATTCAGCAATATTTTAAAGTATTTACATATACATGAAAGATAGGCACATATTTATGTGGGAGGCAGTCGAATGTAGCAGTTTATTCATGGGTTTCACAAATATTTCTTTGAGAGCCCACTGTGTGTGCCAGGCCCTGAGCTACATGTCGGGTATTGAATGGTGACTGAAATACACCAGGTCCCAGTGTTTAAGATGAGGCTTCAAGGCAAAAGGTCTGGGCCAAGAGACGAAGGATCACGTTTATGCTGCAGTGCTACTGAGGGTTTTAGATGCTGTGGGCCCAGTGACCTGGAACTTCCTGGAACAGAACAGTTTTCTCCTTGGGTCCAGGTAGCATCGTTGTTTATCCAGAGAGGAAGTGCCCTGTCTGAGGCAGTGTGCTGCAGGGGCCTCCTTCCCTGTTCTGTCCACAGTTGACATCAGAATTTTGACTGCAATGGTCATAGTCCTGATTGACATGGTTTAGACACCTGTGGGAGAAATTACTAATTTTCTCTCCAGTATCTTCTTTATTTGTCATGAAACCCTTATCCGTTAGCTGGGGCACATGGCTGCCTCAGATAAAGACACTATTTCTCATCACCTCTTGTAAATTGGGTGTGGCCATATGACTAAATTTTGGTCACTGGAATGAAAAGAGAAATGGTGTCTGCAATTTCTGGAAAGTCCTTTTTCACTTCTTTTTTTTTTTTTCTCACTGGAATATGAACGTGATGACTGGAGCTTTGGCTGTCATCTTAGATTGTAACTGGAAACTGCTTGAAGAGAAATGTGGAGCAATGCGATTGAAGGAACCTGGATTCCATACCTATCAGGAACTACCTACCTCCAGACTTATTTTTCACAAGAGAGCAATAAACTTCTATCTTATTTAAACCATGCTTATCTTACTTTTCTCTAACTTAACATAGTTAAACCTAATCCGAATTGATATAGCCTTAAATAATATGTGATGTGGTTTTATTCATATGAATCTTTGTGAAGTACCTAATATCTGTACAATGTGCTTCCTTTCTCTTTAAATCAACCAGAGTTAATTTCTCTTGCTTTGAGCTTTAAGCCCTGACAGATAAAGTTTGTCTCTAGGCTCTGCCCTTGGACTTGCAAACACAGGATGATGACAATGCTTTTAGGGTTAAAAATGCCTCCTCAAACGCAAAGCTAGTATAAGTATACCATGCAGAAGCCTGAACTCCCTTGGGAATTTAGGAAATATTTTGGCTTAAAGCGTACTCTACCATTCTTTCCATGGGTTTGAGTCTTAGGTTCAGAAAAAATAAGACAGCATCCTGTGTTTTCCTAGGGCCCATGAGCCCCTCAGCAATGCTGGGGGTGGGAGGGAGATCTCACCTCAGGGCATGGTGAGTGGGGCCGTGGGAAGGGGACCCAGACCCCTTTCCTTCCAGCTCCACCTGCTGTCTCCAGCCTCAGACGCTGGAGCCTGGGTCGCCGCCTCAAGGCAGGCTGGGCAGGTTCTCCAGGCCCTAGTTCTTAGGTGGGCTTTTCCGAACTGCCTGTGCTTTATTCCCTGGCACTGCTGGCACCTCACTGCTCACCAGAGAGCCCTGCACCATCTCTGTGGAATGCGTGCTGGTCAGAGAGCCCCCTTCCTTTAACCAAACTGCAGCCATATCATGTGCCATGTGCCCTGCTGGGGTCTCAGGCCCAGGGGTGACAAGATGCCATGCCTCTCCATGTTCCTCTCTTATGTCTGTCTGTGTGTTTATGAAGTTAACCAGCAGTAATCTTTTTCCTCTAGCCGAAGCTTAACCTCTTCACATCTTTAGGTGCTAGAGCAAACTTAGAACTGCAAAAACCAACCCTCTTTTTTCTTTTGACAAATAAATGAGGTAGAATATGGGATTTTTCAATCCTCCATTTCACCTTTCTTTTTCCTCTTTAGTCCTCTCTTTCTCTAACCCGGGCCTTGTCCAGCTGTCTTCTCCGAAGGACTATTTCCTGTTAGGACTAAGTGAGGCTCATTCCTCAGCCCTTGGCCTCTGCGACACCCAGGCATGATGCGGATCAGTGGCCCTGGTGTGCTGAGCTCTCTTCCATAATCCCAGTTTCTGACAAGAAGTAGAAACACCTGGTGTGTTGGGCTCACATCTGGTTCAACCAGTAGAAGACAGAAGTGGCTGATAGTCTAGTTGTTCTCACGCTGTTTGGTTTTTGGCAACTCAGCTTTTCAGGTGAGCAGAGTGTGGGGCAGATCTGCGGGCAGACTCAAACGCTGAGTCACCGGTGACGGTGGAGGGATGGGCCACAGGAAGGCTGCGGCGGTTAGGCAAAAGCCCATATGATTTCAGAGGGCCCTGCTTAAACTTAGAATGTGCTCAGAGGAGTATGGGATCTCAGTCCCTTGCATCCCATCTAGTGGCTGGTTTGGTGCAGGCAAGGTAGGGCAGAGGGAACAGAAGCAAGCCGGGCTGCCATCGCTGCATTCGAAGAACAAACATTGCAAGAAGAAATGTGGGTTTGAAGCCAGACCCATGAAGGTTTCAAAGTGGAGTAACTCCTGTGATGGCGGGTAGATCTTGCCTGAGCTTTGGGGTCCTCTCCTGTGACATTTTAAGAGGGTGATTGAGGTAATTTCCCAATCCAGTGTCTCACATGAAGGGTATGACCAGGAAGAGGGCATTTAGCCTGAGGTTGGGGGCAAGACTGTGGGGCAGTGGGAACTGAGAGTGAGCAAGTGCAGGGGCTGGCTGGGGGCCTTTTTCCCAGGATATGCTGGGTGTGGGGCCAGGTTCCTGGCCCAGTGCTCCATGTACCCCAGGCTGTGCTCAGGAAAGGGGAAGGGAAGGGTCCGTGGAGGAATCAAGGTAGCTAGTAGGAGTGGCTTCACTACCCAGGACGCGTGACCACAGATGCCCTCACCACCAGCAACCTGTGTCACCTGCATACCCTCATCTGTGTGTGGACTCATATGTGTCAAGGGGTGTTAGAATCAGGATCTTGTAGGATACCATCCACCTTTACTCCATAATTTATTTTTTCTTTTCAATAAAATATATCATATGTACAAAAAATAATATAACAATTATATATTACCTACTGGCTGGATTTAACCAGTATTAACTTTTTGCAATACACATATTTTTAGCTTTCTTTTTTTAAAAAAGAAATAAAATATTCCCTCTAAAGGTTTTTCCCTTCTCCCAAGCCCCCACTGTCATCTATCCCCAGAAGTAAATGGTGCCTTGAAGTTGGCGGGTCTCCTTCCCATGCCTAATTTAGTGCCTTTATTACCTATGTCAGTGTCCAGACATAATATGGTATTGTTTTGTGAATTTTTAAATGATTAGAATTGTATAATACTTTGCAAATCCATTTGCAATTTGCTTTTTCAAACATTATATTATTATGACACATCTATGGCAATATTCATAGCTCTAGATCATTTATTTTAACAGCTGGATGGCATTTTATCTCATTAATACAACATGGCTTTTTTGGCCATTCTCCTGCTGGTGGAGAATTTAAGTTTTGATAATACAACAAAAGGCTCACGGGAGTGAAATAAGTGAATTTTGCTACATGACAGCTTCAACTTTAATAGTTACAGTCAACTTCTCTAATTTACGTCAACATAAGCAGTGGCAATAATTCTGTTTTCTCACCATCTTGCCATCACTGAATATTATCAGATTTGTTTTCCCAAATAAAATGTAGCAACTTTGGTTTGTTAATAACAACCCTGGTAATTCTTTGGGTCCTCACCCGGCCCCATGGTCCCTATCATATTGTATTCTAGTCATCTGAGTTAGTCGGCCCCATAAACCATTCACCTGTGACAAGGTTTTCTATTCATTCCTTTTTGTCTCTCCAAGACCCAGCATGTTGAATGGTGACATGCACACAGTAAGTGCTCAGTACACACATGCTGGCTGAAATCTAAAGAATGAGGAGATCAAAGAACAGAACAGTTAAGGAAGACTTAGGATAGGGGTAGAGTCAAGATGGGTCAAACAACCAGAACCTTCAAACACTCCTGGGTAGAGAGTCAACTAATGTAACTATTTTGGAAGACTACTAACATTGTGCATGCCCTTTAACCTGTTAATTCCTCCTCCAATAGAGATGTGTGCATATGGGTGCTCAAAGGCACATCCTGAACTCTTCACAGCAGTGCTATTTATAAAAGGTTTCAACCGGCAACTACCCAAATGCTTACCCATGGTAGGATGGTTAATAAAAGTGTGCAACTCTAGACAGTGAAGGGAATGAATGACCTGTAGCTGCAGCAGCAGTACAGAAGACCCACGCGATGTGATGCTGACCAAAGATGCCAGACCTCGAGGAGCATATGCTGTATGATTCCATTAACTTGAAGTTCAAAATCATGCAAAACTAATCTAGTGGGAAATCGTGATACTTTTGTGGGAAGCGGGTACTGACTGCAAGGGGGCTCAGGACTGTTCATAACGTTTTACTTATTTTGTGTTGAGGTAAAGTGTACATATGATGAAATTTGATTTTTAAGTGCACAATTCAATTTTAATAAATTTTAACAAATACATACAGCTGTGTAGCTACCACCATGATCAAGATATGGCAGGCACATATTTATCATCCCAGAGAGCTGCCCCGTGAACCTTATGTTCTATTTCTTGACCTTGGTCATGGGTGTTGGTTAGATGTATGTGTTTACTTTGTGAAAACTCATTGAGCTGCATGCTTATGACATACGCGCATCTTTCTGAATATATGTCATTCTTCAATAAGATGTTCTAAGATGCCCTGGTTGAGTGGCTCAGTTTGTTGGGGCATTGTCCCGTGCACCAAAGAGTTGAGGATTTGATTCCCGTCAATGTGCGTGCGGGAGGCTGCCCATCAATGTTTCTCTCCTTCTTCCTCTCTCTCTAAGGATTGATGACCATATCCTCAAAACAACAGTATTAAAGAAAAAAAAAACGATTGACCCAAAGAATGGCAATTGGTTACAAGATGACCAATTGGGTGGAAAAGGGGATGTAGAGGCAAAGGATCAGAGAAGAGAGAACAGAAAGTGAGTCTGTACTTTTATGTCAAGCTTCAGTTTTATACATTTGCTGTGGGTGAGTGGTATGAGCCAGACTTTATCTCCTGGAACTGGATCTCTGCTTTCTTCCTCTACCCTCCTCTTTAAAATACCCTGTAATAGCAAAAGGGAGCACTCAAGAGTGGCTCAGTGGTGGGCTTTTTCCTGAAACATGGAAAAGGTGGCCTTGGTCTCCACTGAGTAGAATTCCCAGGTGAGGACCCTAAAATATTCTTGACAGAAAGAGCTGCCCTTCATAGCAATCAGCACATGAATCAGCACCTTGTTCTCTTTTGACTGGAAGAATCCTGGTCATGGAACTCGGAGGCATGAGTCCTTGCCAGAAATCAACTCCTGGTCTTGGCTGGGCAGGACCCAGCCATCCCTCGTGGGGGTGGGGGTGGATTTGAAGGCTCCTGGGGGACAGGTGCGTCTTTACAAAGATCTCACTTTAGCTATGTTGACAACAGGGACAGTGAATTACATAAGAGGTCCCAACGAGTATTTCATCCTGGGAGAGCCTGGCTTTTCTTTGCGTTTTTTTTTTTTTCCTTTTTCTCCCATTTGCTGAGCTCTTCAAAGGTTGAAAAAATGTGGTGGGGGGTGGAATAAAAGAGGGTACAGATAGACACAGTGAAAGTGCATGTCTAGTGGTGTAACATTTTAAAGTGTTGCTGGTTAAGATCTGCTACCATTCCCTTTCACTAAGGAATTAAAAGTGTACCTCGTTTAGACTGTTCTCTTCCATGGCCAATAAAATATTTAGCCATGACCTTTGTGAAAAATAAACTTAGCTGCATAGAAAAAAATCCTTTTTATTTTTCAAAAGTCAGGCCTGAAATTTTTATATCCTTTGAGTCATATCCTTGAAGCAATTGGCTGATTAATTCAAGAAATGTTTCTTTCCCAATTCAAACATGACATTTTGAAAATCATCCATGAATTACATGCCCCAAGAATAAAAAGGCTTTTCTGTGTCATTTAAAAGATTTTCCCCCCATTTTCAGGGCAATCATGAATATCTATAAGGCCACATTTATTACTCCCAGAACAGATAGAAAATTAGCAAGTCATAAAATTCTTATCCAGCTTTGCTGTTGCAGCTGTGTCTCAACCAGTCCCCCCACTCCAATTCTCTCACTGTTAAAATGGTTAAGGATGATGTTATTTTTGCCATTACAGGCAAGGCATTGGTCTTTATGTGTTGGCTTTCCAAATCCCTACACAGAGATCTAAAAAAAAAAATCTGTATCTAAGCTTTGTTCTTCTGGTGGGGTTCAACAAAGAATTTCCAGTCTCATAAATTTGTTCCTGAAAAGTCTTACCTTCCGATCCTGGAAAAAGTCCTTCTTTTAATCCCATATGGTAAACCAACACTAAACTTCAGAAAAGCAACTGGCTGTAAGCTTTCTGCCCTGATTTATACTACTGTTTTCAGGGTCTGTACACATGGATGTATGTTTCTGTATATACCCACCCAGTAATTACTAAGGCAAGCCTTTAATTAGTCTGAAATTGTGCAGGCATAATGGTGACGACCCACACATTTTTCCATTGGAAACTGTAAATGGATGACAAAGAGAGAACCCCATGCCCTCTCCTTGCCGCACATACTTCCTGAGGAGCTTTTTCAGGGCTTTTCATACATCAGGTCGGAATCACTGCTCGTGGGGGTGTTGCCCAAAGTGTGGTTCATAGGGCAGGACTAGTCAGTAGTCCGCAAGGAGATGAATTCAAAAATTAAGAAATGATTTTCAGAAATTTTTATCTGTTTTCTTCTCTGTTGACTCTAATCTTAAAAACTGGTGGATTATTTAATTTTTGGTAAAAACTCAACAGTATTGACATTTAGTAGAACTCTTATCTCTGATCAGAATGAGATTCAAGTTTCTTTTTTGGTGGAACTATCACCAGCAAAACCTCATCTCCATGTGAGCATGATAACAATAATAATAAGCTTGTATCTGAATAGCACTTAGTAAGTATTAAAGTATGACGTGATGTCTTGTTTTGGGACCCTCTGGAAGCCGATCTGGAGAGAAGGATTTGAGCAAGTTTTGGGAGATGATTGTAGTGAGTAACAGTAGGGAAGTAGAAACAAAAGACAAGCATGTAGCCACCAAGCACGTGGATGACTGGAGCTCTCTCCTACTGAGAGCTCTGGGAATGGGGTAGATTATGTTTGAGAATTACCCTACTTGAGTGTTGAGGGCACTGGGCTAGTGACCCACCAATTTTCTGCCTGTCAGTTATTAAGTCCTCCTGGGGGACACTGTTAATTGCCCGGTACCTCAGCCTGTCCCTGTGCAAGCCTAGTGGGCCCCAGTGGCTAGAGAAAGCCATCAGGTAAAGACTTGCAGGAACTTCCAGTTGAGAATTGGGGTGGTATACACAGAGCTGGCAGGTGCCATGGGGGTGTGAAGGGCATCAAAAGCATTTGCCAATGAGTCGGTAGGATAGACAGTCTGATCTACTTTATAGATAGGGAACTGAGGTTCAGTTTAGCACTACAGTACCAAGTAGAAGACAATGATGGGATGAGAAGAGTCTCTCCCTTTAGCCAGCTGCTTTGGACCTATCCAAAACCCCTTCTACTAGATTTCATTCCTGCCTTGTGTAATCAGGTAGTTGGCAGTCTACCTGTGTGGCAGAGGCTGGTTGGGTCTCACACAACTCATCTCTGCTTCCTGGGCATCAAACTAGACTCCATTTCCCAGTCTTCTTTGCAGAAGAGTGTGGACAGATCTGTGAAGATTGAGCGGAAGTGATGTATAATACTTCCCTACCTGACCTATGCAAACCCTAATGCATATTCTACTTGTTCTCTGAGCAGGTTCAGAGAGAGATGACCACCAGGGTGTCCTAGAGAGTCAAACCTTAGAGATGGCTTAGCCACAATATGGAAGAAGCCTTGGTACCTGGGTCATCGCTTAGAGAAGAGCCACAGGACCAGAAACATATTCTAGATTTTTATTGTGGTAAGTCACTGTGATTTTGAGGATGATCTATGACGGTAACTAGCATTACCTTAAATAATGCAACATACACATGTGATCAAATAATTTATTTTTCTTTATATCATTAACTTTTATATCAGATTATGTACTTATTTATCAGCTGTCTACCCTCCAACAGGAAGACTTGTATTCGTACAATGCTGTATCTTTGGCATCTGGAATAATAAATATTCATCTAGCTACTAAATGCCAACACCCAACATTCATTACAGGTGGTACATGAGAGGCCCTGTTCTAGGAAGTTCATATCTCTTATCTTAGTTCATTCTCACAACAACTGTATGAGGAAACTGAAAGGCATAGAGGCTGGGTAACTTACCCAGCAGTACCCAGGAGGCAAGTAAGGGAGCAAGGACTGGAGTCTAGGCAGTCTGATTTAACCCCAAACTCTTACACCTTCTGCACATAGCCTGATAACATCTGCCAGGGGTAGTGCTAGGAGCTGGGGTTGGAGGAAATTGTGAGCTATAACATCAGCCCCTGAGGTCTACCCAACAGGGAACAGCATGGGGTTATGTGCAGTGGGGAAAACAGACCAGTCTCTGTTCTTGTCTTGGAGCTCTGCTAGAAATATTGAGCTCTGTTACTTATCTAACCTGAGCTAGGACTCAGCTACAGGATCAAAAATTCTTTTGTGTAATGAGAGAACAGAGCAGAACATGTACATATAATGCCACATTCTGTCTTCAATGTGAGACTCTATAAAGGTTGGCACAGAGATATTTGTGAGATTTGAACAATTTGAGCAAAAGCAGAGTGAGTGGGAGTAAAACAAACAAACAAACAAACAAACAATCCTGTGAGCACTGAGAAGAGTTAGGAAGAGAGTAGAGCAAGGGGTTAAGGTTAAGAGTAAGGGTTTGGTGATCAGACAGAACTGGCCTTGACCAGCTGGTATGTAATGACTTTGGGCAAGTTTTATAACCTTGTTGGTCTTCTGTAAAATGGATTTCATATGCCTGTCTCCCTTGGTAAAGTGATTAGTACAGAGGCACAAAGTGTGTGCTCAGGAAAGAGCGGCTGGTATAGAAACCATTCTTTGATCCCTGGGCTTAGGACGGAGAACTCCACCCTCTTGGCCACCGAGCTACAAAAAAAGAAACACATAAGCATATTCATTGCAGCATTATTTACAATTGCCAAATTTTGGAAGTAGCCCAAGTGTCCATCAATCCATCAATAGATGAGTGGATAGAACAACTATGGGGCATTTACACAATGGGATGCTACTCGGCTGTGAAAAAGAAGAAAATTTTACCCTTTGTGACAGTGTGGTTGGACCTGGAGAACATTATGCTAGGTGAAATAAGCCAGTCAGAGGAAGATTAATGCCACATGATTTCACTCATATGTGGAATATAATGAACAAACTGAACTAACAAGCAAGACAGAGACAGACTCATAGACGGGGAACAGATGACAGCTAAGGAGGTAGGAGATGGACGTTAGAGGGTAGAAGGATGGAGCAAAAAGGAAAAAGGACTCATGGACATGGACAACAGTGTGGTGATTGTGGAGGGAGGGAGGGAGGTATAAGGGGACTAAATGGTAATGGTAAAAAAATACAATAAAAAGTAAAGTGGAAAAAACATTAAAAAATAAAAAAGAAGGTCTTGGGAGACTATAATCATCTGAACACAAGGAACTGAAGAGAAGGCTCAGCACTTTGCGGACCCCTACCTCTCCCACGCCCTTCCCAGGTGCAGCCACTAGAGGGGCCTTGGGCACTCTGTCACTGTTGGCTTGGTCAAATGTGGCAACCAAGAGGCCCAGTAGATTACTAGAAACAGGGTTATTTTTCCAGGGAGAGTCAAAGGAGTAAAGTATTGATGAGAGAAGCTTCTGAGCGGTCATATTTACAGGTGTTGCAGGGCAGGGTGCAGAGAGACTACTCTGCTGCAGGCAAACTTTTCATGAGGGAATTAATTACCTGGGTTATCCAATACAGGCTTGGGGTCCTGTACTGAATGAGTTCGGTTCCCCTTGTCTTAGAAACTAACCTGAGTAGAAGGGTTTAGATTTCCGAGGATCACTCATTGGCCTCTTAGAGCTTTGGGACTGAAACCTAATTCATTCTGATAGTGGCAGGTTATAGTTCAGCAAATTTACAGAGGTGTGACACTATCCCGATGATGTACAGAATGCCATGGGTATTTGCAGAAGGCAAAGAGCCCAGGAGCTCTTCCCTTCTCCCAATTTACCCTACCTTTCAACTCTCACTTCATTAGGTCAGCGAGATCTGATAGGAAAAGGCAAATTACCCATTGAAAACATTACTTATCTCAGTCATTCTCACTGTAGTAGGAAAGAACTTTGTTTCCTTTAATCTTTCATTCTAAATCCTTAACACAAACATTTGTGATATGCTTCTATAACTTGCCACTCTTGTTCTCTGCTCATTGCTCTAAACATCCCAGCCTTAAGAAAACACCAAGCTCTTTCCTAGTTGCTTGCCTTCATCCATATTGTTTTCTTAGTCAAAACGCATTCACTTCTCCCTCCCTCTTTGCTGCTTTATGAAATACCAATTCTCCATTAGACCTAACAGGTACTTCTCTGATTCTTGCCTCGATTTCCTATCATTGCACTTAGTTTTCATAGAACACATATCAGAGGGTGTTATTGCTGTACTTTTTTTTTTTAGCTTTTCATCACTTAATTGAACTTCTCATGTGTTTCACCTCCAGCCTCTGCTTGAATACTTGTCCTGACAGGGAACTCACCATCTCAAAGGTAACACATTTCATTGCAATGAACTCTCTTTGCAAAAAGTTTTCCTTGTATCAGAAACCAAATCTTCTTCCCTGATATATAGACCTGTGGATTCTCTCCCCACCAATTCAATTGCTTAAAATTCCTTCTGATATAAATCAGCCTTCTCATTTCATAATTAGAAATAGATCTCAAATATGAATATTCTGAGGGTGGGCAATACATGGATAATTCATTCTAAAGTGTAAATGACTGATAGGAGCGTTTCCATTGGAACAAGAATTTATTAGGAGAACCTAAGGGTGGGGTCATTTGGGATACCAAAGACACCAGGAATATGAGGACACCAAAAATCTGATATAGTAGAAGAGCACGGGGTAGGACATGAAAGACGGGTCCTATGTGAATTATTTTATTTGAGTTTTGCTTTTGTCATCTGGAAAAGAAGTAATTTACATGATAAGTAGTTCTACGTATTACTGTAGTTGCAGAATTTTGTTTGGGAGCTGCTCCGCTCACCTGAGAGGTTGTAAGCCTTAATAATGACTTGGTTTTCACAGCTTTCTCTTAGTTCTGGGTGGGCAAAAAGTTGTACATGTGCCAATGAGCTTCATCCTCCTGGGGGCTGGGTTGCTATTCTTGGTGTCAAAGATGCTATGACTTACACTCACCACCATCACGTCAGTCAGTGAACCTTTTATTCCCACCTGGCTTGAACTTTCCTCTACCTCAGAGCCCTGCTTCACCAGAGCTATTTATGGTATTCGTATCATAAATATTTGCAAGTAACACATTTACTGCAGGTAACACATTTTATTATGATTTTATTATATATTCTCTTTTCCTGGAGTTTTGCAAGTAAATATTGCATGATAACCAACTCTTTATTTGTCCTAAGTTCCAAACTACAGAACCAGGTCATATTACAACTGCTTGATGCACTAAACTCAATGACTCAATAAATACTTTACAAAAATAATGTAGTTATTTTTCCTTTCTTAAAACATAAAAAAATTAGGATTTCCTAGACTTGAGTCCTCCTCTTTTTATATCTATTTATTGTGAATATATTGGTAGAGAAAAAAATTAAGATGATATTAAAATAAAATAGATGAAATGAGGTCCATGTCATTTTCCCATTTATCTTGTTTTCTTTTCTTTGGAAAAGTGCTACTCCCTGTTTTTGTGTTAGACTTTCATGCAGCCTTCTGGACTTACTAAGACATGAGAAGAAATTCTGCCATTCTGAAGCCTTTAAGTACAATCAAAGCATTATGCTAATATTGGACTTTTATTTTAAAGCCTATTTAAAACTGGCCTCAGATTTGTCCCTAAAATATCCACCTGCCCTCCCACCCCCAATCTCTGCCCAGTTTTAGGCAAGGACATTTTGGACACTGAGACTTCAGCAAGGTGCCTCATGACTAAATAATATTTGGTTTAAGGTGAGTGTTTTCTTGTTTTGATATATTTCTATTGAGTTATTTTACAAGAAGTCATTACAAATTCCCTTTCTCTTCTACCTCCTAAGCCCTGTCTGAACTCTCACAGAAGTGATAAAACAGTTTCATGATGACAACTCCAGAGAAAAGGTTACACTTAAGTCACATTCATATTAAATAAGTTATATATAAAAACTTATAATGTTTACAACTTCAGTCTGTTTCTCCCTTTGCTTCTCTAGGAAACACTGGGCCTAGGCGTGAAATGAATCCCACCCACTATGGCTTCCAAGTTCTTCTGGCCTCTTTGTCCACATCCTCGTTCCCAAATCACCCCAAGGAAGAGTTCCAAGGAGGTCCGTGGGCTTTGTAGATGGCAAGAGTAGCTTCAGAAGGTAGTCACCAGGCCTGGTGCACATCCCTAGTGTAATTTATGAAAAATACTCTCGTGGCGTAGGCAAACGCACACGAATGCGGGTAAGAGGCGGCAGATCAGTGTAGCGCGCTGATGTCACAAATATCAGAGGTGGTCTCTCATTAATACTCCCTGGCCTCTTGGAACTGCTTGATGTAATCTTCGTCCGAGGGGCTCTCTGTGCACTTCTGTCCATTGTTGGGAGGCCGGGCTTCGTTATACCTGCTCCAGTCACCCTTGCAGATAATCCAGGGCAGGATGTCCACTTTATAGTGGAGCTCTGCTGAGAACTCAGTGCTGATGAGGTTAGGTGTCCCCGCCCCTTTGCCCCTTGTGATGAGCTGCATGTTGTCGCCATAGCAACAGTGCTGGGCGGCTAGCGTGGTGCTCTCCAGGGACAGCATGGAGCGAATGCAGTACCTGGCGGTGGGCTTGTAGATCTCCAGCTTCTCCTTGGGCCCGCTGGCATCCTTCCAGCGGAATTCCTTGCGCTTGATGCGGTCGAAGATGTCCGCTGTGCTATAGGCCACCTCTGTGGGGTAGGAGCAGGGGCAGCTGGGCAGGTCATTGATGACCTTGTGCATGTACTTCTTTAAGAACTCGCTTTTGCAGCTCATCCATCGCTCACAGCTGTCCGTGTCTGAAAAAGGCCACAGAGAAATGCTTTTACCACACGCTCAGGCAGCAGGATGACATTGACGGCTACACCTCCTTCCCTCCCAGGTTCAACCCTGCAGCCCCCTGGAACCACCAAGCTATGTTCACTTAGCTTGAACTTGGGAACTTTGAACTTGACTACTTGTATGCCATCACCATTATTACATCTGCTTCAACTTTTTTTTTTTTGCGGGGGGGTGGGACATATGATATTATTATCCCTAAGTTTAAGTTTTAGTAGGCATCTACAAAATATAAAAATAAAAAAGGAGGATACTGGGATATAGGGTTAGCCATAACCCCACTGTCGTCCAAGAAAATTAACAATAATTCAAAGGGACATTTTAAATCACCTTTTTAAATGTATGGTAATGGAGTAGAAAATGCCTCAAAGTAATATTTGTAGGACTAAGTTGTATTTCTGCCAGTAATTGACTGGGTAAAACTAGAGCTAGTGGCCAAACCTCTTAACCTTAAGCACCAAACAGTAACAATCATTATATGCAAATCCATATGAAAAGATGCTTCAGAAGAAAAGCGGCTGTTGGCCCCTGCTTTTAGGGAACCTAACATTTAGGTCAGAGGCCACTTACCAACAAACCTGGAGTCAGAACACACCTCCAGAGGTATTGTGTTTGGCCTTTACAGTAGTAAAAAACATCGAATTAATTCCTAACATTTAAGATTTAGGTGATTCTACTTATAAGTGTCAATTCCTGGTTTCATTTGAAAAACCAAAAGGTTTGTTTATGCTGGTTCTGCATTGCTCTATGGGAACAACTGGCTGAGTGAGCAGGCAAAGAGTAACCACTTGTGCAAGCCAAGGTTGGGCGGAAAAAAATGTGGTGGGGTTGTCTGGCAGTAGGGAGCACATTCAGTTTCACTGACGCAGAAGTTGTGGGGACATAGGTTGTTGGTGTCAGACCATGGAGGTCTTCATTGCAGGTCAGGCTTGTTCAGTGACCACTAGGTAACCAATGAGGGTTTCTGAGCAATAGATAGTGAGGTATTAATTGAGCTGTACAGTAAGAAGCTATATTTAGTACTGATATCAGTTATAACAGTCCAGGGAGGGAACGGAAAGTGTGATCAAGAGATGTTAGAGAAATAAGGCTGCCAAGCCTTAGTGGGCTTGGTGGCAAAGGAAGGTGGACATCGAAGATGACTCACCAGCTCTGCCCCAGGTGCCTGGGAGGCTGGTGGGTCATGAGTGGAAATCAAGTGGCCAGCACGGGGGAGTGCCTTTGAGGAGAGCTTGGGATCCTCTTCAGGGAGATGAGGAAGAGAGAGATGGGGCATCTCTCAGGAGCTCAGCAAGGCCCGGCCTAGGTGAAAAGCGTGGGCTCTTGGGCTGGACTGCTCGGGATGGAAACCCAACTCATGTATTTAGTGGCTCTGCGACCTTGAGCAAGCTATTCTCCCTCACTGTGCTTCATTTTCTCATCTCTAAATTGAAGATATAAATAGTGCCTGTCTCATAGAGTGAGATAAGGATTAAATGGGAGGGAATGCAGAGAGTACACAGAACATGGTATCACCAGCAGGGATGCGCTGCGGCTCCTTTTGGCTCTGAGTTCTATGATTCCAGCCCTGCCAGCCTCTGACTGAGCAGCGGTTGAGAGAATGGAGGTTCCATCCTGGGAAGTAGGCATCTGCAAAGCCAGTGGGGGGTCTCCTTCAGAGGACAGGGTCCTCAGGAACAAAATTCAGTGCAGCCTCAGAAAATAGCTTTGTATTTTCCCGTCAGAGTAGTAGGTCATCTTAATTCATGTACCTATAGGACATCCACTGACTTATTTTTATCTGTCAAACTAATATAGATGTTCAGTGTGAGGGACATGTCCTGAATGCTTTACAAACATGAACTCTATTATCCTAAATAACTTTATAAGGTAGGCACTAGCTCTTCATACCATTTAATAGATCAGAAAACAGAGGTAGTACCGGGTTAAGAAACTTGACCTTGCGCAAGAAATATGCTAGGAAAATTGGACCCCATGTGAGGAAAACAAAACACATAAATGGATCCAAGGATGACACTGCAAAGGCAAAATGAGTCTCCAAAATAGCAAATCGATATTTGAATAAAAAAGAAAAAATCTTCTTACCAACTTCAAATAGCTTGGTGGCATTAGACTCCTCACTTCCTGCAAGCAGACTTACTTCGGTGGCGGCTGTCCTGAAGGTGTCTTCAATTCCTAAACACAGACAGGGGCTCAGTTTTCTCTAGGTATTTGAGAGAAATCCACATCTCCCACCAATTAAAAACGACAAATATACCTCAAAAAAGCCTTTTTTTGTTGTTGTTGTTCATTACTATTCATGGGCGGAAATTTGCCAACAGAGGAAAGAGTAAAAAGCAGGTAGTAGAGCATAAAATATATTAAACTCCAGAAACCATGTGCAGCATGAAATCAGATGCAAATGTGCCTGAATGAGTCCTAAGGAGCTCATCCACTAGACTTAGGAGCTGGGTTTTAAGTGGAGGGAGGACACATGTCAAGATGGTTGTCTGTCTGTTGGTGTCAGGGTGACAAACTAAACCAGAGGCAGTGACCAATACCAGGCCAGTGGTCAAGACCAGTCTTAAGGACTGACTGACTGCATTATAAATCATTACTAGCTGTGTGACCTTGGGCAAGCCACTTAGCCTTTGTGTGACTACTTTTACATCTGTAAAATGGGGAGAAATAAGTGACCCACCATGCAGAGTTGAATGAATTAATGTGTAAAGAAAGCTCTTAGAGTAGAGATATAAAAGTTAGCTGATATGGTTCTTTAAATATTTGTCTGGCTCATTTCGAGGCCGCAGTAGTCCACAGCCTAAGACCAGGTATCTCATATTCTGGGACTTCTGGCATTGCTGATGATGTTTCAAGAAGAGTAAGCTGGGCTTGTCTTTACTTGCTTTTGAGGGACTGAACCCAGCCTATTTCAATCTACTTGGCTCTCCTCCCCTCTCCAAACTGCCACCGCACCCAGGCTTTCCTTACAAACAGGGATCCTGTGCAAGCTGAGGCAGTCAGAAGAGGCAGGGGCTGTGGAACGTAGACTAGTTGGAGAGCCTTGGCTGCCTGTTAGGCAAGACTTGATTTCCTTTAAGGGGCTCTCTCTGATATTAGGTGAGGCCCCTTAAACGTATTTACAGGGCTGACCTAGGGAACAAACTTTCACAGTGCAATCCCTGCCAGGCCAGGGCGACCGCCTGCCCTGTGATTCCTTCCAATATGGCTGAGAATCAACACACCTAATAAGGAAAGAAATCCTATAAAAAATCCTTCATGTTCCAAGAGAGTCCTGAAAAGCTGGAAGGGCCAGGAACAGAGAAGCAGAAAGGATGGAAGGAGGGCAAGGTCAGATGAGAAGAAAAAGTATGAGCAAGGCCGCCACCCACACTGCTCTGAGTGGTGAGAGAAAATGAGAGGCAGTATTCAAAACGACAGCAAACTTCTCCCTAATAAGATATCTAAATGGACCATCTTGGGTCTGGGTGCCAGCTCTGGAAGAGAAAACCAGAGGCAATTCCCCAAGTCCTGACTTGAAGTGCTGTCTGTGTCCAGGTGTGGCTGAGCCCAGTACTCTTCCTCCTGCTAGAGGTGGAATAGTTTAATGGTTAAGAACACGGACTCTGGAATCAGACTGCCTGGATTTGAATTTTGGATTGATCATTTGCTGCCTGTGTGACTCTAGGCCAATTAAGCCCAGTGCTTCATTTTCTGTAACTGTTAAATGAACACAATAATGAGGCCATTGTGAGGATTAAACAAAACAATACATATAAAGACCTTAGAAGTTTGGTTGATACTGAAATACTCAAAAAATCCCATTCTTCATAATCATATACTTCATTTGTTCTTCATTGCCTTCATAGTCTTCATATTTATCTTCATTTTCTTTTGCTTCATCATTATCTTTTTCATCTTCAGATCTTCCTTCTCATTCTTCATTTTCTGCCTGTACTCCTTCTTTTCTTCCTTCTCAGAGTATTATTATTTATTGGTTTATTTTTACCCATCCAAATCCCTTCCTACCAGGCTTCTGCCTCAACTGCGTGTAGGGAATTTATACAGGAAAGTATCTTGATGTTTGCTTGGCTTCTTGAAATTCATCCCCATGGTTGAGAGGGTGCCAGAACTACCACTTCTGACATTTTTCTACACAGGCCCTGTCATTAACATACACAGGCCCAATCCGACCCTTCCTCTCTCCCCTTGGAAACCACTTCTTTTTTGTTCCGAATCTCAGTCTTACAGTTTGAAAACAGAGTTTAAGGGTAGGAAAAGGAAGTCCTAGGTGCAGAGATTAAATTTTCTGTGTCTGAATTTCTTTGAGATATAGCTGTTTGGAATATGTGGTTTCTTGGAAGAGCCTAAGATATTATTTTAGATTTGTGTTTTTACCTGGAAATAGAGAAAGCATAGTAAATGTAGAACTACAGACCAGGAGTTGGTAAACTTTTTGTAAAGGGTCAGAGAGTAAATATTTTAGGCTTTTCGGGTCACATATGGCCTTGGTCACATATGGTTCCTTCTTTCTTTCTTTCTTCTACTTCTTTTTCCTCCCCTCTATCTTCTTTACAACTCTTTCACCATGTGTGGGTCATACAAAAACAAGCTGTAGTGTGACAGCCACTGCTACGGAGAGTTACAGTTATGTTTTATCCCCAACATCTTTTCACCCATTAAGCCCATTACTCGTCTCTTGTCTCAGTGTGGTCAGAATCCCTATCAGGAAAATTTCTGCTTTTTAAAAAGTCAATTTTAACAAGTTTTAAAATCCAAATGAAAAGTTCCCTCTTGAACGTGGAGCCACGCCCCTGCATAAACCCACCTGGGCAGTTTGGACGGTCACATGTCCTAGACTCTGTTGCGGTGCACGCGTAGCCACAAGACCTGGTCCGCTTCTGGTTGCCGTTGCCACAGGTGACGCTGCAGACAGACCAGAGACTCCAGTCGCCCTCCCCGTCTGTGGAATCTGGAAGGAAGCCAGGGAGACAGTCACAGCCTTATCTGAAGAGTCCTCAAGTCCACCCCGACAAGCAGCCTGCCTACCATCCACTTCCATCATTTTCATGGTTAGGGGCACAGATGCTGGACCAAAAAGGCTTACGGCTCCAGGGCTTATTTCAGGCATGAGCTTCATGAAGGCAGTGCTTCTGTCTGGGGTTTTGGGGACTGATGCAGTAAGCATATGCCCAGGGCCTGCCTCCCAAGAGGTGCCCGGTGAGTGCTTATTGAGCAGGCATACATTTGCAGAGCATGGGATCATGAAATAATACGATAGGTAGTGGGATGACCACCCTTAGTTCCTTACCTCCCTGTGCATAAATTTACAGAGAGAGAGACAAAGATAGAGATAGATAGAGAGAGAGAGAGACAGACAGACAGACAGACACTATTTCTCCTTCACTAGAATCTGCTGTCTTGGGCCTTATGAGGCCTGGCAGCTTCTGACTTTTCCTCTGGGGAATGCACTCACTATGAAAGAAGCTGAGACTAAACCTGTGAGTTATGGGATATTACATGGAAATAGAGAAGGCACACAAAGGACCAGTAGACACGTGAGTAAAGCTTTCGTGAACCTTCCAGCCCTTGCTAGTAGACAGCTGATGCCCTCAGGAGTGAAGGAGCTTCCCAGAGTGGCCCTGCCTAAATTCCTGGGCCACAGGATCATGAGAAATAATAAAGTGCTGTTGTTTTAATCCATGAAACTTGGGGATGGTTTGTTACACAGGAGTAGACAACAGATACATAATGCTGAAGCTAGAGATGGTCCTTTGAGGTCATTGCTCAACACCCATCCAGCAAATATTTTTTGAACCCCTGTTATATATATGCCAAGCACAGTTCAAGGTCTATAGGATATATTGTTAAGCAGAACTTTCAAAGAGTCTCTGCCCTGGTGGAACTAATATTTTAGTAAGAAAAGTCAGACAATAATTAGTAAATAAAAAATGAGTGAATTATACAGAAGATTAAAAGTTGGTGAATGACATGAAAGAAGGAGAAGCAGAGTAGGTTAGAGGGGCCTGGAGTGTCAGAGGGGTGGGAGAGGTTGGTATATTATCTAAAGGAAATTCCTCTTTTTAAAAGTAAGAAACTCCACATGGAGGGTTATCAGCAAGGAGCGGGGTGGGATAAGCCACGGGGAATAAGAAGCATAAATGGTAGGTATGAAATAAACAGGGGGAGGTTAAGAATAGTATAGGAAATGGAGAAACCAAAGAACTTATATGTACAACCCATGGACATGAACTAAGGGGGGTAGAATGTTGGGGGAGGAGAGGTGTGCAGCAGAGGGGAATAAAGGGGAGGGTAAAAAGGGGACAACTGTAATAGTATAATCAATAGAATATACTTTAAAAAGCTTATGAAACCACTCACTTAAAAAAAAATAAAAGTAAGAAACTAAGTTCTTGGGGTGACTATCTAAGGTCATAATGGTAACAGAAAGGAAAACTTGGGCTCTAGTACTAAGCCCTTAATCTCAAAAGCTAGACTCTTTCTGAAGCATCTCCACTCAGTAATAATTTCTCCTGGTTTATGCAAATGTTCCTACAGCCTTGGGGCCTCTGTCAGTGCCAAACTCAGAGCTACAGGCATGTGCCTTGCAGGCAAGGGGTCCTCTCCATTCATAACAGGTTGTGGGGATTGCTATTATGTGGGCCGGGCAAGAATGTTGTCCACACATGTTTCTACCTGAACCGCGGGCACTGTGCCAGCCTCCCAGGCTGTTTACATGGCGTTCACTGTGAACACCCCTCAGCAAACACAGGGCCCCCGAGTCTCCTTGGCCCCCTCAGCAGAGTTGGGGCGGGGACGGGGAGGGTGATTCATGTTTGTGTCTTCTTTCCTCATCCAGAGTGGAGAATTTGCTCACATATCGCCTGCCTCCAGGGGCCCCATCCATTTCTATCCTCTCCAGAAAAAGAACTTTTCTCAACTTTGATTTTCTCCGAAGAAATGGTTTTCCAACCACATGGTCAAGCAGATATTTGAAACCCTGCTTCATGTGAGGCAGCTGGGCCTGTGTCCTCAGCCTTAGCCTCCCTCATGGCGCCCATCTATTACTAGGCATGAACACAGCAGAACTGGAGAGACATGAGGCTTCCAGAGGAACCAACCACTGAGGTAGGGGCCCCTGCTGCTCCCTCCGAGACACTGCAGTCTGGTATCTCTCAGTAGTTTCATGTGGAACACCGAGGGTGCTTGGAACAACCACGCGATCGCATTCTTGTCAGCAGAGCATCTGGGTGCGGCGGGTTACATGCACATGTGAACACAGTCAACCACATCCTACATGCATGGGCGAGGCCAGGTTTGTTAGAGGGAGGAACAACAGTGCTGAGTCATAGAAGTAAAGATGATAGTGACTTTAGAGTCATAGAAAGGGGGCAGCTAGCCAGTCAGAAAAAGCTTATTAAATCACATAGGTGGAGTCCACGTCGCCTGTGTGGTGGGTACAGGTTCAGGACACAATCCCCTGAAGCCAAGAGGTATCCTGCTTGACTCAGTAGAAGCAACAGGGCCGCAACCATCTAGAAATCTCTTGCAATCTTTCCTCAGTATTGCAGTAATATGGAGAACAATATTGTCCTGAACTTTGAGATATTAGCGTTAAAGTCACCACGACACTTATATTGGACTCTCTGCATTAGGTAATTTCTCTTTTTGCATCTTGGATCAAAATTATTGAATGGCAATGCTGTGTCAGATTAGGTGAAAAATGACTTCCATAATTCCTCTCTCCTTCGGTTACTCTCCTCTCCCACTGACCCTAGGCCAGGGCTCCTGACTCACTTTGGTCCATGGGAAAATAGCAAATTATATGAAAACAGGCTGAAAAAGTGCTCCTGTATTAGGGCTAGCCCTCTTGCTGTAAGGAGCTCTTCCACTACCATGTGAAGAGCCTGAGGCCAGCATCCTGGAGAGAAGCCCCCACCCCCTCAGTACCCCAGCTGTCCAGTGGGGATCCCATCATTGTGAGTAAAGCCATCCTAGACCTCCAGCCCCAGTAAAACCAACCTAGAACAGAACAGTTTAGACAACCTGAAAAATGCTGAGAGAGAACATGTTTGTTCTTTTAAGCCACTGAATTTTTTCTTTTTTTCTGAAGCAACAAACGTTAACTGTTATAAATATGCTATAACATTTTCCCTGAGGTACGTTCTCTCGATGGTTGGCAGACTCTGGAAACGTGAATGATTTCTCATCCTAGTAAGATGAAAATATTCATGTTTTTATTTTAGGTGCTCACAGAGTCATATATTTTCCAAACATTTTTTTATATGGGTCTTTGAGAGTTAGGACAGGACAATGATGGAGCCAGGTGTTTGGTCATTTCTTTTGAGCTAGCAATGAAATAAAACCACCTCCTGAGATTGTGTATGGCAGCTCACCACCCTAAGGCCTTCCTAGCATACCGTCCTGGGTACATGTTCCATCAAAGTCTCTCTCCTTGGGGATTTCTATTTGTTTAACGTGTTCAAAGGACAGGAAGGAAATTTGTGACTGTGCAACAAAGCTTTGAAGGCAGTATTCATTTCTACTATAATCAAACGAACTTGTTCTCATTTGCTCATCTACCAGGGAGGATCATGCAGAGCAGAAACTGAATGTGAGCATCAGTAATTGCAAAGATGACAATGACAGTAAAAAACAGTCCTTGTGATTTGACAGCCCATCGGTGACATCAAACTGCTCAGGGAGGGAAGAAAACAATGCACAGTACCGGAGCTGAGAGCTGGGTTTCAAGGGTGTCATTTGAAACTCTAAAGTAATTATTATACTGTTTCAAGGCACTAGGTTTCCATGGACCAGTCACGATGTTGGGGCAATTGAAGTGACTTGGGTCTTGACTCAGCTCCTGGCAAACCTCCACTACTAATCCTAGGTGATAGTGGCTACCAATTATTGAGGGCCTGCTTTAACCAACTGCTCTAACACACTGATTTAACTCAGATTATAATCTTGCAAGGTAGGTAGGTAGAACAGCCTCCTTTTATGGATAAGGTAATTGAGGTTTAGAGAGGCTAAAGTACTTGCCTAAGGTCACACAGCTCATCTTGGTATTACAGCAGCTTTGATTCTGGCTCAGGTTGGCCTCCTTTCTTTAATACAGTCACTTATGTGGCCATACTTTAATACTACAAAGAAAAATCCTTGAAAAAAAATGACTGAAATCTAGTAAAATAAGATCATGACCAGTTAGAGAATTATAAAGAACTGAGCCCCAACCTAGGTTACAATAAGCATTTCTCATTAATTTTATTATTCAGGTTGTTATGAACAAGTTTAAGAATGGTATATTACTATTTGACAGAAAAATATTTATTTGAACTCTTTCTCTGCTCTGGGTGATACCTTCTGTCTCTACACAGAAGGTAATTAAAGTGCAGTATCTCAAAAACATACAGTCTAAAGGTGAGCTAATTTGGGTTTCCAAGATCACAAATTAGGTCTAACTTCTGTTGAGTATTTTATAATTCATTCTAAAGATTCCATCCTAGTTTATTTATGTCACCTAGAATTTTTTGATATACTTTTTGGCCACAGACATTTAACTTCTTATTAAAAATCCTACCTTCCAAAATCTGTGATCAACAACATTCATAAGACCAGTTCTCCTGGCAATTTTAGCCTATCTCAGACAAGGCAGTGAGCACTTAGGTACAGTGACAGCTCTGTTTTGTCATTGCATGAACCTCACCTTCCTGAGTGGTATATTCATTCCCTGTATCCTCCACAGCATCTCTAGGGCTAAATACTTAGAACTTGCACTATAGTTTCTTGTTGATTGAAATAAAAGAGGACTCAACTCATCCAAAGCTATATGGAATTCTGGAAATCACATGGTCCTGGTGAGCCAGTCTCAGAACCAATACTTCTTCAATCATTTTGCAAATACTACTGAGCACCTATGACACTCTGAGAGCCCAGGTACTCCAGGTGTGGTCCAAGGACCAGCGGTGTCAGCCTCACTTGGGCTCCCACCCCCTTCCTACATCTACTGCATCAGAAGCTGCATTTTAACGAGCCCCCCAGTTTTTTTGTGTGCACATTAAAGTCTGAAAAACACTGCTTTAGAAGTATTATAAGAGACATACTTTTCTTCATAAAGTAGCAATCCTGATGTCTAGTCTAACAATGAGGAAGTTACTAAGAGAGACTCCAAAGGCCCAGGGACGCTGTGAGATTCAGGTGCAAGGTGCTCTACAGGTGTCATAGCCCCAGAAAGCTGGGGTGAGGGTGGCTGAGGCAGCCGAGTAACTGCTCCAGAAGAAGCAAATTCTGTCCTCAAGACTGAAATCAAAGATGCTCTTGATGATCGTGAATTAAGCAGAGGGCACTCTGTAAAAGCTTTAGATGAAAGAGTTGTTTCTAATGCTGGTCTTCAAACTTCAGTAAGTATGAGGATCACCTGATAACCTTGGTTGAAAAAAGAGAAAAGGAGTAAAGACAGACAGATTCCAGGTCTCAGTGATGGACGTTCTGGTTCAGTAGAAGGTCAGCAATGGCCCTCAACCTGAGCTGCACATTGGAGTCACCCCTGGAACTTTAAAAAACACAGATGCCTGGGCTCCACCTCCAGAGATCCCAACTTGATGGTCTGGAGAGAAATCAGGCATCAGGGTTTTAAAAATTTTCCAGGTGATCATAATGAGCAACCAAGGCTGAGAACCACTGATCTCGAAAAATGGTGCTCAATGTATCAGAGGCCCTGGAAATTTGTTCAAACCTAGATTTGGGGGACCCACCCCCAGAATGTCTGACTCAGTAGGCTTGGGAACTGGGAGACTGAAAATCTGCATTTTTATCACAGTTCCAGGTGATGCTGATGTAGTTAGTTTGGGGACAACACTTTGAGGACCTTAGGAAAGAGGGATGGGGCTGGGGCTAAGAATGGCATTGCTTTTAACATGCAACAAAGGAATTCAGATGCTGTGAGTCTAAGTCCCATTCATAGAAACAATGTTGTGTGTTGGCTGGATAAATGGGTTAAACTGCAAAGCAGGGTACTGTCAGGCTGGCACCCAAGGATCCTGTGTGTTTCATTTCTTTCTTCAATGGCACTGGAATTGTACTTTCATTCCTATCTTCCAATCTAAGTGGTCATTTCTAGATCTACTCTAGATCCACTGTCCTAAAGGATGTGCTATTTTTTCTACCCAGAGAGGAAGAATAACATAGCGATTAAGATGACAGACTTTTACTGGCTGAGATAAATCCTTGAGTTCAAGTTGCTTAATTTTCTCCAGGTTTCAGATTCCCCATCTGTAAAATGGGATACCTGGCTCTGAGGGCTGATTAAATGAGCTAATACATGTTAGGTCCCACGAAGAAAGATTGGTGTATATTAAGTTCTATATGTACGTTGGCTACTATTCCTAGTCTTTCCTCCTGAAAAACAGGTAAATTGGACTTCCTCTGAAAAAGGGGAAGGTTTCATGACCCTCCTTAGCTGGAAGGGGTTTGGAAGCTCTCTTTCTGCTCCCCTAGAATTTGATGTGTATCTCCACCATGGCACTATTTTGCTCTGTCTGTTAAGTTTTCTCCCCCTCTCCACAGATAGGTGAGATCCTTTTTAGGTAAGGACTACACCTTACTCATTTTTGGATTCACAGTACCTAACATAACAATGAACACAAGATATGCTCTTAATAAATGTCTGTTGAACAGCTAAGCGATGCAGCTGAAAAAAATTACCTTGCTGTTTTGTAAGGTGCTTAGAATCATCTATTAGTGGACAGAAATAGCTTTCCAACATACAACTGGTCTTTCTACTGAAAAACGTGTAAGGATGAGAGTTCATGACCAATCATCCTCATCATACAGTGCTTGCTCCTAAGTTTGCTGATGGTGAAGCCGCAGAACATCACAATGCTGGATGCATTTGTAAGACAGCAACCATTCTGTAGCACAGGGAGCACTGTCTGGTTCCTCATGAAGGCTGCATTTTTCAGCCTCCCTTGCAGCTACATGGGGCCATATCAACAGGGCCAGGAATTTGAGCAGATATGATGAGTGTCATCTCCAAGCTGAGGGGTTAAAAGCATGTAAACCTTTTTCAGGTTACATCTGTCTTCTTGGATGAGCTGGGTATAGGGCAGCCGGTGGATAACTCTCATGCCCTAACAGTTGGTGAAGTGCCAAGATGGTAGGAGCCTGGGTCCTTGAATGACTGAGTAGAGCTGAGATCCCCTTACTCTGTCTCTCATCTCAAGTGAAAAGTGAACTTTTATTATTTAAATTACTGAATTTGAAAGTTCTGCCCTCACCTATCTTACTCTAAAAACATGAGACACTAGAAATCTTAACTTGGGGTCTTAAAATTTACTGGTGGGGAGGCCTCACTTGGACAACCTGTGAAGCATATGTTCATGTAGCTTCCCAAGGGCTACACCACAGCCAGAGTCAAACATAATACAGTGGCCTGGTCAAAGGAAGCAGCTGGACACATCTCTTTTACTAAACTGATTTTTCAATATGCATTTTTATAGTAAAATATAGAAGGAAGTTAATTTGGTGATTTCTTCTTTTAGAAATAAAAATAATTTTTTCTTTTTTGGAAAAAGGCAGAACCTCAAAGACCCCTAACTAAAAAAAAAAAATTCTCTCCTAGGATAATTGGTGTGATTTTAAAATTATAGTCTTTCCAGAAAAATGTGGCTGCTGGTGCCTCCTTGGGGCTTTGGTGGAAGAGAGTCTTTATGAGGTACGCCTCATAGAAGACCAAAAGCCACATACTGTAAACTAGGTTTTGCTTGGCTCCATGTCCTCATTATACTCATTTATTCTCCCCACCATTTTATATTACTGGGTGGTAAACTCACCATATTCTGGCTGTTCTTTGGTTTCAAAAGTGCGGTGGCCTGGGGCCGGACGGTCCCATCCCCGGAGGGGGTTGAGGAAGTTGCTGTCATCTGAGGTACTGTCGTACTTGTAGTCCTGGTCCCCGCTGTTGGCCCTCGACAAGGACAAGGACCTCTGCCACCAGGCCCGCCAGTCGGGGGATGGGACTGACCAGCTGGGCTTATTCTCCGGATGCTGATCTTTATCTGCTTCAGAGTCAGGACCGTCCACCACCTCTATGGTGACCTGAAGAATTCAGAACAGGCCAGGGTCAATGAGGTGGATGACCCTTGGAAGAAAGTGTGAGAGAGTGGAGGCAAATGATGGATGTGTCACTTGTGAAGGTTAGCTGAGACCACATGGTGATACGGAATGGAAAACATCCAGGGGTGGCCCAAATGAGCCCTACAACTAGAGAAAATGATGTACTTGGGCCTTGGGGTGGAAGGAGACAATTCATCACTAGGATCACTGAATTACTGATGACTATATGGCTGGGAAGTCTTTAATTCGAGGAGTGAACATGAACTACATAGGTTTCTGAAGTGACACAAGAATAACTGTAATAAAACTGAACAATTATTGAGTACTAACTCTGTACCAGGCAGTGTTCTAAATGCTCTTCCATATCTTAACTTATTTAATCCTCGGAATAATCTTAACAGGTTGGGTGACTGGTCCCTGTGATTGGTGATCTGCAAAGATGGCCCTGGCACTTCTTTCCATCCAGCCTCTTGGTGACACACCTCTCACCAAGAGGTCGAGTTTACGTCCTCCCCCTTTCTGTCTGGGGTGGCCTTGTGACACACTTTGTCCAGTAGACTGTGGTAAGAATTACAATGTTACAAATCTCATGAGGTCTTGCAGCTTCCATTTTCATTCTCTTGGAATGTGCCAACCGTTATGTGAGGAAGCCCAGCCTAGACTACTGTGCACATAGGAAGAGGGAGGCCACAGAGAGGGAAATGAGGCTCCTCAGTCACTGGCCAGCTCCACAGCCCAGTCATATCGGGGGGCCATCTTGGGTCCTCAGTCCAGCTGGGTCATCCCAGCTGATGCCATGTGGTGCAGAGATGAGTTCTGCCAGCTGAGTCTTGTTCAAATTCCTGACCGACAGGGACCACAAGCAATCCAATGGTTGTTGCTTTAAGCTATTGAGTTTTGGGGTGGTTGTCAGACAGCAGTATAGCTTTTTATAGAGAGAAAACTGGCACGCAAAGAAGTTACCAACATGCTTAAAGTCACATAGCTAGTAACTGGCAGATGTGGGTAGTCTAGCTCCAGAGCCCATGCTCTTACCAAGCTTGCCACACTGCCCCTCAACAAGAAAGTGACAGAGGAGTGTCCCCTTATGCAATTGAAGGAGTGAAGAGGCCACAGGTGCCAGTGAGGCTGGATGCCACAGGTTGGGTAGAGATGTGAACACAAGGTCCTCAAGGTCCAGGCTTTCACAGCTGTGATTTCCATTCATCCCATAGTCCAGACCCCACGCATATACCTCTCTACTGACCCTCATGTTCAAATCAGATAGTTCCAGAGCCAAGGTCGGAACTTGCTCTCGCATTTACTGAGCCTCGTTTGGAAGTCATGGGGCTGGAAGAAGTCAGTTTCTTGGCTCTAAGAGACAATCAACGTAGAGAAACTTGTTTAAAAAATATAATAAAAACTCATTGGGTTCCTTTGGCCATCACATAGCTCTTGCAACACCCCCTGGATGAGTTATGTGCAAATGAATCAGAAACACGTGCTCCAAGTAATCAGCGCAAGATGTACTGGGCAGATGGATTTCTAGCTTTGCCCTAACTCGACATGTGAGAGAGTTGATGGGATGCTCTGCCAAATTGCACCAGGGTGTGCCCATCCTGAGACAAACAGCCTCTTCTTTTTGTGCTAGGAATGGGGAGGTTTGTATTCTACTCACTTTGACATTCAAAGGAAGTTGCCCAGCTGATAGTGGGCCTGGATTGTGGCCTTATCATGTCCAAACACAAGGTCAAGGGTGTGGCCTTCAATACCAGAGTATACTTGGGCTGTGGCAGGTCAAGTGCATCTTTCCTCTAGATGACTAGAAGGGCACCATTGGATTTATTCCATGCTACTACCATTACCCCATTCTTATAAGCATCTCCAGCACATTTATAAATGATTATGAGACTTTTAGTAATTTCCAAAGAAAGAAAAAAAGGAAGAGAAGGAAATGAATGCACCATATGTCTTGTGTCATTGCTGTTTGATAGACTGGATAATTGAGGGGGAGTAGACAGTGACTGGGACCCACACACAACCCCGGAGAGGACAAGTGCAGAAGGAGTGCACCGCTGGGCAGTGATGGGGCACTGCTGAGCCTTCGGAGACATAACCTTTCTCCTCTGCAGTCCCGTCCCCCACTGCCTGCAGACAGAACAACTGAGCCTCCACAATCGTCTGCAAGGCTGTTAAGGGTCTTGGAAGGGAGAGGCTGCCAAGAGCCAGGCAAGCCTGCAATTATGGTAATGAAATCAGTCTCTGGGTAGGAGATAAGGGGGAACAGGCCCAACGGCTTTGGTATTCCATTTGTATTCAGACTGGAGTCAAAGGGATTGCCTAAACAAAACGTGCCCTGCAATTTCTCCAAGCTGGGAATAAAAACAATTTCATGTTTAAGCTATTACCGTCAATATAATTCTTTTTCTTCCAAACTGGTTCTCAGATCCAAACAAAATAGATTTGTTGCCTGGCCAGGCAATGAGTAGCAAAATACGAATTTACTCCAAAAACTATATCGATGACTAAATCTCAACAGTTTAGAGGTTTCTTTTTCCCCTTTAATTTCTAGCCACTGCCTCAACTGAATTAAAAACAAAAAACAAACAAAAAAACCCCACACAAACCTTAGGATCCACCTTTCCCTACAGTTAATGTGGAAACCTCATACTGATATCAAAAGAAGAAATCTAATCTTGAACCTGAAATTTCATAGGTATACAATTAAAAAGACTTAATGAGCATGATCAATGACTTCTCGAATGATGGGGATTAGTTTTATGTTTCCTGTTGCTCTCATTCTACTTACATGTTCTTCAGCATCAAAGAGTCCTTTTATAAAAATGTCTTGAACAATAATTGATGTGATGAGCTTAAGGTGTGGGAGTGAGCACAGCAGATTTCCAAGCTGATAAAGACTCTAGATTTTACCATCCTTTCTTTTCCTTAATGTACATAATTGAAGTGTCTTAGTATATTTGTTTCTTCTGGACTTTTCCACACCATGAATCAAGACAATAAAAGACAGAAAACTCTTTAAAAATAACCAAGCCCAACTTCTGGCAGAGTCTCATCAGCTTCAAGAAACAGAGTTCGAAATCAGTGCCAATTTGGGGAATTCTGTCCAAAATTAGGAAATGAAGATCCTATGCAATGTCACCAGTTTCTTTCTTCCTCTTGATAGTTAAAACATTTATTAGAAACAAACTCTTTATACTTTCTCTGAAAAGCACTTTCCATAGGAAAACTAACACGATTATCAGTCTACAAAAGCTTTGACCTTTTGATCTTGGGAGAATCTTCTAGAATCTTCTAGATCATTGGTCCTGTAAGCCTCATGAGTTTGGTGACTAGGTGGGCACGAGTTGAAATTTCCCAGACAGTAAAGTAAGCCCTGAGAGGTGAATGGATTCCTCAGGGAAACAGAGTTCCCAAGGACAGGAAGACAGCTTCCAGCAAAGAATTGGGCCCCAGACTGCCTACCCTCCTTCCTTGACAATTGTGAACTATAGAAAGAGGAAAAAATGGACCAGGAGGATACATAATCCCTTCCTCTCAGACTCACTGATGTTCTAAAAACAACTCTGACTAGCCTGGCTAACGGTCATTAATGCTTTGACACCTACAACATGCTTGCACAAAGATTGCTGCTCACTCTACAGAAGTTAGACTTAAATTTCAGGCACAGAGACGGCTTGGGGAATTCAGTTTTCTGAGGTGAACAGCAAGGAAGATGTAGAGCTGATCTCAAAAGTAGGTGTTCTGATTTCCAACTGTTTCACCCTCATTTCCTCTGTCATCTTTATTACATTGTCATCACCAACTGGCATCTATCCTTTTGGGAATGCTCATCATAGAACCCCGTGCTAAGTGCTTCCCATAATGATCTCACTGAATCCTCCAAACAACCCTACTCCTATATAGTATTGCACTACACAGATATTCATAGGTACTGTTATCACTTGATTTAACAGGCAAGGAAACTGAGGCATAGAGAGGTTGAATAACCTGCATGAAGCCACGGAGGCTGGTGAGGATATGAATGATACAGGCTCGTCCCCATGGATGTGTGGGCCTATGTCTTGGGCACCGAAATTTCTTGATTGTTACCCAGCCAAACCTGCCACCCCAAAAGTATATTAGAGAAAAGGGAGAGAGGGGAATCAGAAGTAGAAGCACGTACAACATTTAGAGCCCCAGCCAGCTCATTCGATTTTATCTCGTGGCACTCAAGAGGCCTAGGGCCATGTAAATAGGTCTGTGCATGAAAAAAAGGCCTTTAGATGACTATTTTTAAGTCTCTCTCAATGGAAGAAAAGAAATAAGTATATTGGTTGAAATGAATACTAATCTCAGCTTGATCCAGAAAAGAGAAATAGTTGGTTGTGACTAGCT
This sequence comes from Mormoops blainvillei, assembly GCA_004026545.1. Lineage (NCBI taxonomy): Eukaryota > Metazoa > Chordata > Mammalia > Chiroptera > Mormoopidae > Mormoops > Mormoops blainvillei. The sequence goes on along the minus strand of PVJD01000512.1, from coordinate 215,572 downwards.
ACTGTGGTAATGAATGGATGCAGTAAGCCTAATAATGAGTTTATTTTAGAGATTTTTGTCTTTGCTATCTGACCATCAGCTACAGACCAAAACCCAGCTGAGGGTATTAAAGTTCAAGTTTAACTTGTCCTGGGGGACCTACTTTCTTTCCTGAAAGATTTATTTATTTATTTATTTATGCATTTATTTATTTATTATTCATGTATGTATTTATTATTTATTTATAAAGAACTCAACTTCTAGTATTGTTTTAAATTTAATATGGAGATGGGGTTCAAGAGTTTGAGGCTGTTTCTTTCTATTTTGCACATTGTTTTTTTCCCCACTCACTTCCACAGCCTGAAGCCAGTCTTACAATGGAGAGCCTGATCCACTTGGGACAGAGGCCACCTGGCTTAGGAGGGTTAAAAAAAGCTCTACAAAGCAGGGCTTTTTAAAAGATTTCCCTTCCTTAAAGTCAAGAGGCCCAAGAGGGATGTGGCCCCTTGCCTGGGTTCAGCATTGTCATTTGGGAAAGGTGTGGGCTGTTTGGCAGGAGGGATAGTGGACCCCAGCCCTGGGGCGTGGGAAACGCTTCCAGACACTGGAGGGGTTGGGGGTGTTTCAGAGAGAGGGATATCAAATTCCTGTTCAGCTACCCGGCTCCAGTCAGGGATAAATAGGTGGGGGTGAGGGGCATGTTGCCAGGGGAGTGGGGAGACAGGCCCAAGGCCCCGGCGGCGGAAGCCAACCCACTGATGCGCCCTTCACCTGTCTTTACTTTGCTTCCCAGGGAGAGAAAATGCTTTCAGGGGACCACGGTGACCAGCAGGGCTGTCTGCTTGGCTGAATCAGCCTGTGTCAAACCAGTGGATTTCAACAAAAGAACAGTGCTCGCAAGAAGGGGAAAGGGCTGCCAAGACGGAGACCATCACCCCCTTTTAGGAAGCACCTCATCTTTTGAAGGACCACCAGGGAACTTGGTTTACTCAAGTGCAGTGGTGCATGGGGCTGCTGCAGCCAGCGCCGTGTGTGTGCATGCGCACAAGTGTGCACACCCATGTGTACGTGCATTCACACACACTTACATGCAGACGTAGGGCTGGGGCTCCCAGGGGTAGCAGCTGCTTCATTCTTTCTTTGAACATCTTTCTGAGTGAACAACATTAACCTTTTGTGGTCTTCTAGAAAGAGGAGGCCAGAAATGCAGCTGGATTTTCTTTTATTTAGGGCCAATAGGTCATTTGATCAATAAAACACAGGCCACCTCACTCCTCGCTCTGTGCTGCCTGTGGAAGGTTAACAGACACAGATTGTGTAAAGACAAAGGACTGACCTGACCGGGCAGTGGGCGAAAAGACCATGTTGGCCTAGTGTTTTGGGGTTTCTTACTTTAATGGTATCTGGGTTGGAGTTGCATTAGTTTGTAAGCCATTCTGCCAATAACCCTGATATTTGAAGCCATGGGGAAACCTATGTTCTTGGGAGTGATGGTGATTTTTGCTGTTTAAAGGGTAACTCAAAAGTATGGGGGCCTCACAGGAGTGGCCCTGTTCCTCTTCCAGCCCTGTGCTCCAGAACATTTCTTTCAGAAGCAGAACCTGGAGGTGAGCTTCTTGTTCCTGTGCTGGGGTGGGGGTAAGACAGTGAAAACAAAGCACCAATTGTTTTTACCTATTACAAGTCCATATGAACAGGTGGCTTGGGGTCCCAGAGAAGAGGGCCAATAATTTCCACTTGTGCTATCTCGGCAGCCTCACCTTTGTGACGGCTCATGGGGAAGCTGCGTTTGATAAAAGTCCAAGGGGCTTTGCCAGAGGGAACCACGTGTGGCCTTCTCTTAAGTCGCCCTCCATTTGATTCTCCACTTCCTCGTCTCACTCTAGTTTTCTCCGCACCTGTAAGGTCCAACAGCTCCCTTGGCCCTCAGGAAGCCAGGTGAAACTGCTCTTTCCTTACCTCCCGTCTGGCTAAACAGCGCAGCTTATTACAATGACAAATGAATTACCACCTTGCCTGCTCTCCTGAGCATTCGCTCAGCTCCATCACGTGGGCTGCAGCGGCTTAGCACTTCACGGTTGCCGTTTTCTATTTGGAAAAGTAATGTGGGTTCTTAGCTCCATGGATCCCAGCTGCCTTTGCACCTCTGTTCTGCCCTAACATTTAGGTAACATTTTAGAAGGGTCCCTGTGGGGTCTAGGTAGAATACAGAAGGTTTTCTGACAGATGAATTTATCCGGGAGAGAGAAAGGGGATCCTGAGAAATTTGATTCTTAGGTTAGGCCGCAAGTACTTTGTAACATTTCAGTGAAGGGAAGCACTCCCTGAAGCCCTGCATTCCTCTGCATCCATGCATATTCTTGTAACTTTACATTAGTAATTTTTAAATCTGTTACACTTATAGTTCAGTCCTTAGCATTAAGCCCCAGACTGACATTTCCCACCCCTGGGGAAAAAAGTGAGCCAAAGCAGCCCTAACATTTTTCTAGGCATGGCCTAAGCACCTTGGGGATAAACACAATCTGGTCCTGGTCCCACAGAATCTATGGACAAGAAAAAAATTGCTTCCTGTAGATGAAGGCACGACAGGGAGTAATGTTGAACAAAGTAGGGGGATGTCCGTGATTTTATTTTACTTATTTTATTTTTTATTTTTTTGCCAAGTGGGTCCTTTGTTCTTTATCAGAGGGCCATGTGGTCAGTTCCTGCAGAGGGGACAGTGGAACAAAAAACCTGTTTTTCCAATTAATCAGTTAGGACAATACAAGACTCATCAGGCATTAACTGGGGCATGCAGTGATTTCTGTGCATGGGTTGTCAGAGTGACCTCCGACACATTTTTTCACCTCTGTACCATCAACACTGGCTGCCCTGCCCTACATCTTCCTGTCTGTTCATCCTGCCCACCATGGAGCATAATTTTTCTTCCTCTGTCTTCATGCTCCCTCAGGCACCTTGGTGGTGGTAGCTCGGATTTTCACACTGATGTCATTTTCTGGAGGAAAAAGGCCTTACACGTCTTAATTTCCCAGAGCCTAACACAGAGTTTTACATGCAGAAGGAGTTGGCCTATGTAGTTGTATTCCCAGTGACATTCGTTAGCCACCATGACACTGCTGGTATAAGCAACGCAATTCTGGTCAAGGAAACCTGATCTAAACTGGTGTCCTGCAGAGAGCGTCAGCCTTGAGAAAGAGACAGTAAACTTAATTAAGGATCAATTGCTCTGGGGTCAGATTCAGGAAGTTTCTGCCATGTAAACTAATTGTAATTTGATGCAGAGAGGAAGAATGACGAAAAAGCAGTCCCTCCCTGAATGAAAAGAATTGAGAACAAAGCTGAAAAGTACGGAAGCAGACAAAGAGAGCAGGAGCTGCATGGGGACTAGGTTGCCCAGGTGAAGGACCCTCTCTCAGTGGTCATGGGACCACCACTTGGAAGAAACAGAGGGAGAGCCAAGCAAAATCCAAAACTAGGAGTCTGTCTCTGAAACATGGCTTGGTGGGGCAAGTATTCCTGGCCACTGCAGAGCCTGGATTTGAGTCCCCAAATACTGTTTACTAGCCATGTGACTGTGGGCACACCAAATAGTGACTTCCTGAGTACTAATTGCATTATTGATAATATTGGGGAAATAACCTGTGCTTCATAAGGGTGTTGGGAGAGTCAAATCAGATCAACACTTGCTTTGTAAAGTCTATTGTGCAATTTCAGCGTAGGTCGAGTTTTATCGTTTTGAGTCCCAGGCTCCCCTTCGCATAACTTTCTATTTCCTTCAGCTTCATCCCACTCCACCTTAGTGGCATGTGTCCATCTCTGTCTTCGGAGCTTCTGTCCTCACCTCCCTTCCTCATCAAAAAAAATTTTTATCGGTCATTTAAACTTTAGAGCAATTGAAGTGTTTTCACCTCTTGAAGGAATTCCTGGTGTCCAAGGCGAGCTAGAGAGGCATTCAAGGGGGAGTGGCTTCCTGAGCACCGGTGAAATCATGCTATCATTTGCCTCGTCTGCTCACATGGTAGATTGGCCCTTCCCCACATCTTTCATGTTTTATCAATTTCCGGGCATATTATTTTGTTTTGTTTTGTTTTTATATTTCAATGCCTCTGATATCAAAATGGACCTTATCATCATCATGGTGTCATGCTTCAATTAGCAATGTTTTATCTTTTTAGTGGTTTATCAAATAACGGCGCATCTCCCAATCAAGGGTGTTCCACAGATGAAATACTACACTGTTCTTAGAGAGATGATGTGATCAAAAGCAGGATTCATTAAGGGGTTAAAAAGAAGTGGGAGGGAAGGTAGTAGTTGCTTTGAAATCAGATCAGGAAACAAAGAGATGGACTGTTTCATTTTCTTCCATCTTTCAGCTGCTAAGCCTTACCTGGATATTTGGATTCTGCCCATTGATATCAGCTTTGGAAAGGTCTGGAAAGTTTGGTAGATCAAGGAGAAAAGATTTTGGACCATCTCTTCGCAGCGAAGGGTGCCCAGACTCCTGCTGGAATCGCTGTCTGGGGAGGGGCTGGTGTGCAGCCTGGTGGTCCAGGGGCTCCCCTGGTACTTCTTTGGAGGAAGGAGGGCTGCTTTCTGATGTAGAGTCACTTTCCACGTTGAGGTTATTCTAAAACAAACAAGCAAGTGAACAAATAAATCGGGCATGATTTAAAAATGCCAGTCTTAACAGTCCATTCAATTCTGGAGCAAAGAGAATTGCAGTGGCTGGAATTAAGCCAGGATGGTATTCCCAACTCATTTTCATTGCCCAGTGGTTTAATTCTCCATATTCGACAAGCCGAATCATCAGGAAACTTGTTCTAGTCTGCTTCTTGGGAATTTTGTGAGGGTAAATGAGTTACGGGCTATTTATTAAACATCAAACTTGTCAACACAAAAGCACTATTTTGAAGGACAATAGGTGCTCATATAGAGTTGGAATCAAATTATGTTTTCCGTTTCACAGGTCCAACTGATTAACCACTCTGGCTTTAATGATAACCGTATAGTCCAGGAACTGTTTCTTTGGTGTGGGTCATGGAACAAAAGATCTTACCAAATTGAATATAATACTTCATATAAATCATTGATTATATCCATTCACCCATTCATTTATCTCTCCTCCTTCCCTCCCTCCTTCTCTCCCTCCCTGCCTGCCTCCCTCCCTTCCTTCCTTTCTTCCCTCCTTCCTTCCAATCAACAAATGCGAACAACATACTAGGCACAGGAGATACAGCCATAAACAAGATAGACATGGGTTCTATTCTCTTGGAGTGTAAATCTAGTTGAGGGGAATAAACAATAAATGTATGGATAATAAATAAAATTAGATCAGGGAGTGGTGATTGCTAAGAAGAAAAGAAAGAAGAAAATGATGGAGAGCAGCCGGGGACACCATTAGATAGATAGCTAAGGGAAACTTCTCTGAGAAAGTGACACCTGACATGAGACTTCAACAAGAGAAGAACTGTGGGGAGAACTTTCTAGTAGTGGGGATTCCCTGTGAGGCAGTCCTGAGGTGAGGATGAACATGGCTCATGTGAGGGACAGATAGAAGGCCAGTGAGGCTGGTAAGGGGCAAAGGAGGGAGGAACGGCATGAGATGAAGATGAAGATATGAATGTAGCTGAAGAAAGTGACAAAAAGGCATTCTAAAAATTTAATGCCTTTATTCTGAAGAGCGTAAGACTGTTGTTTTACTCAGCTAGTGAAAAATGTCTCTATTTAGTTGTCACGTGGGGAAAATTTCCCAGTGATTGAGGAGTGTAGGAATTGCTGGACTTCTTCCCCAAACCAGCCCTTCTCCTCACATTCTCTCTGGACCTTTCATTGGAGGCTCCCTCCATCCCTTCGGAGATGGTATTTTCATGTTTACTGGTGGAGGGTGATGTGGAGACAGAATTTCACCAGCCCTTGGGTCGGTGGTTAATGTTCTTATTATTCTTGGGCATGTTTTGGGGTTTGGAGCATATATTCCAGCACACTGTCTCCACACGCACTCCCTGTCCCCCACCGCAGTGCTTCTGACCCAGCCAAAGGGTTACATCTGGTATCAAAACACTCCCGACCCTGAGTCCCCAAAGTCAAGGATGGCCTGGGGATGAAACTTATGCAGCATATAAATATATTCTTAGAGAGCTAAGGTGAGAGAATGGGTTTTTCTTTAAACAGAAATCAGCTTTGTGGATGTTCTGAAAGGCCAAGAAGAGGACTGGGACAGACAGCATGTCTGCGGTCTCCTCTTTAAAACGTGAAGTTGCAGAGGGTTGGCCGGATTCTCTCAGCATGTTTTTGCCTGCCCTCTCGTTTTGCTCAGGTGATGTGGCTGGGGCATTGTCTTCGTTCACCTTTCCAGCCACCTCTCTGCTGTGGTTTTTATCTCTTGGCACTGACCAACTCCACAGAGGCCAAGTGTGTTTTGCTGAAATTGGGTCCAGTGCATGGAGAGAGAGGGGGCAAGAGAGCCCACACTAGGTCTTTCCTCCACATAAGGCCTCTCTATCACAGCCCAAGGGGAAATGACTAAATGTAGCTTTCCTTTTGCTTTTCTCCCTGGACCCCGAATCCTAAAACTTCACCAACAGGGTTGGAGAGGACAGTTGAATTCTCAAGGAAAACTTTTTGCACAGGATTTGGGAATGTCAGTCTCAGAAGGGGCCCAGTATTTTGCTTGCCAATTGCTGGGGGGATCCCCTGCAAATTCAGCCCTAACTGCATTGTAGCAACTGGGAGTTACTGCTTAATTGTGTTAAAAATGAAACTCTCTCTTTTTCCTCCATCATGAAGTATTCTTTACTAAAACACATTTTAGAAGAAGAGATAAGAAATGTATTTTTGCTGCTATTTGGCATTTTGCTTCCATGGCTGAAAAAACAAGAATCACCTCTGATTGGTTTCTGGCCAATTGATCTGACTCTGGAATTTATCCCCGTAGGAGACACTCCACCAGAGAGTGATCCTGGCTCAGCCACAGACCAAGAAAAAAAACCCTTTCATGTCTCTGTGGTTCAGTGACCACTCCCCAGCCCCGCGTAAAAAAACAGCATATTATATGGAGCGTCCTGCACCTTCCCAGCAGGAGAGTCAAGATAACTCAGGTCGGACTGTATCTACACATGGAAAGAGGAGTATAGAGTTAGGCGACTGGCTGGACAATTCAGGCCACAAGTGCCTCTGCCGGGAATAGGCTGGGGCTAAAGTATGTTTTGGCTTGAGTTAGGCATGTAGTTGTGGCCTTCCTCCATCTTTCTCCAATCCTTCCCTCACCCTGCCTTTGTCCCCCTGCCCCAGCTTAGTGTTTGGAAAGGATTTGGAAGATGGGAGGTAATAAAGAAGTGCTGATCACAATCTCTGGATATCTGAATTACCTTTGCATCTCTACCAAAACATATTTATCTAGAAACCTTGGCTCCCTGCACTGGCATACCCCCCAGACTCTTCAGAAACTGGAAGTCCTAGGATGGGGCAGGTGTCTTACCATGGCTTACATAAAATGAAACTCAACTTTATTCAATTGATAATAAGGTTCTGGAGTAGCCATTATTTTGATAATCTAGATTTTGAATCTGGGCAGGAGTTGGCAGATGGGATCTGCTAACAATGCAGGAAAAGGTCTCTTCAACCTTTCTTAAGGATACACTGCATATTTTCCTCACAGAGGCCCCACTGCAGGCCTTCCCTGATGAACACCATTCATTTCTCATCAAGCTCATTCACCGAATGTCCCACTTAAATAATACTACCAGAGTGAAGATTCTCAGGGTTGGTAGACCTCAAAGTAAAGATTTAAACAGTTTGTGTTTTATTCAGGAAAGCAAACATCTTTCCTTGAAGACAAAAGCTTAGGAAAGTCTAGGAATTGAAGAAATGTCACCATTCTTTCCCAAGTGCTGCAGGATTCATTTTGTCTAAAGTCAAGTGACATGAGGGGGTTTTCTCAGTGGAGGAAAATATTTCTTTACCCACAATGTGTCTTTGAGTTGGTCTTTAATCTGTGACAGTGCCATAGCTCCAGTACAGCAATGTTCTCTCTGCAACTCTAATATGAGAGCTGTGGCTGCCGATAAAAATAGCAACAGAAGAATCAAAGCTACTACATGATTTATGTACATGCACTGTTCAAGGGCTGAGGTAGGTGATGTCCAGTGGCTAAACTATCCAGCTATTGCTGATGTTCCCCATCTTTGTGCATAGTTCCTGCCCCTCCATTATTTTACAGCTTATCCTTATCTAAAATAAAATAAAGTAATAATCAAATAGGTTCCATGCTCATGCAGCCTCATATTTTGCCTTAGACAACAGTATTGTGTCAAACACTGTGATTGCCCACTCAGTATGTGTTCTCCTTTTTCTTACTCAGTGTCTGATTCAGGTGGCAAAGTGCCTGGTTAAAACTACATTTCCCAGCACCCACGGCAGCCAGAGGTGACCACATGACACAGTCCTGTCCAATGAGATATATAAGTAGAAGCTGTTGAATCAGAGGCAGAGTTTGCATTTTGCCTTTCTCTCTTCCAGTTTCTATGGCCTGAAATGTGGATAGTAGAGTTTGAATGGACTGAGATAGCCGGCAGGCATGAGGATGAAGGTTGTACTCTAAAGGCAGCTAAATGGAAAGACAAGGGGGCCTGGGTCCCTGCTGGCACTGTAGAGCCATCAGACCAGTCCTGGACTGGTGAACTCTGGACTTCTTTTACCATTATCATCAATATTAATGTTAACCTTGACAAGGCTATAGCACCAGTATCAGTTCTGTGTTGTGACTCTAACTATGACTATCAATAAAAAAGGAAGAAGCCCCATTTACCCAAGTGAATCAAAGTCGAGTTTCTGTCCTTGGCAATGGGACACAATCCCCAGCTGATGATATGCTGACGGGGCGTTCAGTGAATCATCATGGTAAACTTCACAATGGCAACGAGGCTACAGATGCTCAGCCCTGTTACTAACTTTCCTAGCACCCTATGCCAGCTCTGCCATCTCAACCCTTCTCCATACGTATTCGGAATCTTCACATTGTTTAAGCATCTATACATTATATCACTCAAATCTATTACTCACTGTGTAATGTAGTATTTCCTTTAATTTGTCCTAAAATACTATCATTAAATTTCAAGGAATTTGCCATTACTAAAAGGAACCAGAACTCCTTGGAAAAATAAATGGCTGATTCCAGAGCTTGGGCAGAAAAGTATAGGTGAGTTTGAGATACTTTATTGTGGCAGATAGCAAGGAACCATTCAGTGATTAAGAGTTTCCCCTTTAAAGAACACAGGAGCCAGCTTGATGGGACCCCACTGCCCAAAGATTAGACAATTTGGGCATCAAAATGAAAAGTCTGCAGTTGACCACCACATATTGAATCTATGAAAATCTCTGAGTGTGTGATACTCACAAAAGAGAGAAAGACAGAAAAACTACTGTCACCATTCAAGGTAGGAATTTATAACACTCCTTACTTTGAACACTGGTATTAAAAAGAAAGAAGGGTTTTCCTGAGGAAGTAATATTTGAGCTGAGATACAAAAGGTGAGCAAAAGTGAAGCAGATGGAGAGCAGGACAGAGGAGGAGGTGGGTCATTGAACATTGCAGGTGAAAGGATATGGTAGGTATAGACTCCCCAGTATCTAACGTGGCCTGGTATAGGGATCTAAACGATGTATGCACTAAATGGAGTGGGTGTTAGGATCCAGACCACTCTGCTGTCTTAGTAAGAGACCACTGCGTTAAATAATATAATTGCCAGGCCCACCAGCCATTGATCTGAAAGCTTTCTATCATAGTGTGCTGTAACTTTTCCACTAGGCCACCAGTTCCCTGGTGGTGTTCTCTGGGTCACTTGGAAGTTAGCTGAATCTATCTGCACTGGGATCTCTTCTCTTCTCCCTCACTCTCAACAGCTGGCCCTAAATGCCCCTGAAAAGCTCTGCTAAGATGAACTAAAAGAGAACATCTCTCATCTGTAGGCTGGGTACAGTTTCTAAGATGACAAGCCCAAGTGCTTTATTATTTATGTCCTTTCTCCCTAGGACCTCACTGGCCCAAGGCCAAAGATGCCCAACCACTGCCTTCAGCCGCTGCATGTCTGCAGCTGCTCATTTTGGCTATCCTTGTAACCAAGGTGGATTACCACAGCCACATCAAAGTCAAAGCTGTCACAATGGTCGAAGTTCCCATCCAGTCATTTGGCACAGGCAGAGGGAGAGGGAGGGGGTCTGTGGAGAACCGAGCCACAGTGCAAATTAGGGTGATCAGCTCCAGGGGGAAGATCAAGTTGTGAAAATGAATGATGGGGTCCACCTTTGGAAAAAGTGTGCTAAGCATCATTGTCTCAGTCTGCAAACAGCTACCTGCCCTATTCTGCAAATACCAACCAAAGGCTGGTGTGTAAAAACAGGCCTGATCTGACCACTTCCAGAACCTCCAGGAGAAGCACAAGCTAGTAACAAATTGTGACTGGCTAGGACAGTTTTAATGCTTAAAAAAGGGGGGAGGAGGGGCTACAGTAAGTATTCCCACATTAACACAACCAGGCAGACTTCTTGGAGGCAGACGGGACGGCAGATTTCTGGAGGGCAAAGAACAGGCCATATCTGCAATCTCAAACCCCACACCCTCCAATTCCACAAGCTCAGGAGGCACCCAATAAGTACTAGTTGATGATAATGATGGCCACAGGCCTAGTCAGATTTTATTTTAATTAGACTCAGGCTATAGGCCTCATTACCCCTCATGTGGCTTTTATGTGGGATTCTAAAGAAAAAAAATTCGGGAATCTTCTATTGAAGATATTAAAGAAGATATTATTAGCAATGCTTTGGTCTCATAGACTTTGAACAACAAACAACAGAGATTATAATTAACGTCACTGCAGCCTCTCTCCTTAAAACATACTAACAATATAACTAATTAGCAATATGTCCTCATTTGGGGCTGGACATCTGCATATTATTATCGACAATGCTTGTTTCCTTTTTCCAGATTAAAGGAAGCCATACTGCACCCAGGCATATGGCTGCACTCCTTCCACATTAAAACACTCCGTTTTCTTCTACCCACGATATACACACTCAGGATTTTATCTGTGCTGGGCATCGATTTTTGTCTGGAACACTTCCACATGTCTAAAAATAAGTTTAAGAATACCACTGGTGGTATTTCAAAGGGAAGAGCAAACGTTTCTCTGTTTGGGGAGATAAAATAATAAAAGGGCACACTAATTATCTTTACACATGATTGGGGAGCAGCAAGTGCCCGAAGGAAGAGAAATCCAGGAGAGAGAGCAAAATCAATTTAGACGGTAAAATCTGCTTTCTCGGGCGGTGCACTTGTCCTAAGGGCTCAGGACCATTGCCATAGGAGTGGCAGTAGGGGGTGGTGGAAGCTTGTTCCAGAAAGAAGTAGGCAGGAGCCAGAGGGAGAACCGTGCACTGCTGAATACATAGCGCAATCGGCCACCCCCTGCTCTCTCTGCCTGTGTGTGATGGAATTGCTCCCCTGAAGGCGGCAGGAACAGAGCAGATATCAATGGCTCTATTTTACAGCAAGGAGGAAAACGCAAATTCTTGGCAGAGGAGAAATGTCCAGAAATGTGCTTCAGTCTTTGCTGTGGGTCCCTGAAGCTGACTCTGGGAGCTAGTGACACGGGCACATTATGTTTCAAGAATGCAGGCGAGTTGCATCTTGGTTGGCAATGGAGCCTTCTGTTGAAAGCCTGACTGATAGCTGAGGAATCTCTCGTTGTAATGGCAGAATGCATCCTAAGACTGTTTATTTTAGGGCTTGGGAATGACCCTGATTATGATCCCAGTTGCTTTTTAGAAGAAATGAAGAATGGTCAGCGCCTTGCATTTGGGCAGGGAGCTGGCTCCACAGGGGAAGAGGCCACTAGTGTGGGCCACCCACCCCTGTGCATCTTTCTTAATTGAAGGCTCTTGAGGTCTACTGACAAAATGGAAGTCAACACCCCACTGGCTCGCCTGGGATACTTCTGTAAACAGCTTTGATCTTGAAACTGTGTGGACTATTGGTGATTTTTCAAGTTGTGCTTTCTCCGCTGCTGGCAAAGAAAACAGAGTGGGAACTCTCCGGGACCCATTTCTTTTATGTCCTGTGAGGCTAAAGAATGAACAGAAAAGAAACATGAACTAGTCTTTCAAGTCTAAGAAAACATGTAAGAAGTAGAATACAAGGGTGGAAAGCCAAATTGGCCAAAGAAAACTTTACTCATCAGCTAAAACATCTTTGCAAATGTAAGAGAATGAAGAAATTGTATTTTCCAGAACCCTTCTCAGGGGGAATGGTGGGCTTGCCTAGTAGGAACATTTTAATAGATCTCTTGGGGTGTGAGACAAACCCTCTCGCAAGAGTGCTAAGGGAGGGCTTTGTCTGCTGAAGGGGTATTCGAATTTGAGGGCAGGGCTAATTTGCTCTGGGCTACAAAGAACAGGGCGGCCACCAGGGGGCTTTGGTCCCCACTTCTTGGCCATGTGGAGCTCAGCCTCCTTCTAAGTCAAACTGTGAGCAAATATTTACAGGCTATGGACTACTCGGGATTTTTCAAGCTGTGCTTTCTCCATTTTTGGCATAGCAAACAGAGTGGGAACACTCTGGGACACATTTTCCAGGACTCAATTTGAAGAGGCACCAAATAATTAGCATGCCTAAGGGGCCCAACTCTTTAAGTCCTTCCTTGATTAGAAGGGGAATGTGTTGAACAGGACAAGGAGCCCCAGGAAATTAACAACTCCTGCAATGATTCTGTGTCCCCCCCACATGGAATGGGGGGCACCCAAAGCCTAGGTCAGGGCTGGTGTTCCACTGCTGAAAGGCAGGACTTGGAAGGCAAGCCAAAGAGCATGGGGTGGCAATGTTCAGAGGTTGACCTGGGGTATGGTGGCCCTGGGGATCCTTGTCAAGCTTATTATTTTAATTAAGAAATGGATTTCTCTCAACACCCCAAATCAAGACCCCTCATTGAAACCTACAACAAATCTCTCTGCTCCAGTACCTCTAAAATCAGTGTTAAAGGGAATTGGAACTTAACCTTGGAATACTGGAAAAGGGCTCACGGTATTGTGGAAGGGGCCTGGGTCAGGAGGTATGAGGCCTGGGTCTATGTCCCAGCATTGCTCTTACCTAGTTTTGTAAGCTTAGGCATGTTTTTGCACCTTTGCACCTGTGGTAGATTTGTTGTTTGCAAAAGTGTCCACAAATTCCCTCTAAACATCCATGCCTTAGGTAGTTGTCTTCCACACTGTCTTTGTGCTTGGCCACATGACTTCCTTTGGCCAGTAGACAACACTAAGCACGATCAAGTGCTTGTGCATTGGGGTTTGCCTATTTTTTCTGCTCTTTGGAATCCTGAGACTACTGTGTGGAAAGACCTGGGATAGTCTGCTGGGTAATAAGAGATATGTGAAACAAAGATAATTTGTCCCTGACCAACCAGTCAGCCAATGACCAGTTACTCAACTGGAGATCATCCAGACCATCCAGCCCCAGCTGAGTCAACCCAGACTAGAAACGTCACCCAGCTGACCCATAGAATCATGATGAACAATAAACATTTGTGGTTTTAAGCTAATTAATTCAGAATGGTTTGTTACACAGCGAAAGCTAACTGATACAGGACCTCAGTTATAAATGGGCATGGTGAGGAAGAATGGAAACTGCAGAAAACCTCTCAATCCATCTTGGTTCTGACATCCTAGCAATGAAATCTTCAAGACACTTGCTCTGGAGAAATTATTCCAACAATTAAAAAAAAAAACCCAACTTATCCCAAATGTTGAAAACATCAAACTGAGGATGGGGAGATTAAACAACACTGATAGTTCTAAATGCATAAAATGTCACTACTGTCTTCAATGATAAGAACGCCTTCTCCTTAATCCTATCCTTCCACCTGCTAACTCTTAAGCTGACTACAGTCTGTTGGAACCCTCCTCCCTTCACTGTTTCCATCATTTACACGTGCTGCTTTGTTAACAGTTCCATTGACAGGTTTTCAAATATTCTGAGTGGAGCCATAACAATTCCCTCTTACACTTTCATGAGGCACCTGTACAGCTCGGTGGGCTGCCAGAAACTAGTAATGCTCATTTATTAGGGAACCCCTACTGGCACCATAAAACAATCACAGAGCTATCACAAACCAACTACGACTTGAGGTGAAGAGAAAGCTGTAGCCACCAGGACTGGCCCCCCGTCCCATCTGCCTGTACAGATTGTTCTTATTTGGAATGCTGTTCTGTTCTCTCCATGGAAACTGTTTGATCTCTGCTTGGAAGCTGGCAGCCGGTGTGACTGTGGGCCCTTGACTTAGCTTGGCTAGCCTTTCTTTATAAATGGTTAGGATGCTTGTTCTACTTGTGGATTCACTCAACAAACACTTGCTGGGTGTCTGCTTTATGCCAGGTGCTCTGCTGGGATGAGACAGTTCAAAAGCACATAGCTCATTAAGATAAATTCTCCAAAACTTGAAAATAAAGCAAAGGGATGATGATGAGTTTATCAGTTCTTCCTCGGGCACAGTATGACAGGCCTATACGAAGTTATTTGATTCTCTAGGAGACTGTACGTACCTTTGTTTCACTTATTATTTGCTATTGATTAGGGCCCAGACTAAAAGTTACATGCTGACTTGTAGATTTTCATCCTGTAGAAATACAAATTTTTTTTTGTCCAGTTGAAACAATAATTCATTAAAAATTCTCATCAAAGGGGAAAAATTGTCACTATATGAGATGATGGATGCTAACTAAATTTATTGTGGTAATCACTTCACAATATACACATATATTAAATCATTATGTTTTACACCTTAAGCTTATATGATGTTATGTGTCAATTATATAAAACTAGAAAAAAAGAAGCAATAATTTGAAGTTTATGCCATATTGCTCCATAGGACATTAACCAGTTTTGTTTCTAGCTTACAAATTTACTTCTTCATGATTTTCTCAACTAATTTTGTGAATATCTGTTCCTCAAATGCTCTGAACTGGCATTAGCATCTTTCTAGTTCCCTCATTAATTAGTTAAATGAATCCTTGACATGTGTTTATTTTATATTTGCATGAGGCATGATTTTAACATTATGAAAATCATGTTTGGATGGACTTTTCTCTTCAAGGACTTCAGACTCCAGTGGGGAAGTTAGGAAATGCTCACACACTTATAAAATGCAAGGTGGAAGGTGAGAAATTCTTTAGCAATGGAAGTTTTCAATGTCAGGAAGTAAAATCATGCAGACTCCTAATTATGATTCCACAACTCACTATATATTAAATCTTTAATGTTAACCTTATTGTATTCTTCTTTTTCTCTAAAAGACTCTTACCTTGGTACTGGTCCAATGCACTAATAAGCTGAAACAAGTAGGGGGAAGCATGGTTTGTGAGTGGGACTTCTCTTGGGTTTCTTCTTCTTGAGGGTCCCTGAGGGGAGGACAGAAGGTCAAGTGGCCAGTGTTGGAGGGTACTCACCCTATTTTCAACCATGTTATTACCTCCCTGTCCACATATAATGCCCTATTGTGACCCTAGAGAAACAAAGCACCCTCCAGTTTTGTTCTCAATAGAAATAATTCTCCCACTAGATCCCATCCTAACTGGGGTTCAGCTGAAGCTCAAGAGAAAATAGCACTCTTCTCAGAGGCTTTCTTTCAGGGGGTGGTCATAAAAGGGTGTGTGCAGAGAATGTGTGTACACATTTATGACTCCTCCCAGTATAAACATCATTGTACTAGGGTGTATCATCTGAAGCGGGGCAGGAAACGGATGGCGATGAGGTACTGGGTGAGTGGGGAGAGTTTAATAAAGGAATAATTTACAGAAATCTGTGCAAATAGGCTCGAAACCACTGAAGATGCTACAGTGCCCAGGGCCAGCAAAGACAGGGAGATCTTATACCCCCAGGCATGAAGAGGCAAAGAAGGGAGAGGTTACCATTCTCCAAAGTGGGAGGTAGGGGTGTGTGTGTGTGTGTGTGTGTGTGTAGGGGGAACTTAAGGTACTCACTAAATATTGCAGCCTCCCTCTCCTCATCTCCTGCATGTTTACCAATGACCAAATCCAATCAGAAGAACAAGAGCCAGGGAGCCAGTTGATGTCATACAGACAGATCATACACCTAAGGCATAAACTAGGATGGGGAAAGGCAAACAGTGGATCTAGGGAGGTAAACAGAGGATACTGGGCACACAGGACATGTCTGGGGGAAACCAGTCACTGGTTGTTCAATCTAATCTTCATGGCTTCCATTTGAGGGGGACATGAGCACCCCCATTCCAGCGATGAGAAGATTGAGGTAGAGAGGCCCTTGGGCTAGCAAGGAGGCACCATGCCCTGTTCCTTCCACTGTCTATGCCGTCCTCATTTCTCCCTGGAGGTGGTGTTTTGGGTAAGAGAGTCTGCGGCTACCTTGAAGTTCCCATGCTCCTCCCCCAAATGCAGCCCCATCCAGGGGTAACTATTCCAAGGAGATTGGCTCAAGAACACTGGCCTGAAGCATGGCACTGATTGGATCCTCAACTCTATTTCCCCACTTTGCGTGGTGAGGAGTCCTGGTCTCATTTTCTTAGGAAAACTTCTAGCTCAATGCTTCTTGACTTGTGCAGGCTGATGACTTCATAGTGTCAGCTAGGTCTGGTCAACACAATGACAACAAAAACTGATATAATGAGCATGAAATAAAATGGATGGTGCCTAATTCATGGAGGAAGAAGTAGGAATGAAAAGGCACATAGTACTTTACGAGAACATTATGGGAGCTACTCAGTGGGCCAGATGAGGCAGAGAACACAGAAAGTAGGTCACAAAGAGTCAGATTCCAAACTTGCAAACACATATTGCTTTGGATATTAGTCTTTGGGGTCATCACATTCTTCCTCAGACTTGCTAAACATTTGGGGTAAACTTTGAAAGTGACAGGGCACCAAATGACCATCCACTACAGAACATACAAGTAAAACATATGCATAAAACAGTCACAGAATGAAACGCAATTGATGAATTTCGCAAAGGTAATGTTGAACGAAGTCAGATACAAACAAACATAAAACTTAGGATTCTTTTTACATAAAGTTTCCATGTTGCTAGAAGTCAGGACAGCAGTGACCTTCAGGGTGCCAGCCACGGGAAGATAGCCCTCGTGGGGCGGGGCTTCTGGGGCACTGGCCATGTTGGGTTTCTTGAACTACAGGTTTATTCACTTTGTGAAAATTCATGTATGACCTTTGCTCCCTCTGCGTGTATGTTACTTACAATCAGAACTTACATAACTGCCAAAAACACAAAAGAGAAAAAATGGGAAAAGAAAAAATGGAAAGAGAAAAAATGGAAAGAGAATCAGAGGGAAATGGCGATTGGCAAGGCCACAGATTAAGCTCAAAGACATCAAGCTTCCCTGTCACTCCTATTTTCTGAACAATAAAGGGTGCAGGGAAATACAGCATTTGGGAAAAAGACAGACCCCACCTTTGGCGTGTTACTTCCCCGTGGCTCAGTTTTCCCATATGTAAAATGCAGAGCACCTCTGTGGTAAAATCACTTCTTTTCTACCCTTTCTTACTCCCCTCTCTCAATTAGCTTTTCCTAGTATTCACTTGTATATTGTTCTCTTTCCTCTCTATTTATTCTCCCCAGCACCTAAAACTTAATCTTTTTTCTTCTTCAGGAGGGGACCAGGCCACTGAGCGCCCTTGGGGCCAGGTGAAGGGTGGACAGTGGATGGCCCATTTCCCGGCATCTGGAATAGCAGGCCACTCTCTTGCTATTAATTATCAAGCACACATATCTAACCTGTTTTCCTGTTTTTCAAAACTCCCTCTCATTCTTCATATCCCATCTGCCCTGAATGGATACGGAAAATATGGTACACGTACACAGCAGGGTATTTATGACAAAGGAGGACATCCTGCCATTCGCAACAACATGGATGGACCTAGGGCACATTATGCTAAGTGAGGTCAGACAGAGAAAGAGAAGTACTATAAGATATCACTTATATGCGGAATTAAAAAACACTTGTAAAAACAATAAAATGGTGGGGTGGGGAGAAGACTAATATTGTTCTTTTCTCTTGAATATTTTCCACCTCAGGCCCAGCTCCTATCTTTCCTGCTCATAACCACACCTCCACTTCCACCATCTTTTTAAGGGTTGTCTCTCTGCTAGCCTTGTCCAAACACTCTGCACACACTGTCTCAAACAATGCCTCCGAAAGCTCCCTATCTAAGGGTACAATTATCATGACACCCGCTGTACAGGTGAGAAAAGTGAGGCTGAGAACGTTGCCAATATTGCCCAGCTTGCAAAGGGTCCAGCTGGGGCTTCCCATGCTTGTGGAATCTGGCTGGCTGGCAGGAGCTACAGGTGTTAACGCTGGGCCAGTGGGCACGGAGAAGGCAGCTTGAGTTGGACGAAGCCTCAGGGAAGAATGTTAATACCTCTTCTAACCACCCCAGTGCAAAGGGGGTGGTCAGGATACTGAGAAAGGACTGAAACCACTACCAACCAAAGAGGTCAACCTTAGGGAGAGAGGAGGTGATCAGTGCTTTAGTATTTTGAGTCTAAAAGCCCTTCTCATTTCCACCATCCCCTATATAAAATAACTGGTTCTGAAAATAGTCACACTTGAGCCACTTGGCAGGAGCAGAGCACAGGGCGGTTTGGGGATTCAATCCCCTATTTTTATAGAATATGATCCAGAGGGGATCAGAGGGTATTTGGCTTGGGCCCAGAGTACAGAGTCCCTGACTCTTCCTATGGAACCGGCTACTTTGGTGGCACTGTCCTGTTGCCTTTTGTGTTTTTATGGCACTGAAAAGTTAGCTTTTCTCTTTATAGTTGCAGTCTTACCAAAAAATCTAGACCTTGTTAAATACCCTCTAAATGGATGGATGGATGAACAAACAGGATTTTGAAGGCCAGTAGGTGTGGGCACAACCGACTCCCTGTGGTTTCACCCGGGGTTGCCATGTACATTGTATAATCTGCACGTGGCACAAAGAAATCTGGTGAGGGGGCAAGTGGAAGTCGAAATTCAGAGCAGAGGGAGGGATGCTGTCTGCCCAGAGGAGTGGCTGAAGATGCCCTAGAGTAACACCCCTTTCTGCCTCCTTTCCTTTCCTATTAACAAAACTCCTATGCATCCCTTAAAACCTTGTTTAGATATTGTCTTCTCTGTGAAGCCTTCCCTGATCTCGGCGTGCTCTGCATTACTGCTGTACCTTATAACGCTTCTTTTATTCTATTTGTATGTATTATTAGATGCTTATTCATTTTTTGTCCGGTTTCTGGCTAATAAAGGCACACAAAAGGTAATTTAACTATAAATGCAACCATACAAAGGGGTAAATTATACTAGCCACATTAGCTTTTTCAAGTAAATGCATACCTGCTAACAACACAAATGTACTTTGTCCATTTCTGAAATTCCTCTGCTATCATGCTAGTGCAGCTACCATCATTACTCGCTTTCAAGTCCCAGCTTACATATCACCTCCAGAAGGACTCCTCTGATCATCCTCTATAAATAATGTCCCTCCTCCCTGAACAGTTTTCCTCCATCACTCTGCTTATTTTCTTTCCAGTAGTTATCACAAGCTGAAATGACTCTATTTATGGGTTTTCTTCTTTGTTGTTGGCCCCCACCAGGATGTCAGCTCCTTGGAGAAGAGATTCTGTCTGTTCTGTCACTTCTGTATTCTTGGCTCTTAGCCCAGAGCCTGGCACATAGTAACCCCCCACCAAATGGGTGAGCAGATGAGGGAATGAATGGACGAGCAGGGTATCAAAGCCCAGTGGACATGGGCATGGTTGAGTCTGACTCTCTGGAACCACATTTGGGTCCCAGGATGCAGGAGGGTGAAGGGAAGGTCCAGGAGAGGTGGAGAAAAGTCTCTCTGGCTCAGTTTCTGGTTTGATCTTCACTTATATGGTGACCGCAAGTCCTGGCACAACATGCCATGGCACGGTGATGTCATGAGCAATGCCTGGCTCTTCCCTTTGTCTAGGATGAGACTGCGTTGGAGGTACCAATGACAATAGCCACCTGTGTATGACCAATTCACCATTTAACAGCCAGCAAGTATACCAAGAAGCAGCCCTGGCGGACACCATGAGAGAGCAGGGATATGCAGCAGGGGCAAAAAGGAGACTTAGAAGGAGCTGAGGTATAGGGCCCAGGTACTTTGGTCTTCTGAATTGAGTTCTGATACTGAACATTTTCTGAATCTGCCTGCTTCCCTTCAATGTTAAATAAGAATTCAAAGATTTTATATATACATATTTATATACATATTTATTTATACATATAAATACTTATAGGAATGTGTACATAAGTGTGTATAAATTATATTTATATATATAAAAATGTTTACACAAGTATATATTTGTAAGTATATATACCTATATAAATATACACATGTATTTATATATACACATATGGATGTGTGTTTTAACTTCAACTGCAGTTTTAATTTTTAATTTTAAGACCTCCTAAGTGTCCCTTCTTTCCTAAACAAGCTCGCAGAAAAGCTGGTAACAATGCTGTTATCACTTTAACCTAGTTGTTCTCCAAGTGTGGTTCCCCAGACCACCAGCATCGGCGTCACCTGGGAAACTGTTAAAAATGCTGATTTCCAGGCCCCGCCCTGCAGAATCTGAGTCTCTGGGGGTTAAACTGAACAGTCTGTGGTTTAACCAGCCTTCTCAGTGATTCTTACGGGGGCTAACATCTGAGAGCCTCTGCTCTAACCAGTGGAAGATCAGAGATAGTGGCCGAGTAACAGTTAGCAAGCTATTATCCTGAGGGTTACTTTAGCGAAGGGAAAGATTTCCAGGAAGTGGTTGTGTGTTTTTATCTTGGGGAAATGTAATCAGGTAGATAGCAAATGAGCCCCAAGGCATCCAGTCCAGCTTAGGGAGTCACCCACTCCTCAGGGATCCCCCACAATGAGGACACTGTGAGGGGAAGGGCAGAGCTCCTCACGCTTCAGGGTCCTCGGGTGAAGGAAGCTGCTGCTGAGTCAAATGACATTACAGAGCAACATATGAGATGAAAGACAAAAACCCGAAGATGGAGGGTGAACTACATAAGACTTCCTGCTTCTCCCAGCATCAATATATTCTAGCCTTGTCACACTTGCTTAGGTAGCAAGTGTCCCAAATGGGGTAGTAAAGGGTTTCTAACTGATTACTCCTTTGCTCTGTGTCCGACTCAGAAACAGTCATGCAAGTTCATGGGGAAGGACAGGCTTGGGTGTTATTGCCTGCTGGGTAAACTTCTCTAGCTCAGAGGACTGGCAGAAGATTATGCAAGACCTGAGAGGAGGCCCCCAGGCAGGCCTGGCAGAGAGGGGAAATTATCCACTGGTATATGAGAGAAGTGGGAAGAAAGGTGGTGGGAGACAGGAGAGAGTTGGACCAAGAGTTGCCTTCAGGTTCCCCAAATGCTAAGTGACTACTCCCATGGTTTGAATGAAATCTCTCTGGTGCCCCAAAAGTCCCTGCCACACAGGGCAAATCCATCAGCAAGGATAAATCTCAAACTGTCCTATGTCTAACTTGCACTTTTCAAGGAGATTAAAGCAATGGTTAATGTCTGAAGTTGAAGAAGCAAAATCTACTTGTTTCGAGCATATACACAGCAGTTGCCATCAAAACCAAATGCAAATATGCCTACTCCTAAGCAAAAACAGCCTGACCAGAATCTGTTCTCCAGCTCTTCTGTACCCTTGCTCCTCATCCTTCCAGGGAGACCTGGAAAACAGCAGCCTGAGGGATGCATTCACACCTATATGCTGGAAGGCTCTGTGGACAGGGTCAACTGTTACCAGGAATCCAACCCAAGAAAACGCTCTCTTCAAACGAGCCACACAGGCCCAGACTGGAAAGGCTCATGTAGCAACCAGAGCTTCGCTTTCCTCCAGCAAGTTTATACCTCGTTTTGTGAAAATGCCATTTGTTTGCTCACTTGGACTGCCATTTACTTCCCAGGTGTGCAGATGGAAAGACTTGTTTTTCAATAGAGCCCAACCCACTTTTAACCAAAGCCCTGGGTGTTCAGTCACTAAGAGCTCCAAATGCTCCCCTTCCCCAGTGGTCTACAGAAAAGACACAGCAACGCAGAAAGTTCTCCAACATACCATGTTCTATAAACTAGCAATGGCTTCTTTCAGAATCCTTAGTTTGAAAGTGGGTTCAAGAAGGTCAGAAGAGAGAAGTTATTACAAGTAGATTTGCCATCTCTCTGACCAAAGGAAATAATATTTTTTGTTTTTCAAAAGAAAAAGCAAGCATCTTAGGATCCCTCCCTCCTGCATGCCACTGCTGGCTCCCTCACTCCCCGTGTGCCTCACTTTATCTCATGCCAGATCATGATCTCAGGCCTTGAGCCCATGAACAGAAGATCCCGTTCCCCAGAATTCTTCCCCCACCCCCCCCAGGGAATGTCTCCCGTTCCAGGTCTTGAACAAAGATTCCACGACACATGTTTGATCTCTTCACGCTCCATTTTCATTAGTCCTTCACACTCTCCATCACTTGGAAAAATACAAACAGCATGGTTCAGTTTTAAGGTTAAGAACTGACAGTCTCCATAAACATTTTTACAATCAAAGCTGACTTATCCACTGCCAGAATTTGGTGTCTGTAAGAGAGGGGTGAGATGGGATGGAGGCAAGGAGTGGGAAGTAGAAAACTTCACCGTCAGAGTAAGAGAACAAGTGCTGTGCCTTCAACTGCTGAGTGAAGGATGCCCCACGGCATTGCTGGCAAAGAACTGGGTTGATCCACCTCCAGATAATTAAAGTACAGCCATCTCTCCTTATTCATGAGGGATATGTTCCAAGATCCTCAGTGGATGCCGGAAACTGCAGATAGTACCAGACCTTAGAGAGGCTGTGTTTTGCCCATATAGACACATATCTATGATAAAGTTTAATTTATAAATTAGGCATAGTAAGAGAGTATAACAACTAATTATGAAACAGGGCAATTATAACAAAATACTGTCAGAAAAGCTCTGTAAATATAGTCTCTCTCTCTCTCTCTTGCTCTCTCTCTTTCTCTCTCTCAACATATCTTATTGCATTATATGTACATCTTGGATATGATGAACAAAGGGATGATTCACATCCCGGGTGGGATAGAGTGAGATTTTGCCATATAGAATGGCGCTCAATTTAAAACATATGAATTGTATATTCCTGGAATTTTCCATATTTTCAGACCATGGTTGACTGCGGGTAACTGAAGCTGCAGAAATAGAAACTGGGAAAAGGGCGGGGGCTACTATAGCACAGAGAGGGACAGGGAAACCCAAGGTGCAGGGTAGCTCAGGTATACATTCCTGACTTATGGAAAATAAGAAGCAATCAACAGTCCTGAATTATGAGATTGCCAGGTCATAAATATTAAAGGTAGTCTGTGAAGAGGTTATAAAATCATTTTCAGGGTGTTTTAAGTAGAGAAAAAGCAGAGTGTAACATGGATGGAGGTAGAGAAGACCTAGAACTTAAGCCACACTCTACCTTACACCACCCCAAATATTTATGAGCTGAAATCATCTAATTAGCTGGAATTCATAATGATGGTGTGTGGGCAGATAAGTTTTAGGACTTTTTATTCATTCACCCATCCGACATATAATTAAAGGGACCTAATTGCTCCATTCCAGCAGCTGGGAATACAATGGAGAGGAGACAGGTTCAGTCCTTGCCCTCATGGAGTTTGTAGCCTCCAGCAGAGGTTCCCAAATTTTGTTGTTCCTCCTGATGAGCAGGTCGCATCCAAAACCATTTAATCAGGGTGTCTGGGGTAGTATCCAGGCACCGTGCTTTCAAAGATCCATAAAGGATACCCAAGTGCAGCAAAATTTGGGAACCACTGAGGATTCTTAACTGTGTTGGGATGACTGGCCCGATCGATAAGCACCGAAGTTCTGCCCATGGCTTACCTTAGCAGCTCTTGCTCTGCTTTCTGAAACTCTATGTGCCCGCAAGGACTTCATCCTCACATTTGCAGTATAAGTGCAAAATTTTCTGTAAGCTTAATTCATTTGAACCCTGAGAGAGTTTCCTATCTAAAAGTACTAGTCACATACTTAAACACTGGTAGGATGACCTCCTTAATCCAAAACCTAAATCAGAACACATTACCCAGCACCTAATCTGATCACGGTATAAAATATTTGAAACCCAGGCCACCCTAGAAACCCTAAGCCTCCTGGCTGCCATATCTACAAGGTCCTTTCATAGCATGAACCCTGGGAGCAGACTCCCAGCAGGTTTAAATCACCTGATTCCCTTGTTAAGGTAGAAAAAAAAGAACTTACTGGATAAACCCTTTCTTTCTATTTTCTTTGAGCTTTTATATCCCATTCCTCTTTAAGTAATCAATGGAAATTCATTATAGACGTTCTTGGACCTACTCCTGGATTTTCATCAATTTAGAAAGGAAACATTACATTAAGTCTTTCTCTGGAAGGCTCCAGGAATTTTAAAAAATAAGAATAAAAGAAAAGAGAAAGGAAAAAAAAAAGGAGTCTGCTTTGAAGTTGCAATGAACAAGCCAGAAAAAAAAAAAAAAGCACAAAACCCCAAAATGATGGATCCTGAGAAAAATGTTGAAGGAGAAGTACTTCCCCCTGTTTCCCATTGTGCGTTCTTAAGGGTGAAGTGGTCCCACTCAAACCACCAGAGTCTGCCAGTTGGCCAACCCAGCGGCATTCCACAACAGAGATTAAAACCAACTTTATGATTGTGGTGCAAATAATAAAGAGCCTGGCAGGGTTTCCTTCCAAAATGAAAGCTCATTTATTTTCTGAGGTGTATAATTTGGTTGTAAATGTTTCCTTTGGGCCAAAACATCCCAGATTGTGTTTTTGCCTGGAACACATCACTGCTTTGCTGGAGAAGAATGGACTCCGTGTGGTCCCGCCGCCTCCGTCCACTCAGGGCATGGAGGGGTTCAAGTTGGCCCTGCTCTGGTGTCACGCCTGGCGGCAGTGGTCTGCTCGGCAGAACTAGAGATGGGGAGGCAGGAGGTGCTGGGCCTGGACTGGCTGTATTGACTACCAAGTCCAGTCCATCTGTGAAATGGGCGGCTCACTGCTGGCCCTTAGCCACACCTCATGCGTGTTTCAGTGCCTCTCGATGCTGAGGAGGGCAGAGGGGCATTGGGAGCCTTGTTCCCTATCAAACTTGGCTTTTCTTCCAGGTCTTTGTATCTTTATTTATCTTTTCAAAAATCATCCTTAAAAAATCCACCCAGTGATGACTAATATTTGGATACAGGCAAAACCAGATTCTTTCCAGGGTTCATGGGCTGACCACATGTATTTGGGGCCAGAATTTGGCCTATCGTGTTTAGCCAATACCACCCAAATATGAACAGCTTTTCATCCTATACAAGCAGCTTAAGAAATAACAGCCCTTTTTACCATTTTCATGTTTGTCAATTCTCTTGCTTTCATCATATACTTTTATCCTGTCTTCCATTTGCAACTCCATATTAAATCTAAAGCCAGTGCTATGCTTTGTAGATAAAAAGTATAGTTATTCTACTGTTCCCCCTGCCCCCAGCAACAGGCAATGCAGAACAGGGAAATATCTGGTGAGATCAAGGGCGTGGCATCAAAAGTCATCATGTGGCACCCCTTCGAGATATATGAAGTTGCTACTCTAAGGCTGGGATTGGAGTGAAGGAGGGGAAAATAAGTGGACTGAAAGGGGAAACAAAATTAGTTGCAGCTAACCTGGGAAACCTGAGAACAACACTGGTAGAAACTAGTGCTGTGGGACTTGGCTCAAGAGGTGAAATTCAATGGTCTCACGTATTATGAAGTTACCTGCAGGTAAAGGATGGAGAGAGCTTTCACTAAACCCGAGATTCTCCTGAGATTGACCACAAAGCAGCATGTCAGGCAAAATGTTACATAAAAAAACACCCTGCCATGGAGTATAGCCATGGCATTGCTAAGAAGACAGTCCACCAACTTGTCAAATTTATATCACATTTTCCAGTTGGTCACGGCCTCCCAAAGTCAGTTCACATACCAGCTATGCAGTTCATACTCAGCTTTTTGGGTAATCACCGGCTGTTGATCTTCAGACCCCTAATTCAAGGAGAGCAATAAGAAATGCTCTTGAAGGAGAACCAAGAGAATAAATGCTAGAGAATAAAGGTTTATGGCAACTCGTGCACAAAGAAACACTAATATGAGTCAGGCAGCTATAGGTTCAGGCTCTAAGTAACCCAGTGGCTGTAGCTAATTCTTTCATCACTTTGGCTGCTGCCATCACCCACATGCCCACCTGGAACTTGGAAAATCAAGCTTACATAGTGTTTGGAAACCACAATATTGACACATGATGAACAGGTCATGGAAGAAATTTGAATTTTCCTCAGTATCAGACCCACAAAAGCAAGGGATTCAGACCATGCCTGTTGCATGAATGTCAATTTTGCACTGCGGTTAAAGGGTTTTATTCTAGGACACACACACCATACTGAGATAAAAGAGAAACCAGGATCTCGCTTCTTTTTGAAAACCATAATTCTTTCCTACTTTACTACCTTATGTCAATACATCTGAGCCTCGGGGCTGTAAGTCACTTCCTGTCGTGGTCAAGTTTCATCTCTTTTATGAAGTATTCAATACTTTTCACAGTTCCCAGGTGCAAACATGACTTAGCTGAAAGTCATTTTGAATTCAGAATATTGCCTACAGAGCTCTGGACAGTGAGTTTTGAGAAATAATTATCCCTTTGCCTAACTGTCCCTCTTAAGCTGTTCCCTACACACACACACACACACACTCTCTCTCTCTCTCTCTCTCAGACACACACACCCATGCACCACTTTTCTGACAGAAATGCCTGTGGCTCCAACCAACTCTTCTGGTAAAGGTGTAGCAGGTCACTAGAAGCCCCTTGACATGTAGAGGCCACAAAATGTAACATATAGTCAGAAGTAAATCAGGGGACAGCAAGAGACACACGAGGTGACATTTAAAAGCATGTTTCTGTAGCTGCTTTTTTGGGTAAGTTAAAAAGTTTAAGTCGCAGGTGAACAAGAACTTGTAGACCCAGGCCCTTTTCCTGCCCTGGGTGCTCTTTTATTTATTTATTTGTAAAAACTTTCTGTTTTACTCCCTCCTTTGCCCTAGAATGGTAAAACAAAACAAAAAAAGCAATACAAATAAAAATAAAGAGTAGGAACTATATTATATGAAGGGGTTGTTGGGTGACTGAATCATGTCATTAAATATCAGGTCAAGTTAGGTGGTTTTTACATTGAAAAGAGAAAACCAGATATAATTGGAGAAGCCCAAACTAGTCACTTCCTTCTTTGAGGGTGGGCTTTGGGAGACAGGATGACACCTTGGGACTCAGGAATTTAATCGGGGCTCTGCTGTTGTCTGCAGTCATCAGGTAGGTAAACTTTTGGGGTCTTAGCTTCTTTATCTATAAAATGAAAATAACAGTATCTTCTCTGTCTCCCCAAATGTGGTGAGGCCATCTTGGAAAACACAACACTCACTGATGTCTCAGACTTCACTGAACATGCGCTACAGGCAAGGGTCACACCGCATGTCACGGGGATGAAGGGAAGCAAGTCGATATCGCTGCTCCTGAGCCCCTTTCTCTGTTTCGGTGGGTAGAGCGGGCAGGAGGGATGTTTCATACTGCCAGATAATTTTACACACATGTATGAGTATATGTAAAAGAATGTAATTATCCCTGAATGGACGTACAATGCTACGTGGGTTTAGACATGGCCCACGTCCACCTTGATAGTTCACGGAAAAACATTTTGTGTCTTGTCCAGAATTTTTGCAGCTAGAAAAGGGGAAGGAAGGCAGTACTAGCCAAGGGAATGGCCTGAGCAGAGAGGAAAAATGTCATGGGGAGGGCACAGGGGCTAGTGACAGTCCCATTCGGTTGCAAATACTTAGAAAGCAAAGGGCAAGAAGCGCTGGTTAATTCCAGGCATGCAGTTCCTCAATACCTGTTTTGGGGCCAGGGATGAGCGAGCCATTGTTAGCTCTTAAGCAAGGGAGGGCAACAATTTTTAAGAAGTTGACTCGGAATATTATATTTTGAGTGGATATGTGGAGAGAGAAGCTAGAATTGAAATTAGTGAGATCTGGGAAAGTAAGGATCCAGGTCGCCACACCAGGCAGTGAATGGGAAGTACCACCATTGGGACAAAGAGGATCAGTCAGGTCCCTCTGTCCATGGTGAAGGGAGTATGGAAGGTGGCTTCTGCAAGGTCCATGACGGCCTCATCTGCTAGAACTCACATTTTTGTGCCATCCCTGTCTTTTGAGTGTGGGGTGAAGTAACTGGCTTTTAACAAATAGGAGATGGTGAAAGTGAGGGGATGTCGCTCACACTCTGTTTCTGACTTTACTTCCTCGTTTGCTCTGATGAAGTCAGTGGCCACATTTGAGCTGCCCTATGGAGAGGCCACATGGCAGGGAGCTTTGGGCACCTCTGGCTAATAGCCCGTGAGAAATTGAATCTTGCCAATAACCAAGTGAGTGAGCCTGGAAGCCAGTCCTCTTCCAGCTGCACCTTGAGATAACAACAGTCCTGTTAAGCTCATCTGCAGTGAGGGAGGGACCTTGGACCAGAGGTGACCAGGTAAGCTGGGCCCGAATTCCTGACCCACAGGAATTCTGAGATAATAAATGTCTGTTTTTTAAGCTGCTAAATTTTGGAATGAGAGCTATCTCATACAGGGAGGGGGGTACTTAACTGACATGGAAATGGCAGGAGACAAATGCTGCTTGAGATTAAAATCCCAGATTCATGGCCCAAAGTTGTGCATATGCTTTTTTCTAGGCTTTGTTGATGTTAGAAACTTTTCATAAAAAGAAACCTCTTGGCCACCTCTTACTTTCACTGTTTCCTAGAGTTGATTAATAAAACATGACCTGATTTTCAATTTCAAGCGACCCAGGGGGGCATGCCAATAGAAAAACCGGCAGGAAATTAACGCCATACACTAGGAAAGGCAGATGCTTCTGAATCTGACACTTGGGGGAAAACACACCTTTCATTTTTACACATCTCACCTTCCTTGGACTTTACATTGGTAGTTTGTTTCTAGAAGCCTGGGAAATATAATATATAAATATTTTTATATAAATAAATATAGATAAACAGTCTCTCAATATAAAATGAGTCATCCTACAACACAAAAATACCTGAATGATAGTTAACAAAACAGTTGGCCAGGGGTTTTTAAGAGACTGCATTATCTATTTATGCTTGAATTATATTGGTATCTAACAAAGCTAATATTATGTTTATAAACTGTGGAGTAAATATCCATGTTAAATTTCTGAGGTATGTTTTTATATGAAATGTGATTACTTATAATTAACCTCTTTTCAGCAATCTTCTTGCCTGCTGTGAAGAAGACAAATTACAAAACTGCCTTACCACATAACTTATAAGACTTTCAGGGCATAAAGTATCCAGGTAAGTAATCACACTCTGTTTTTATTAGCTAAGGCTGGCTTTTTGTTTTTTTCATACAACATCTTCCACAGTAGTGGGAAACAAAGCCCCCTTACTTGAGCTTGACCCCTTGGTGAGACTCATGGTCCTCTTAGTGGTGAGAGACTGCCACCTGCAAACCAGTAAGAAATAAGGTGTTCTGAATCCAGTCTCCTGCTCATGGAGACTTTTCATTCAGTCTTTGAAAGTGCGAGCAGATCTCTGCATTTAGTCCAAGATTGGGGCAAATTCCTCTCTGATTGAGTTTACCTCACCTGTCTGTGATTGAAGGGGAAGATAGCAAAGTACACTGTTTGGGTTTGTCCATAGTGTTTCCTTTCTGAACTGCTGATGGGATTTTGCTCTCACCCGCAGGTGGTTCAGTACCTCCTCCACAGCACCTGTGGTAACAGATGAACACTCCCTTCTGCAAATACCAGGAGCATTGAGGCTTATCTCCATTCCACTAGAGCAAACATAGCTGGATAACTGAGAAAAATAAGGCCATCTCCCCTTCATGTACCTAACTATTTCAGGGAGACTATACCTGCCGCTCTAACTGCAAAAATACTGTGAACCTCTAAGTCCTATATTCCCTGTCAATTGGGTTATAACAATTCCTACCCAAACTATGTTTTGCTGATTAACATCTGGATAAATGCTCATAGTGCAAACAGATGCTTAGAGGTGACGAATATGGCTCAGAAATATGGGCGAGCTTAATTTCTTCCTTGGGTTTTGGCGCTGGGGAAGGAATATGTTTTCTCTTGACTCCTGTCCCATATTCTAAGAAGTGATGGGCTGCATGGCAGTTAATGGTCAGTTATTGGTCATGTGATGAGAGATTCATAGAGGTGAGGCACGAAAAAGACAAAGAGCTGAGAGCACAGACCTAAGGGTAGTACACAAGAGAGCATACACAGGGTCCTGAAACCATAGCTGGAGAGGGCTCACTGGCCACCAAAAACATGTGCCCCTGCTCCAAGGTGGAGGCAAACTTCTAGCCAGGGGATGCATTTCTTGTTGACCTTGCATCAAGGTACGACTGATGTAGGCAGAACTGATACATGTCCCTCTGAATCAGGGCTGCTAAGAGGACAACAGAACTGCCATCATCCTGGGTCCCTGAATGACTGCATGGAACTGACACGAAGAAAGCTAAGGATAATAGAAGTTAAATGTTGTGCCCAAGGTTACAGCCAGTTAATGCCAGTATGGAGAATCAAATTCATGTCTTCTGACTCTCAAGGCAAGAACTCTTTTTGACAGTGGAAAAGGAACTTCTGCCCCAAGCTACTGAAGTCACAGGGATTGAAAGCATGTATGCTGGGATCCAGGCAGTCAAGGTTTAAATCCTGCCTCTACCTCTACTAACTGTGTAACTTGGGCAACTTACTTAACTTTATTGTATAAAATAGGGATAATAATAGTGCCTATCCCATGGTGGCATTATGGGGATTAAATAAATTAATATTAGCCAGATGCTAATACAAGTGCTAGACCCACGGTCAGTGCGATATAAGCATTTGACAAAAGCAGGTAGATAAAGTTAGATGAGAACGACATAAATACCAGCTTCTGCCTTTCCACACATGAACACTGGGGGATCTGATGCCTCAGGCACATCTTGTGTGACTTAATTACCCCCTACCCCTCATCTGATGCTTTTACCCCAGCCTAAATTATCATGGAAGCAAGAGCCCAGAGGCTACCATGCCACTGAGCAAAAGTGGCACCTCCATTCAAGAGAAGCATAAGACCATGTCCACCATGGTTCATCTAGCTGCCACTGAGAGATCTTCAATTACTGCAGGCTCTCCACCCCACCATGCTTGGAATGTCCTTTCATTGGACTCAACCTGTCTCCCTCCACCTACCCCAACCCTTTTTCTACTGGACCTTCTAGGAATTTCACTTCACGATAAGCAATCTCCTCTCATTTTCAAACTCTTCTTGAATATTCTTTCAAATGCCTCCTAGGTCTTCCTGGTCCCCACAGATGCTTCCTGACCATTTCTTCCCTTCTTCCTGAAAAACAGAAACAGTAAAAACAAACAAACAAACAAACAAAAAAACCAAAAAAACCCCACAAAAAAACAAAACCCTGTTCCTTTCATGATGATGGATGTTCTAGCTTTTATACACAGTTCCTGTTCATTCTCTCTCATTCTTTGAAAATTTAAGCTGGTATCTCAGTCTCCTCTGTTACCATGTTTGGTGACTTCAACATTCCTGTAGATGGCCTTTCCAGGCCTTTGACCTCCTCATCACCACAAACCTTTCCCTCCTCTGCACCTTAGTAGCCTCCTGCACTTCTGCCAGTAAATACTCTCCACAGAGATACTTCCTGTTCTGCTCTCTCATTTCCCTAGAGTTCAAACTCCACTGAGATGTCTAGTCCATGACCATTTTCTCAGCAACCTTCAGCTTTCTCTAACTTTTATCTTCCTTTTTATTCAGCACATGTTCCCTTATTATAATCATTCTTTTTCAACTATGTTCCCTTATTATAACCATCCTTTTTCAACTCTCCTCAACCCTCCTTGCTACCTTCTCTCCCTCTGATATACTTTACTTGCAAAATCTCAGTTCTAGTTGAACCTAATGACACAACTTCTCTAGGGTGATAGCCAAGCAGACTGGTGATAAAAAAAATAAAATAGCCCAGTTTGAAAAACTTGCTCCATTTTAGATTCATGTTCTCAAACCTCAAATGAATACTCAGTTCCGTTCCAAAAACAACTGCCCTTTCCTGACAATCTTGCCTTTTCCAGTATCCAAGATAACTATTTCATTCCTTCCCTTTCCAAGTCTCCTACTCGTTCTCACTGACCTCTGCGTAGTTCATTGAAGGAAGAGGAACCATTCTTCTAACGGTAACTCTCCTGTTCCCACCATGATATCCACACTCCTACCTCAGAGCTTTGGTGCTTGTGATCCCACCTGCCTGACCTGTTCTCCCCCCACCTCTTCGCAGAGCTGGCCTCTCCTTTTCCCCAGCTCAAGACTTAAGTATCACTTTTCTACCACGCCCTTATGTGGCCACATGTTTTAGTAGGTACCCCAGGCATGCCTTACCTTTGCTCACTTTTTATGTCCTGCTAAGCACCCATCTATAATAATTATTTATTTATCAATTAGGTACTGTTAATCTCTCCTTCTAAAACATAAGCTTGTTCTCTGTTGACTCTCCACAGTTTAGCCCAATGCCTGCACATAATAGGCACTCAGTATGTGTATGTAGGTGCTGGAAAAAAGAAAGAAATTGTGGAATGCTTATTCTATAGTTGGGCTGTGCTCTGTACTTATATGGACGTTATTTCACTTATCTGACTGCAACCTGATCATCTCTGAAATAAAAGAAACACAATTCATGTTCATTTAATTTCTTTTCGAATCCTGTAACAACCTAACAGCAGCTGTAATGTCAAAGGGCCTGGGCATTTTAGATGTACATTTTTCCTGGTCCTCTTCGGTAAAGCAAGACCATGAAAACTCTTAAAGATATTCAGAAATGGGGGTTTGTGTGGCTTTGTGAAAGAGGACTGGCCTGTAAGTCAGTCAGCTTGGGGTGGGGTGTATAGTCTTGGGCAAGTCCTTTAAATTTTCTGGGTTTTGGATTTTTCACGTACAAAACAAGAAATTGGGACTCAGTTTTCCAAGTTTCTTGCTGACAACAAAATCCTAGGATGTGATGAGTGTCTGCCACCTGCCTTCTAGGCAGGGGACCTCATCAGCGTTGGTAGGGGTGGCACAGGGCTTAGGTGAAGCCCTGGTTCAACCCAGTGAGCAGGGTAGTGACTACACCTGCAGCCGCAGGAGTTACCCCTGTATATATGAACAACTGTCATGTGCCCATGTATCCTGGTGACACAAAAGGCACTCCACTTAGACTGTTAGGACCAAGACACAGAACATTCCAGGGGCACGGCCATAGCAATTCTCCTGCCAGCATCCACTTTTCCTTGGACCTCAATGGGGAGCCCACAGACGGCCCCTTCATGTTGCTCCAGGCTGAACATTTGGGGTTTTGTGGGTGCAGAGTTTTTCTTTTAAAGGGAGTCTGTGTTGCCCACAGACAGCTCTGGTCAATCGGGCAGGCTCCATCTCACTGGCAGGTTTCCATAGCGCTTCTATTTACACCGCATCCTAAGTGGCATGAAAACCTCCAGCCCAAAGGAACAACAGACACACATAGAAGGCCACAAAGTAAAGTAAATTGAGTTAATGGTTTGAGCAATCTTGCAGCAACCATTCAGAGGTCCAGAGAAATGATGCAGTCTCCTTAATTAGAAGGTAGCTCTAAAGCTGTGACTCCTCTCCATTTTCCCCTCAGTTCAGATCCCTGTCCCTTCATTCATGTCAGGAAAGTGGGAATTGTGCCCTTGGCCCCATGGTGCACAATTCTTCCCTTATCTTGGGCCATATCATTCAGTAATTGAGTTCATTGGGCCTACTGCTCTTCATTTCTTCCCCATTTATGTGCAAATTTAAGGCCAAGGACATTGACATTCCTTTTTGGGTTATCCCAGTGTTTAGCATGGGCAGGGGTCAGCAGGCGGGGCATGGTCCTTGAAGAAAAGGCAGTGAGAGAACTACTTTGGGGCATGGGGACCGCACTGGACTTCAGAGCAATGTGGCCAGTGGGGAGAACTTGGGACTGAAAAGCCGTTTGTCACAGGTACTTTCAGAAGAGCCGGCTCTCATTTCTACCTGCTGTTCAGTATTTAGAGTCACCCTTCTTGTGATTCCAGAGCCTCTCGAAATATCCCCAGTTTTTTCTAGTTGATGGAAAAAAACTAACTCTTGTTCTTATTTATAGATGAGATTTATCTCATTTCACAGGTGTCTTTTCAATGGAGTGTTTTGCCTTCATCAAATTTCAGCAGGAAAATCACAGTTGTTTCACCAGTAGGTGTGTCTTCCTACATGTGCCAGTGAGGGGACCAGAAAGGAAGAGATCTAGGTAGCGGTTAGCCTTTTTCCAGCAAAGTGTGGAGTGTTGAACCTTTTGGGGAGTAATAGATTAAACAGAAGTGGAAGCTATGAGCCAGGATGACTTGGCCACTCTTTAAGATGTTTTATCCCCTGTGGGCAGATTCGCTGCTGTAACATGTGATTGAATATTGTAGGGATCATTCCCTACAATCGTAGGGAATCTGCATTGTTTGGTTTTGAGTGGGTTGGTAATTTTGATCTGAGATGCCTCTTTCTCCAGCACCTGGGTCAGATTCTAAGTTAAGCCAAAGATGTCCTTTATGCTTTAGGAAATTTTTTTTGCATTCGATAGAACTGTTTTCTCTCTTAGAAAAGTCATAACATTGTTCATTTTCTCGCAGCCATAGGAACAACTCTGTTCTTTTCCCACTCATTTGCAGTATCTGTAAATGTCAACAACTCCCTGAGATTTCCACACTAAGGCTGTGTGAAGGAATGATGTCCGCATAGATATTGGGGTGCTGTGTGTAATTGATCCAGGAGCTTAGTGTGGCCTCTCTCCTTAATGAATGCTTCCTCTACAAAGGACAACCCCAAGTAAGTTAATGAGTAATGGCACATGAACTTCACCATTTTGCCTGATTTCAGTGAGGTGGCCTTCTGTTTTGAAGTAGATTGCCTCTCATTAATAACTTTCCCAAGATCTTGCAGAGCCTAGGGAAAGGACTAGAGTATAAAAATATAACTCAATTAGTCTAAAAAAGTCACCATGTTGAAGAGAAGGCTCTCAGACCAAAGGCTAGATGTTCAGGAGTGTTTGGGCACATGTAATCTCGGCAATGGAATGCCCATCTCACACTCTCTCAAAGGTATTTTTTTTTGACAATTTTTAAGTTATTGCTTCTCTTTATTGTATACGATGTCCTATAAAGAAGATATATGTCCACAATTGAGCTTTGAAAGAGGACCATGGGGCCAGTTCCATTTAAAGGGAATGAAGTCAAGCAGTAAATTTGCTGGTCACTCTTTTCATATGGGCTCTATCTTAGCCAGCAGTTGGTCTTTGATGTCATAACAATAGCACTGGGCCTCTGAGGCAGAGGAGGATCCTCATAATGAAAACTAGTCTACATTCATTGAAATGTGGAGACCAGTGTGCAGGGGAGCACACATCAGGGAGCACCAGGAGTGGGCTCCAGGGATGCGGTCTGCCTTTACCAGTGAAAAATGGCTTTCTCTTCTGCACTGTCTCCCCTGCCTGCTGCATTCTTTACTATATTTTTAATTGAAGTATGATATACATATGGAAAAATATACATGTGTAACTATAAAGTTCAGTGGGATTTCACAGACTGAACATATCCGGGCAACTAACAGATCAAGAAAAAGAACATTACCAGCAGCCCAGATGACCTCACACTCCCTCTGGTCACTTCCTTGACAAGGGTGACCAGTGTCTTCTCTTCCAATAGCATGGATTAGTTTTTCCTGGTTATGAACTTCACAGGGTCAGAATTACATGGCATGTACTCTCTTGTGCCCGGCTTCTTTTACACAACATTACACATGTGAAGTTGTACTTGTTGCCTGTAGTTGTCATTTGTCCATTCCCAGTATGTGCATTTATGGAATTATTATACATTCTACTGTTGACAGGACATTTCTGCCATTTCCAATTTGGGGCTATTTTAAATAGTGCTGCTATGAGCATTCTTTTCCAGGTCTTTGAGTGCATATGTGAATACATTTCTGTTGGGTATACACCCAGGGTGGGTGGGATTGCTGAGTGAGAGGGGAGATATATATATATATTTGTTGTTGTTTTGTTTCGTTTTGTTTTCATAGTTACTAAATTTTCACATCAGTTTACATTCCTTACAGGTGTTCCACATTCTCACCAATACAAGCCTTTTTCTTTTCTTTTTTTTCATTTTTGCCATTTTGATGCAATAATAGACTGATTTCACGTTTTTAGTGGTGATACATTTTTAAAGTTTTTTCTTCCTCCTATTTCTGCTAGCTACCCAGTCAGAGCTCAATTTTGTGGTAATCATCAAATTGATACGCTATTAAGATAGTTAAAATGAGGCTGGTCCTGACTCAATATCAAAGGGAAAAGCTCCAGGGCACTATAGAACAAACCCGAACTGTGAGATACAGCCTATCAGAAATAACACAAAACAAAGGATGATATTCGCTGCAGGTACACGGTGGTCAGGGACTTAGGAAGAATAACAGAAAAAGATCTGGAAGCACAGTGGTCCACAAGCTGATTAGGTATTAGCAGTATAATGCCGTAAATAACACAGAAAACATGAAATTACTCTCAACTATAGAAAACATTTTAAAAACTCTGACCACTGGTTCCTCAGAAGACCTTGAGGAAAAAGGACTTAGTGATGCACTGAGAAAAAGGGAAAATCTGATTAGTCACAAGGAAGAAATAATTCCAGTGAGCAACAGTAATTAATAAGCTGAATATACAGCTCACAGAGATTGTGGAACTCCTGTCCCCAGGCATGTCTTGTTTTTCTTGTTACGTCTGAGAAAGAGAGGTAGGAAAGGGTGCCCCTCCGTCAGCGAAAGCGGTTGCTTAAATTGTTACGGCTCCATGAGTGATGAGTAACATATTGGTGGGCACAGTTCCATTTCTACCACGGAGCACATGATTTTTAAGTAGTGAAACTACACAAGAGAGACCATTCAGAAGGAACATGGAAAGACATGGACATGCGTATCTTGACTCAGAAACAACCCCTCATGGGCAGGCAGAGTCCTGTGCTGACAGAGCAATACATGGCCTTTTCCAGCATGAATTTTTCGGAGGTAGGAGGCTTTGGGCTCCACCCTTCCCCTCAGTCCGGCTCTGGCGCACAGCCAGGCTGAGCAGCCCCACAGCACAGTCCTAGGTAATGGTCGGGTCCCAGGGGAAAGGTTCAGCACATTCACCCGGCATCGGCTTCCAGGGACACGGCTGCCCAGTTAGGCAGGGTGCAGAAGAGGACCCTGCTTAACCAGGCAGCCAGCCGCTTCCCCAGCCTCTTCTCTGGAGTTGCCCCGGTCCTTTCTTTGTCTCACATGTAAGAAGAATCCACAAATAGCCTTTTGAGAAGCATCACTGATTGGCTCAGATGTTAAAACCTGATATCCTGACACTTTCCTGCCTCAGTTTCTTCAGCTGCAAAATAGAGACAAACCCCACTGGGTTACAATGAGAATTAAAAGTGCAAATGCATATAAGGTCCTTACACCAGTTCCTGGTACAGAATAAATGATCAGTGTGAACTTTTATATCATTATCATCATCAATTCTGAAGATAAACTTCAAAATTTCGTAGAATTATCCCACTAGGATGTCTATTCTTAGATATAAAAAATGAAATGCAGAGTTGAAGTGACCTGTCCAAGGTCACCCAGGTCTGTAATTCCAACACTGTGACTTAAATCATTCCTATGCAGCAAGGATGGTGCTTCACAACATTATAACCTCCCAGTGATGAAACTATTATTATCCCATTTTACCGAACATGACAAGAAGCACAGAGAAGCCTGAGACTTTTGCCTAAGGGCACACACATAACTGACAAGCAGAAGTGACATTTGCACAAATCCACAGCCCATGCTTTTAGCCACTCTGATGGGCCATATGACTAGTTTTGGCTGATGGGGTGCTAATAGTGTGACCTAAGCACAGAGTGAAGTGTGCTGTCCATTTGGGCTTGCCTCTGGCTTTCTGTGCTGTTTCATCACCATTAGAGAAATGTATGCTGGTTGCAGAAGTATGGGAGACACATGAAAGATACCGGACCCAACCCACAGCTTGGAGCCTAATCTGCCTAGATCTATTGAACCCCAGCCAACTCACTGACCTCTGAGTGTGAGAATATATGCTTATTGTTACAGGCCACTGCATTTTGGAGTAATTTGCCATGTGGCATAATTGGCCAATAGCTAAATAATACCTGACCTGTATGAAGTACTTTCTGAGACCTGCAACTTGAAAGAAAAGCATAAATCATGACCAGTGCTTCTATGTTGTGCATATGATTAACCTCAGGCCCTTGTTAAAATGCAGATCCTGACTCAGCAGTTCTGGGTGGGGCCTGAGATTCTCATTTTTTAAAGAGCTCCCAGGAGTTGCTGCCACTGCTGCTCCACAGATCACATTCTGGGTGCAAGGGCTGATAAGTCATCCCGAGCTTTTCAACTGTATCTCTGAGCCACAGCTGCACCTGGTGAACGTTGGAGCAGTGGAGGGGCCACCATACGTGTAAGGGAAGGACAGTACTTGCCGTCCAGTGAGAGTACAGGAGGTCAGCTCAAGCTCATGTTAACATTTTCTCAGCCCATTTTCTGTGCTAAGGATTAGAGACACCTAATTAGATCACCTGTCCTTTTTAAAATTTTCGTCTTTTATACTTCCTAGAATTTGAAGGTGGTCAGCAATAAACTTGTCTTCCAATTCATTTTGGGCTCATAACCAATATCATATTTCCAAGTCACAACGTAATGAGACCCCAGGCAGGAGATACGACATCTAT
Source organism: Mormoops blainvillei (assembly GCA_004026545.1). Lineage (NCBI taxonomy): Eukaryota > Metazoa > Chordata > Mammalia > Chiroptera > Mormoopidae > Mormoops > Mormoops blainvillei. The sequence continues at coordinate 176,595 of PVJD01000512.1, read as the reverse complement.
ATTTGGTTTTCTTAATTTCCAGTCAGGCAGGGTGTGGGGAAAGGAAGATGAAGGGAGTTTATGGAAGGAGCTGACTCTTCTGTTGGGACACTTTTCCAACCTGTTTCTCTGCCCAGCACCGGATTTCCCTTCCATCCTCACTGGGACCACCATCATCACCTGGAGAACTGAGCCCCAGGAGACATATGTATTATGAGCATCCTAAAAAAAAAAATAGGCGAATTCTTTCAAAGGAGACAGGATCTTCTCTCCTTCTTTCAGTTTTCATACTATAAGGTCGATCACACACCTATGTTTTAACTCTAGCAAGGGATCATCCAGGGTTTCAACTTTCAAATTCTCTGAAGTTTTCCAATCATGTCCCTAGGTTGTTGTAGATTCTAGACATGTTGTGTGAGTGCCTTACAAAGATTGCCATAATTTCCAAATAAGCCAAACATACATCTCCTCCCAGATATTCTCCTCCTAAGTACTCACACAAGAGAAATGAAAACATCCATTTATGCGAAGACTGATGCCTGAATGTTCATAGCACCTTTATTTCAATAGGCCTAAATGGGAACACAGCCTCAATGTGCTTCAACACTAAATGCATAAGCATATTGTAATTGCATACAATGTAATACTAATTGACAATAAAAAAGGTCAAATCTGTTATGCACAAAACAACATGGATAAATTACAAAACATTATGGTGAGCAAGGAAACTCACTGTACTGTACATTCTGTATGATTCCACTTATATAAAAATCTAGTAAATGGCCCTGGCTGGGTGGCTCAGTTGGTTGGAACACTGTCTCGTATGCCAAAAGGCTGTGGATTTGATCTCCTGGTGGGATGTGGATGGGAGGCAACCAGTTAATGTTTCTCTCTCACATTAATGTTTCTTTTTCTCTCTCCCTTCCACTCTCTCTAAAATCATAAAAAAATCTCCTCATGTGAGGATTAAAAACAGATCTAGTAAATGTAAAAACTAGTCTAAACAGAAGGTAGATCCATGGTGGCCTGGAGGTGGCTGGAGAATGAGGGAGGAATCACAAAGGAGCACAGGAAACTTTGGGAAATTTCTTTAAGATCTCAATGGTGCTGATGGCTTCACACGTGTCAAAATCATCAGATTGTTTACTTTAATATGTAATTCCAATTCAATGCATGTCAATTATAGCTCAATAAAGCTGTATTAAAATAATAATAATACAACTGCCACTTTCCCCCTCATTCTCCTCCCATCTCTATCTCCAAGGGGTGGCTGGGAGCCAAGGCATGTTTTTTATTTGCTTCATGGGCATTATCATCTGGATGCAGGTGGGAGTAAGTTAACACTGGGTGGCCATATGACATCATTTCCAGCTTCCTTGCATTCTTCCTATAGATTCCAGCCACACCTTGTTATTTTTGAAAATAGTGATGAAGTATCCAGCAGGAAGTGGTCCACTGCATTCACAGTCTACTTTCCTTTTTCCAGGTCCCCTCTGTTAAACATCTAAGGATTGGGGGTACCCCAAACTACCAGTCCGGCAGCCCAAGGCCCCAAACTTGAAGATAGAACTCTCCCATTCTGTCAGCCTTGCAGCACTGTCTCTTCTAAATAGGGAAGATATGACCCAGATTATAAACAACATGACCCTGGATGTTCTTAAGTATTCACATGTAAGAGAAGAATATCTTCTTTCTTAGACAGGTACATCACTCACAGAGAGTGTTCTATGAAAGATGACTCGGTTTACTAAAATGTACATGGGTCGAGATAACAGGAAGACGGGGTAGTTAACCTGTTGTTTTTACTTCTACTCAGTTTACAGAGACAACTTTCCAGTGACACATGCTGGTCTGTGCTTGGGTAGTTGATGTAAAGCTTTATTTATCAAGGCACCTTGGCCTCTGTCTTTGTCAGGCATTAGATGACAATGACAATCCCACACACCTTTGATGGTTTCCCATTGCTGCTCATTCTCCCACCTGAAATAGCAAACAAGCACAGGGTCAGGCTCTCAGGGGAAAAACCAGCAGCTAGCTTTGGAAACACCAGCAACCTATAGGCTTTGCCTAGGCCTGACCTTATTCCCAGCTGCTCTTGGAGGGCTTGGTGTGTCCTAATTCCATCGCTGTCCACAGTACATCCCCTTCTGAGGTTTAGACTTCAGCATTGTTAACGACAACAACAGCAAGCAGGTGCCTCACGGAAACTCTGCTTTCTTCCTGTGCTACAACATCACTGCCTATGGATGTGATCATTGCCATGCCCACAACATAGGTTTGAGCAGTGCTTTGTTTTGTATGGATTCCCTCAGAAACAAACCTGCGACAAAAGGCAAGTAATGTATCTGGGAGATGAGCCCAGGAAGCTGGAAGAGGAAGGGAGAAAAAAGGCAAAGAAGGGAAAGGGACATAGGTTATGTTATCAAGCCAGAGACTACTGGGGGCGGCGAGTGCTTAGCCCCAAGAGGAGCGCTGGGCACCAGCATGCTGACACTATGAGTGCGGCAACGCACCTGACCTCTGGACCAATATGTCATGGAAAGAAATAAATTAAGCTTTATATCTTTTGTGTTCATGGCTTCTTATGAAGTTCTTATGGAAAGAGAGTACAGACAAGGTTTAAACAAAATGTAAAATGAGATCTTTTTTTCTTTTTTTCAAGGACACATTCCCTTGCTATTTCTTAAATTCACTGAATATAATCCTGGGCTTTAAACTGATGCCCCTGTCCCATCCTCTAATTAACGTTCTGTGTTTTAGGGGATGAATACAGACAGAGGAACACTCTTTGTGGCACTGAAGAAAGGGGCTTCATCACCATCCTTTTCTTTATGAGTTATAAAATTCTGAGTCAAAGGTTGCAAAAGAAAGATGTTCTCAGAAAATGAGAAACAAGAGAATCACAGAAACCGCTAAAATATTGTAAAATAAGGTCAATGAAGACAAGTTAAAGGAACCGAGATGATTAAGTCTGGAAAAGACAGAGGAACTATTAAATAATAACCTTCAAGTCCTGCAAGAGATGTTTTTTTGAAAAAAGGGCAGTCACCTGCTCATAAATACTGGGAAGAAAAAAGTGAACATGAAATAAGATTTAAAACACACATTAAAGAAAGAATGTTCTGACACTGAAGGTTGTCAAAAAAACTAATATGACATACAGAAGATGGTTATGGGATTCGTTCTTTTGCAGGCTTTAAAACCAAAACAGATTCTTCTTTACTGAATGGATAGTTCTCATGACCTCGGAGGCTGTCCCCCAGCCTCAGAGTTCAACGCCCATTAGAACACAGCTGGGAGAAAATCAGTGAGGGGCTGTGCAGCTAGCATGACTTTCGTCTGGTTTGTATACAGGGAAGTAAAATTAAGAAATAAAATTATAGTGTTTCAGTTCAAGGTAGTGGACCAAGCCTTTTTGTTTACTTCTTTTCTCTCTCCAAATTCTCTGGAAGGGGCAGACAAAATATAAAAATAAATCACAACCAAAGTGGAAAGCTGAGAAGGGTCACCTGTGGAAGAAGGAATGATTTCTGGTAGGAATGAAACAAATGATGACAATTGAAAGTGAAACACTACAGAGCTGAGAAAGTGAAAGAGAGATCTCTAAAAAAGTGAATTTCCCTAGAAGAATTCCCATAATAATACCAAGAATAGACGCTGTGTCAGTTTCGGCACTAGGTATTTACTCCCAAGAAATGAAAACTCATGTGCACAGAAAGGCTTGTATAAGAGTGTTAACATGGTCTTATTCATAATATCCAAAGTAATGGAAACAACCCAAATGTCCATCAATAGGGGAATGGGTAAATAAATTGTGCTATACTCACACAATGGAATACCACTAAGCAATGAAAGAGAGAAATCTATTTATATATAGAACAACATAAATGATTTTCAAAAACATTATGTTGAGCAAATGAGGCCAGACACACCAAAAAAAATGCATAGAGTATGATTCCATCTATATGAAGATGTGGAACAGGTAAAATTAATCTATGTTGATAGGAATCAGACATTGGCTGTCTCTGAAAGGAGTGAATTGCCTACAGAGGTTCACTGGAAGACTATCTGGGATTATGAGGATGTTCTATATCCTAATTTTGATGGTAGCTACATGGGCATACACAATTGTCCAAAATGGAAATGAACCTGTAAGACCCATTCATTTTATTGTATGTAATTATTTATCATTATGAAAACTTTGTAAAAGTTTAAGGAGAAAGAGAAAAAGAGATAATAAGAAGGAGGAGAAGGAGGAAGAGGAGGAGGAGGAGGGTGACAAGGGGAGGAAGGGAAGAGAAGAGAAAAGAGAACAGAAGACAAAAGAAGAGAAGCTCTAGAAGCTGAGAGAAAAGAGTGAGGACAGGAAACTAATGATTAAAAAGTGGCAGTGATATTTCCAGTATTGCAAGAGATGGAAGACGACGCATGACATAAAACACCAGGAAACTACAAAAAGATGAAAAAATTAAGAGACAGCAGGGATAGATTTTGATATAGAGTATTAAACTCTAATAGGAGTTTCAAAATGAGAGTATAGGGATATTGTTTAATAAACAAAGAAATTACTAAGGAAATAAGTCTGCTTTTTCTCAAGTTAAAAGCAGACTTGAAGCTTCAGATTAAAAGGGTCCACCAAGCGCTGAACAGGATTGACAACTAAAGCCCTAAATCTAAATGCAGCCTGATGAAATTTCTGAACATGATGAATAAAGAGAAAAATCTGACAAGCTTCTAGGTTTTTAAAAAAATTCACCTGTAAAGAAATAGCATCAGACTTCCCACTGAAACTTGAGATGGTATAATAAAATTGGATTATAGCTTAAAAATTCTGAGGGGAAACAATATCAAACATAGTCAAGCACCAAATTAGCATTTAATTGTGAGAAACAAATAAATAGATATTAAAAAAATAGGATCTTATAGAGTTTACTCTTTGATAAAACCTTTCTAAAAAAACTTTTTGAGAATGTACTCAAACAAAATAAAAGGTGAAAATATGAGATTCCAGAAGCAGCAGCAGCAAATAAAGAAATAAGTAAATCTTATAGTTAACTCTAAATAATTGTAGGGAGCATAGTAAAACTGTTAAGAAATTATTCCTAAGATAACTATACTGAAAGCAAAAGAATGAATAAAAGAATAAAGAGAAAAAAAAGGAATAATATAGCACTAAATATTCAGATAACATGATTAAAACTTTAGAGACATGAGAGATAAAAAACATGTCAGATTATTGTATTTTTTTGGGGAGGTTAGGTTACAAATATTTAAAAATGTAAGGGCAAATCTGTTAAAATGTTAAAAGTAACAGAAATAGAACAATTTCAAAACTTGAGGAAAAATGGCCCTGGTTGGTGTGGTTCAGTGAGTTGGGTGTTGTTCTGTGAACTGAAAGGTCATGAGTTCGGCTCCCAGTCAGGGCACATGCTTCGGCTACGTGTTTAGTCCCCAGTTAGGGTGTGTGCAAGAGACAACAGATCAATGTTTCTCTCTCACATTGATGTTTCTCTCCCTCCCTTCCCTTCTCTCTGGTATCAATAAAAGGAAAAAAAACTTAAAAGAAAAACTTGAGGGGGAAAAGGAACAAAATAAATATTTAAATGTTTATAAAATGTTTAAATGCCAAGACCTAATAGAGCACTTCATATACAGTTAGTGTTTTAATCCTTGCAACAACACTAGGAAATGGTTATTATGTGTCTATTTTATAGATGAGAAAATTTAGACATAGGCTAACTCTTTTGCCAAAGGACACACAAGTAAGTCAGGGGTGTGAGGCAATATAGAAATTGGAAACTGAGAACACCAAATAAAATGGAAAAATATTTTCAAATCTATCATTAATCACAATAATATAAATGGGTTAATTTATTGATGTATTGCATGGAAAAATAAAATAAAATAAAACAGAAGTTGCAATATTAATATCAAGCAAGAAGAGTACTCCCAGACAAAGTCAATAAAAAATTCAATAAGAAATTCACCTTTCTAGGCTCCCAGCCAAGATGGAGGTATGAGTAGATATGCTTTGCTTCCTCACATAACCAAAAGAAGGACAACAACAAATTTAAACACATAAAACAACCAGAACTGCCAGAAAATTGGACTGTATGGAAGTCCTGCAACCAAAGAGTTAAAGAAGAAACATTCATCAAGATGGGTATGAGGGATGGAGGAGACAGCCAGGTGGAGAGCACGTGAGGCAAGATGGTGGCTAGTGGACAGGCAGGTGAGGCAGCAGCTGGGAGACCGGCTGGTCCCACATTCGTGTGCAGATAAACCAGGAGGAGGGTTCCAGTGTGGGGAACTAAAGCCTTAAAACCTCTGTCTGTAAAAACCTGTGGGGTGAGAAACTCCCAGTCTCATAGGAGATTCCATTGGAGGGACCCACGGGGTCCTAGAATGTACACAAACCCACCTGCCTGGGAATCAGCACCAGAAGAACCCAATTCCCTGTGGGTAGTGGGGGAAATGACTGGAGAGCCAAGCAAGAGGCATTGTTCCCTCTCTGACCTCTCCCCCACATACAGCACCATAATGCAGCAAAGGGGGTTGCCCCACCCTGGCAAATACCTAAGGCTCAGCCCCTTACAACATAACAGGTGTGCCCAGACAAAAAAATATGGCCCAAATGAAAGAACAGATCAAAACTCCAAAAAAGAGAACTAAGCAAAGAGGAGACAGCCAACCTATCAGATGCAGAGTTCAAAACACTTATAATTGGGATGCTCAAAGAAATGGTTGAGTATGGATACACTGGTAATTGGGATGCTCAAAGAAATGATTGAGTATGGATGCAAAATAAAGAAATAAGTGAAATAAAGAAAAGTGAAAAAAAAAATGTGCAGGGAATGAACAGTGAAGGGAAGGAAACCAGACTCCAATCAATGATTTGGAGCAGAAGGAAGAAATAAACATTCTGCAAGAACAAAATGAAGAAACAACAATTCAAAAAAAATGAGGAAAGGCTTAGGAACCTCTGGGACAACTTTAAATGTTCCAACATCTGAATCCTAGGGGTGCCTTAGGAAGAAGAGGAAGAGCAAGACATTGAAAGTTTACTTGAAAAAATAATGAAGGAAAACTTCCCCAGTCTGGCAGAGGAAATAGACTTCCAGGAAGTCCAGAAAGCTCAGAGAGTCCCAAAGAAGTTGGACGCAAGAAGGAACACAAGAAGACACATCATAATTATATTACTCAAGATTAAAGATAAGGAGAAAATCTTAAAAGCAGAAAGACAAAAGGAGACAGTTACTTACAAAGGAGCTCCCATGAGACTATCAGCTGATTTCTCAAAACAAACCTTACAGGCAATAAGCGGTTGGAAAGAAGTATTCAAAGTCATAAAAGGCAAGGGTGTACATCCAAGATTACTAAAAAGAAGATCAAAACTATGAACAGTAAAATGACAACAAACTCACAACTATCAAGAACTGAACCTAAAAAACAAAAATAAAAACAAACTAAGCAAACAACCAGAACTGGAACAGAACCACAGAAATGGAGATCACTGGAGGGTTATCAGCAGGGAGGCAGAGGGTGGAGAATACCAGAAAAGGTACAGGAAATAAGAAGCATAAGTGGTAGGTACAAAATAGACAGGAGGAGGTTAATAGTATAGGAAATGGAGAAGCCAAAGAACTTATATGTGCAACCCATGGACATGAACTAAGGGGAGGGGGGTAACACTGGTGGAAGGGGGTTACAGGGTGGAGGGGAATAAAAGGAAGAAAAAAATGGGACAACTGTAATAACATAATCAATAATATTATAATTTAAAAAATTCACCTTTATAAAAATTAACCACTAAAAACATTTTAAGTTCTAATACCATGGATTCTAAGCAAGTGAAGCAAAAATTAATGGGATAATCAGGAGAAACACAGACAACCACAAAAGCGGGGTAAGAATACACTTAAGTTTTTTGAGGGATCGGCAGGTAAGTAGATAATAAATAAATCAAGACTTGGAGAATTTTCATAATATAATGAAATATTTTGATCTGATAGGTCTTACAAAGAGATATAAGACTTTGTGCATCATAAAGAATATAAAGTCATGAAGTATTTGCAAAATATACTTGTACTATGTACAAACTTTATACTGATAAACTTGAAATTCAGTTAAATTACATGGTTTTCTGAAAAAACATAAATTATCAAAATTGACTAAAGAAAAGTTATATTATCTGAATAGACTACTGACTGACCCTGGAATAATGTGAAATGTTAATCAGAGATCTCAACCGAACAGGGACCAAGCCCAGAGGGTTTTATGAATGAATTCCGACAATCTCATAAGAAACAGATAACTGTTATTATTTAAAATGTTATACTGAAAAAAATGAAAAGATTTCCAACTCATCTCCTGAAACTATAATGGTACCACTACTGAATGGATACTATTGGCCCTCACGTATATAACAGAAAATAAAACCTTATTCACAAGAGTAGTCAAACCTGGAAAATAACTTGTAAAAAGAAATGTGAAAAATGATGATGAGAACTATAAACTTTACTCAAGAAATAAACAGATGCCTAACTCAGGTCCTGAATGGAAGCATTAAATATTTAAAAATAGCAGGTTGGATGAAGAAGAGGATTGAATCAGTGATTTGGAAGGTAGGGTAGCAGAAAGCACCCAATCAGAGCAACAAAATGAAAAAGGACTTAAAAAAAATGAGGATAGTTTAAGGGACCTTGTATCATTTTACATAAATCATAAAGAAAATCATAAAACAATGAAATTATTTTTGGTGTGTTAAATCACTGTTACAACACTATGTAATTAAAAATAATTCTTTTTTTATCTTGAAAAAATTCTTTCTAACTTAACCAAAAAATATATAAAGCAATTCCCATTAAAATGTCAATGAATTTTTAACAATTCTAAAGTCTGCTTGAAAGCAGACATTTTATGAGAATTTTTAAGAAAGATTTTTTTTAATGAAAGGAAATTTGCCATAATAAAATATTCAATGAAACTACATTAAATGAATTTAGTGTAGTGTTGATATATGAACAGACAAAAATGAAGGTCAAGAAACAGACTTATGTACATGTGAAAATTTTAGTATGTGATAAAAGTGTTATTTTGTAGCCATGAATGTAGAATGGAGTATTTAACAAATATGACAGGACAAGTGGCTATTTACTGGGACAAAAACTAAAATTCTAGCTCTATCTTAAATCTTAAACTCACAAATAACTTCAATGCATATCATAGTCTTAAACAAACAAAAACAAATATATAAAATTTTGTGTTAGAACAAAATACATTTAAAAATTTTGACAATCTTTATTTGAGGAAAACTTTCTTAAATAAGGCAAGTAAACCAAAAGTCATAAGGAAAATAATTCAGAGTTGATTATATTTAAAATGGAAAGTTTCTGCACAGCCAAAGGCAGTAGGAGCAATGTTAAAAGAGTGCAAGACTGGTCCAAACATTTATAAAGTATAGGAAACAGAAGGTCAACATGGTAGATAATTTGCAAAGGTGGTCATAGTAATTCCTCCCACGCCAGTGCACATGCTTCTTTGCAATGTTACTTTGCTGGTCCTGCCATCAGGAGTCTATTTCATATCCCCCAGAATCTGAGCTGACCCAGTGATTTGTTTGGCCAATAAAATGTGGCTGAAGTGACATTGTACAAGTTCATCAAGAGGCCTTGCAACTTCTGTTTTTAGTTTCTTGCTGTTGTGAGTCCACCATGTAAAGACATGTGGCTAGACCCTGGCTGGGTAGCTCAGTTGGGTAGAGTATTTTCCTGATGTGCTGGGTTTCATCCCTGGGTCAGGGCACATGTAAGAACCAACCAATAAATGTATAAATAAGTGGAACAACAGAGCAATGTCTCTCTCTTTCTTTCTCTCCCCTGTTTCTAGCTCCCTCTAAAATCAATAAATAAAAAATAAAAAAATATAAAGACATGAGAATTAAAGACCATATGGAGAGATAGCCAAGGTGACAACCATCACCAACCACAGGTCATTGGACCATTAAGCTCACGTCAAGCCAACAGAAGTCTGTAACCATATCAATAGTCCTAAGGCAAGACCAGGAGAACCACCCAGGTGAGTCCAGAGAAATATATAAAACTTCCAGAGAAGTTGCTAACACACCGACTCATGAGCAAATAAAGTGGTGGTTGTTTTAAGTCACTAAGTTTTGGAGTGGTTTGTTACACAGAAATAGCTAAGTGGGACAGTTATCCATAATTTATAAAGAATTGCAGGAATAAGAGCAAGCAGCCTGCTTGAAAAATTGGGAGGCAAGTTGCAAAACAAGAAACATCATGGCTGTTGACTTGAATCAGAGCTGGAGGGGTCTTGTTGATGGACTGGAACAAGAATTTGGGCTCCACAGTCAACCTGCCTGGGTCTGAATCCTGGCTCTGCCACACCACAGCTGTGTGGCCAAGTGCAAGTTACCCAGACCTCTGCAGGCCTCAATATCCCTATCTGTGAAATGGATATATAAATACTATCTATCCTATAGGGTCATTGTAAGGAACCTTACTTTTATTAAGTACAAATAAATGTTTCTTCTGCTTCTATTGCTATAGCTCAGATGAACCTTTGAATCCAGAGAAGCAGGGAGTACAAGAAGCTAAGTTGGTTTACTGAATGTAACTAAAGAGATAAAAGGGCTAACGCGCTCATAGATGGTAGTTAGGAGATAGAGAACAAAGGCATTTAGTTACATTTCACAATTTGGGTTGCTTTAATGTTACTGTAGAAATAATCAATTTGATGTTTTATACTACTTGCTTAAATGTCACTGTCTTAATGAGTTCTAGCTTTACTATTTAAAATCTATAGAAATTCGTGGTTCTAAATCTGACTGAGATTTAGTAGAGAGGAACTTATTTGAATTTCAGGTAAAATAGGTATTATTACTATTAGTTATGGGTTACATATTTTGAGATGTTCTGTCTTTCAAGTTGTTTTTATTACATATAATTATGTTCTTACTATTATGAAGACATATGAAAGAACTAATCTACATAGCTGATCAACATGAGCCAAACTTATTTCAATGAGGAGATAAGATTTCATTCAAAAGTGAATAAAATTGATGTCTCTGTGCATCTTATGCAGCTGTCACAAACAACTATATAGTTTCTTATTAGATATTTTAAAATACTGAAAATAGTACAAAGACTAACATCATTATTTTCATGACATAGCCAATCAAGATAGTGTGCTCAAAGTATTTTATTGCCTCCTCATAACAACGTTTCTTCAGTACAGAGACAGTCACAGAGTCAAAAACCCTATCCCTCAGTATGCTGGAGCTACCAAAAAAAATCATGTTAGGTCATGTATATGTGTGTGTGTGTTTATATGTGTGAATGTGTATATGATGTATCGATGTATGTGTATATATACATGTTCATATTTTACACAATAAAATTGTCAAGATGTGTTTGAAAATTTAAATTGTTAAAAGGCTTTCTCTCTTGCATTCAACATGATAACTTTTCCAAAAACTTGGAATACAACTATTTTTCAAAGATTTTTATACTATAAAATAACAAAAACAAATTAAGCAGCTTCTAGCTGTGTAACCTTGGACAAGTTAGTTAACTTCACTTTTTTTTTTCATGTGAAACAGTGATAACAATAGTACATAATTTATGTGCAATTTTTGCAAAGATTTAAGAAGTTAATATATTGAAAGTGTTAAGAACAGTGCAAATCTTAGCTATTATTGTTGTCACTCTTACTTCTATTTTATTGCATGTCCTCGATATGTCAAAGTCACCAGATCTTAAATATAAGAGTATCTCTTTTTATATGATCCCAAAATATACTACAATTTGGGTAAATAAACCTACCCTTTTGTATTCCTGACTCCAACCTTGTATTTTAGAATGTATTAAACAGAGATAACAAAATAAAAAACATAGTATAAGGGTTAATTTTTCAGTTGCAAAGAATGATTTTACCAGCTTAAGATAACACAGTCTTAATACCTTTAAATGAAGTTTAGGATAGGTTAAAATATCCAGTAAACAGAGAATAGAGCACCCACGCTTTTGTTTTCAGATACACCTGCTACTAGCAAATTTACTTTCTGGAGCCTGAAAACAGGCTAATAAATGCCTTTTGCAGACCTTCTCACTTGGTGGAACATACATTCTCCATCTGAATCATAATACCTTTAGGGAGTCAGAGGGCCAATGAAATAACTTTCGTCAGGAAGACTATAAAACTTTTATAATAACAAATTACAAAAGAGAGTAAAATTATGAACTACACTGTTAAACTCATCATTCTGCCTGGATACACACATTGAGTGGACAGAATAGCCAACTGCTTCCATAAGATAAACTGAAGTTGGTGGGTCAGTAGCTCTTTGGGACCCAGGTTATTCCTAGGAGAAGTGCTCTTTCTAAATCCTGCATTTCTTCTGCTCTCCTGGGGCAGTTCTTCAGCCAAAAGCCCTTTGGAGAATGTAATCCACTTCCCCTTCGCAGTTCCCACTTCCACCAGCTGCTTCTCTCATTACCTTACTGTTCAGGCAGAAAAGGCTGGCCCCAGGTTCTTCTAATGATAGCAAGCACCTCATAAAGAAATCTGCCAAATTTACTTTTCCATAGAACATCACTGTTACAGCTTTTTCATGAGTCCATGAGGAAAGAAAACATCATGTATAAAATATGACTTCCAGAAATCTTGAAGATATTAAGTATTATTCCTACATGACTGGTGGGTGTACCAGTCCATAGAATGGCAATACCTTCAATTTCCCTAAAGGAATCCCATCACTCTGTCCCTATATCTGTTTGCCCACATAAAGAAGAAGGCGAGAGGACCCCTCAACATCAGGGCATTTTCAGAAATGTCCTAAATTTAAGAAAACCTTCGGCTCTGGGGTGCATACCTTTCCATTTCTGGTTTTGCATTTGTGTGCAAGGGTCACCTTGCTTTAGTCTATAACACCCTGGCAGAGATAAAACTTGGTGTAATTAACCTAAAGCTTGGAATGTGTGAACTTTGGCAGGTTTCTTAACCTCTCTGTACCTCATTTATTTTTTGCATCTGTAAAGGGGATATTAATTATATAGTACCTCATTAAATCGGTTAAATTTTGTACAGCACTTAAAACAGTAGCATAGTAAGCACTGTTTTAAGTGTTAAAGTGAACTCTCTCTTTAAAAGTAAAGCTTTTCCGCAACAAATTACATAAAGAGGTAAAAAATGAACGAGACAATGGTTGTAAAGTCCTTTAGAAACAATAAAACTAATAATATTTATCTCGACATTGCAGAGCACAGAGTTTGAGAAGGAGACTGTAGGAGCCAGAGAACTCCCGCTCCTTCCTGAGAAAATCCCTGCAGACTTTTACCCGTGCCCCAAGTTGACAGTGATCACACTCCCCTAGACCCAAGGAAAAGCGCTTTCCAAGGTAGCTGCAGGAAATCCTTACCTGGGCAATCCTTTATTTGGAAATCAGAACTCACCTTTTGTTTGACGCCTGCTCCCCAGTTGCAACCATCCCCCGTCCACACCCCCCCCCCCCGGGGCTCTTAGTTGAAATCGATCATTAGAACCACATTTCCATTCCCAAGGCGACCTTCCCCAGGGGCGGAGCATTGGGAAATCTTCGCTGTAAGATTAAAAGCCCCAAGTAACCGCGGGCCAAAGCTCGGCAGGTGCCTTGACTCGGCGCCCTCCGCTTGGCCAAGACCGCGCTCTGGAGACTATCGTGAGGTGGACGAGGGACATTGGAGGCATCGGGACCGCGTTCGAGAAGAGAGGATGTCTGGCCACTCTCCTGGCTTACTGAAGGGGCAGACTCACCCGGGCTCTTGCTCCTAAACCCAGTTTGGGTATATTATCCTATAAAGTCTCTTTCCACAACCTCTGCCCCCTCCCCTCCCAGAGTAATATTACTCGGCCTCTAAAGGGCAACCAAAGCCTGGCAGCACCCCAAAGCAAACACGTAAATGCTCCACACTTCCTCTGCCCATTGCATGCCTCGCACCTCCAGATAGCTGACCTGTGGCAGACCTGGAGGAGCGGGTCCGACAGATGTCGGAGCCAAGTCCAGCCTTCCAATATGTACCCCCGCTCCGCCTCTGCCTAAGACGGGTTGCCCTGGCAAAACGGCTGCCAAAACAGTTGCTCTCGGGTGGGGCGGGGTCCCATCTCCTCGCATCCATCAAGCGCCAGCTCGGCACCCAGCTACCCGGGTCCCCGCGGCTACGCGCGCCCCTCTCCGGCGACGCACTCACCTGCAGCTGGGTCCTGCTGGCGTTGCCCGCAGCCGCGTCCGGCCCGTCGGCGGCTCCTGTACCGCGCAACACTGTTATGTGCAGCGTGAGCAGCAGCAGCCCCAGCAGCAGCAGCAGCTCGGCCGCCAGGCGAACCATCCTCTTGAGACGCGCGGCTTTAGGACCCGGCGCGGCGGGCGGCGGCGGTGGTGGCGCCGGGAGAGGAGGAGTCGGAGCTCGGGAGCCCGGCAGCGCGGCTCCCGCCTCGGCCCCCGCCGGGGCCCCGCTCCCTGGGCCCGCGGGGCTGGCGCTGGGAGCGGCGGGGCGCACCGGGCCGGGGGAGCAGGAGCCGCCGCCGCCTCCGCCGCCGCCACCGCACCACGGCGGAGCCACGGCGGGGCCGGGGGCGTCCAAGCCGGCTGCTGAGCAAACCCGGGCGCTTCCCTGCGGCGGCGGGGACAGGGGGCTGCCCGGGACCCAGGCCGGGCCGGGGACCACCCTGCGGGCAGGGGGCAGCGGAGGCGGCGGCGGGGCGGGCGCAGCCGAGCCCCCGAGCGCACATGGGCGCCCCAGATGTGGCCGCGGCGCCGCAGCTGGAACAGGAGCGGCCGCCAGAGGAGCGCCGGGAGGAGGAGGAGGAAGAGAAGGAGGAGGAGGAGGAGGAGAAGGAGGAGGAGGGCTTCAGTGGCGGCCCGGAGTTACCTCCACGCTTGGCTCCCCCGCCCTGAGCCACTCACCGGACGAGCCACCTCCCCTCCTCCCTGGTCTACTTCGGGACGCGGGACAAGCCGCCCAGGCGCCGAGTGCTAGGGTGAGCTGGTTCCAGTTGGGGGCCCCGGGTACACGGGGGTTGTCACTGTTTGGAGGTGACTTGGGCACCCCTCTGGGGTCCGCGTCCGCCTGCCAGGATGTGCCAAGTGCGCGCTACCGCTGCTGAAGTCACTACGGCCTGAGAGGGCACGGCCCTTGTGCGCACTGAGGCTCGGGGCTGTGAGTGGGTGGGTGGGTGAGGGGGTGCCTGAGCGAGTTTAGAAACCTTTATTGACAAAGTGAAGTTGGAGTTGTGGTGATGGAGAAAGGAGGGGGCGCAGGACAAGCCAGGTGTCTGTCTGCGACTGTGCGCCCCCCCTGCAGCTGGCGTGCGTGTGTAAGAGGGGTATAAAGAGTCGTTCCAGAAGGATCTTGACACTTGCTCCAGGACGGTGAGCCGCCTGCCTCCTGAGCACTGTTGCTCACGCACTGGTGCCGCCTTGTAGAACCTATAAGGGAGGCGAGTCCGATTCGCAGGGCGTGGGTCTGGTCCAGCGCGCAGGTGTCGCGGCGGTAGGCTGCTGGGGCCCGGTGCTCGCGGCCCAGGCGCGCAGAACACAGGTGGGGCACTAGGGATAAATCTCAGCGCTGGCAGTCGCGGCTCTGGGGTTTCATCCCGGAGGCGCCGCGCCCGGAGGGGACCTGTGGGCTGCAAACGCACAGCCGCTGTCCCTGGGCCACCGCCTCATGACCGCTCTGCAGCCTCGGGCTCCTGCGCGCAGCTCATGCCTTGCAGGGGTTGGCTGGCTAGAGAAAGGGCTTGGGTCTCGCAGAGGGCGCGGGTTCCTCTCTTCCGAGGCAGGAGCAACTGGATCCGACGGTGGGCTCAGACCACTCCAGTGGCACCGCACGTTTCCCTCCCTCTGGATCTTGCAGCAGCGCCCGCCTTCCAGAAGTGGCTCGAAGTGGCGGGCGCGCTGTAAGTCTGGGGCCTTTTATACTGAGCTTCCTCCGCCCCGCACCGAGTTTCCTCCTCCCCTCTTCCCCTGTGCCCGCCCAGCCCTCTCCACCCCTCCAGCGGAGCCCTCAGTCCTGGCGTTCCCACACAAGCATTTCGCAAATTTCCAAGCCCTTCTCGCATCCAGTGCCCCTGAAATGGGCCCTCCCGATTCTCCCTTGGTGACTGATATTAAATAAATAAACAAACCTCTCTCCCCGCCCCGTTTCTGGCCTCCTCCTCCCTGTGCTACAAACTGAGGAAAGATTCTTAAACCAGCCACCTTATGACTTCACATCTTTAAGCGCAAGGTACCTGAGCTAGGACTTACACAAATTAAGACAAGAAACCGTTATCGTCCCGAAAGTTCCACTGGTCACGGTGGCATTTTGCAGAATTTAAATAGCGGTAGTTAAGGTACGGGGTGCCGGTTGGGTTTATTTGTGTCTGGGGTAGGAAGCGCTACTTGCCGCTTTAAAGATGCCTTCAGCATCTTTAAAATTCTAACCAGCTGTAGAGTCTTATTAATAAGTTGGCAGCTGTTTATGAAGCACGCGATATCTTTTCCTTTGCAGTGTTTGTTTTGGGTGGGAGGATATTTGGAGGCAGTGCTTGCTCTGGATTTTTAGGCAGTCAGTCCTGTCAGGCATCTTATTGCAATCTCCAGGCACTAAAATGCCAATAATTGTCGACTGGAGAGCTCGGGGAGAATTTGAAACAATAGACTGTCTGTGGTTCAGATGGGAGATCAAAGAGAGGATCCCAGCAGCTTTCAGATCCCACGGAGGATCCTCCAGTGTGTTTTCTAATTAGAATCACTTGGGGGTGGGGAGAGCAGGAGAGTCAGCACATGGGTGGAATATATAAATTAAGATGGCAAACTAGAATCCTGTAGAAAGACAAAGTTTAGGGCTGGCTCTAACACCCTCCCCCGCCCCCCATGTGCCAGATCGTGAAGTGGGTGCACAGGGACAAATGACTTTCCTCTTGCCCAAGGCAGGCTGTTCTAAATTAGAATCCAGGCGCTGCTGTGTCCTGCATTTTCATCACACACAGTCCCCACATGTGAACCTCTACTGCCTCTCCTCTCATCTAAAATTAACATTTTTGGGTCCTAAGGAAAAAATAACTTTTAAAAACTCTGGAAAGAAATCCTTGCTGTGAGTGTAAATTCTTATAAATTTGTAAAAGGAGAGTTGGAGATCAAAGTCTTTGGAAGATGTTGTAAAAATTGTAAATTGAATTTTGGGGACAGAAGTCTTTATAAAATGTTGAGCAAATGTATGCATAACTGCTATTAAAATCCTTTCACGCTGTGAGATCCAAACTCCAGGTGAGTTTCTGTGTAGTAAGCACACATAACTGGTGTCGATAAACGTCCACGCTGTGTGATTAAGATGTCAGACAAGGCTGCTGGCAGTGCTTTGCTTTTGAGGAGTTAGGGAACGTGGGCTAACGATTCTCGTGGAAAAAGAATGACAGGTTTTAATGGCCTAAACAAATTAAGCTTCAAGCACATTCATGAAATCTTACTAATAGCTGATGAAGGTTTTAAAAATCCTACCTCAAGAATTCCTTAGGAATTCCCACAACACTGTCTTCGTATCTTTAGTATTGATCTTAGTTCCTAGTAGAGCATCTGATTGCCTGTCCGTCTTCCCACCAGACCTGGATCACATTTGTGGTAGAACATTCCAGAGCACATCTCCTACCCACTGCCTACCCTTGACCCCTCCAGTATCCAGTTTTCTTCTTCCTGGGTTCACAGCTAAAGAAACATTTTCCTGCAACACTTGAGCATAGGTAAGACAGTGAAGAACTCTGTTGCTTCTTCACTGTCTGGCCATAAAGCATCCCGAGGGATATCTGCACACAACTCCCTTTCTTTCTATGTGGCAAAGGACTCTGACATTACTACTCAAAACAGAACAATTGGACCAGGAATATCTTCATTTAACCGTGCGTGGTAAGAAAACTTTGTTGCTTAAAGTACTGTGATTTGGTGATGTTTGCTATAGCAGGAAGCATTACCCAGCCTGACAGGTAGCACATTCTTCAAGGCAGGGACACTTGCCTCATCACTAACATATTTCTAGTTGCTTAATCAGTGTTTGTTTAATGAATGTAATAAATCTGGTCTTTATTTAGGCCCTAATTAATAAATTAACTCTCTCGAGGTGTCCTACTAAAAGTGGCTGACCTATGGATATTGACTCTTCTGTCATTTGTACTATTCCCTCATAGATTGTCTTTTATTATTGATTATTGGTCTTTTTATCTTGCAGAAAAGCTTATTTGACTGGAATATTTGGATAAAGTAAAAAAGTTAACAACAAGCCAGAAAACCTATAGTAAATATCATTGAAGAGAACCTTGTGTTCTATTATAGTCAGGATTTTAGTGTTTTTACTTTATTTTTTCTTTTTTTACTAAAAAGTATTGTAGGGTAGCAAAGCATAGTATAACTGCAATCTTTAAAACACAACTTTTTAGTATATATTATACTTTTAAATATATACAAAGATAAAGAGAATAATATAATGAATCACTACATACCTATAACCCAGCTTCAACAAAACTCAAGGCCAGCCTTGGCTTATGTGTATTATCATACACTTCCTCCCTCTGAGATTGTTTCAAAGAAAATCCATGACATCATATCATTTCACTTGTACATATTTCAATATGTATCTCAAAAAGGTGATGGTGAACTTATTCCCGTTTAATTAAAATAATTTTAAACACATTAAAATTAAAAAAAATTAAACACATGCATAATATATATGAGCTTTAAACTAGATTTGAGAAGTCAAAACTAGAGACTTTTATTCTGGGTGTAATAATGATTAACATTTAGGGATTGTGGTGGAGGCTGCTGTGTGTTCACCAAAACCTGTTTTCTCCTCTTCCTGGACATACTGGTAAACTACATTTCCCAATATCCTGCGCACTTAGGTACAGCTATGTGACAGAGTTCTGGCCAATAGAATAGGGGTAGAAGTAATGGGTGCCATTTCCCTATCTAGCCCATAAAAATGTCTTGTACATGATCTCTCTCTTTCCACCTTGCCTGCTGGCTGGATGTTTCTGCCCAGGATGACCTCAAAGCAATGATTAGCCTGGCTCCCAGGGGCAGGTCCCTAACCCCACCCCTGCCTCTGCCCAGAACACCATGGCTGGGCTATTGTGTGACTGAGAAATAAGCTTTTAAAAGCATGTGTTAAGCCACCAAAATTTTTGGGTTTGTTATAGGAGCTTACATTACTCTCACAAATATAGGGGGTAATGTTCTGTGAGGGAGGGGTGACAACTCTTCTTTAGAGGGTCCAATAGCAAAGGTTTTTGTCTTTGCAGTCTTTGAGATTACTGTCACTGCAACTCAACCTGACTGTTACTGTTGCAGTGGGAAAGCAGTCAAAGAAAAGAAAATACATGAACAAATGGGTGTGGCTGTGTTTTAATAAAACTTTGTGTATACAAACAGGCAGCTGGACCACATGACTCATTTTGCCAATCCCTCTTCTAACAGACTGACACAGACACCAGCTCATCTTAGGTGCCATATATGAAGGAATTACAGCAAAGTGGGGTGGACGGATTCCACTTACCACTTACCACAGAGTCCTGTAACCTCTTGGGCAAGTTATTTTACCTCTCTGATTCTGTTTCTTCACCTCTAACTTGGAGCTAGGAATACCTATTCTGGGCTGTTTCAAAGCAGTGGACCAGGTGAGTAGTTCCAGTTGTGTGTCTGACAGATGAAGGACTCCATATTGTGTGCATGCAGACAGGGAACTTGTATGTCTCCTTCACTTCTTAATTCACATAGTAGATACTCCATAAATATGTATTTGTTCGATGGGTGCAACTTTTAGAAAGCTGCTGAACATTGTAGCTGAAAGGACCCTTAGAGGTAAACTCTAAGCCCTTGAGGAAGTACAAACAACCTTTTAAAAAGCCCGAAGTGTTGTTCCATTAGAATCCTTTGAACTATGAAGAACTCACAGTGCTAGAAAGTGAGAAAATCACCACCGTTAGAGGCTCAGAGGAGCTCCCAGGGGCTCCAACCCCTGAAACAACAGCTAGTCTTGTGGGATATTTGGACCATCCGCTTCCCAATTCTCTAACATACACAAGACATGTGAAGATGGGGGGAATGCTTGTGGCTCTCCACTTCTCCCTAAAAGCCCCTAAATGTTCAAAGAATCAAAGAGACCGCCAAGTACATGACCTGAAGAGGTTAAAAACCTTTATTCCAGGATGAGGGATGTCCTTCCCAGGCACTGGCTGGATTGGCAGGGAAATAGGACTGGCTTTTTGAAAGGGTTCATGATGGGCCTTCTTTTTGTGGCAGAGTCCAACGTGTTATTAAAATATGATGTTGTGCTAGTCCACTGACCTCTTCTGCAAATAACTGTTCCTTGAAGACTTCATCTGTTTCATGAGGAGCTCCTCTTTTGCTTTTACTTTGCTATACTTATTTCAGAGCAAATGCTGGGAAGCAAAATTAAATATCAGGGACATGTTATAGCTGGAAGAAAAAAGTGCTCATAATTGCAATGTTATATGTTATACATTGTGTAAGTTCTTCTTTTAAAACTCTGACAAATAATTTCTAGGCTGGAAGAGAGCAAACTATTCAGTCAGAATCGAATCTCAGAATTGGAAGAGGTCCATAGAGTTTATCTGACCTGCTTTTACAGATGAGGAAACTGAGGCCCAGAGAATTAAATAGACGTTTTCAATATCAGGGAGGGACTTGATGGCAGCATTAGGTTCCCCAGATCCAAGACCAATGCTCTTTCTATTTTTCAAGGTAAACTTAAAAAATACATATGGGAAAGAATACATGTCCTAAGTTTATAGCTCAATGGAATTTTTATTACTCAAATAAAGGAATAGTGTATTACAACCACCCCAGAAGCTAATTACCCAAATGTTACCAATATTCTGACTTTTATCACCATACATTGGATTTGGCTTTAGAAAAAATAATACAATTTGAATTTTATAGTATATACCTTTTGAATCTGGACTCTTGTGCTATCTTCTATTCCTCTCTCCAACCTTTTATTTTGAAAAAATTCACACCTGTAGAAAAGTTGCAAGTATAATTGAATGAACACCCATACATCATTGGGGTAGATTGTACAAATGACCAGCATTTTCCCTTCATTGTATCAAAACCGTTTAGAAAGTGGACTTGCAGCTTCTCCCATCACAATGAGGGTCATCCACTCCTTTACGCTGTGTTGGTCTTGTGATTGGCTTTGACTAACACTGCAGCACAAAGGGATAGTACACCAGTTCTGTGGGCAGCCCTCAAGAAGCCTTGCATGCTTCCATTCTCTCTGTGTCTGTCTTGGAACTTTGCCACTTCCGTGTGAATAAGCCAGCACTAGCCTGCTGGAGGGAAAAAGACAGTGTCCTAGTCAACTGCAGCCAGCAACCAGCCTATTTCTAGAAGCAGGTCCACCCTGCTGACCTGCTGCTGATCAGAGACCCGTAGGAAGCCCAGTGGAGATCTTGCAGAAACCACCCAGCTGAGCCCAGCCTAAAGAGAATGATGAAGGTGTTGTTGCGTGGGGGGTTGTCGTACAGTAGAAACTGATCATTTAAACTTTTACCCCAAATACTTCAGCATATCTCTTCTAAGAATAAAGAGATTCTCCTACATCATCACAATATAATTAATTATCATGCTGAAGACATTTAACGCTGATGTAATAATATCTAACTTACAATCCATACTCAAAACTTTCCAATTGCCCCTATCATATCCTTCTATCCAGGATTCAGATGAAAATTACTGCATTTTAAAAACTGAGATATAATTGACATTATATTAGTTTTAGGTACATGTAATTATTCAATATTTGTATATATTGCAAACTGATCACCACAATATCTAGCTAACATCCATCACCATGCAATAATTATGATTTTTCTCTTGTGATGAGAATTTTTAAGATTTACCCTCTTAAGAACCCTCAAATATACCATACAGTATTATCTAACTATACTCATCATGCTATACATTATGTCCCCATGACTTATTTATTTTATAACTGGAAGTTTGTACCTTTTGACCACCTTACTTATTGCCTTTAATTGTCATTGTCATGTCGTTTTATGTCTGCCTTTTACAGTCCCCATTTCCTCCCCACATTTTTCTTTTGGTATTTAGTGTCATTAACATTTCTTAAAAAGTCTAGCCAAGTTGGTTTTGCAGGATACCTTCAGTTTATACTTCTATGATTGCTTTCCCAGGATTCATTTTGGATTGTGCACTTTGGGTAGGATACCACCTGGATAATGTTGTGTTCTTGGTGTGTCACTTCATAGGGTCCATAATGAAAATTTGCCCAGTTGTTGGGAACTCACTTTCAAGATGCAGAAATCTTGAGTCATTTTTATGGGGTTAAGTGGGAAGAGTTCTTAATTGAAAATATGATGGTGTGTTATATGTTTCATGTGTGGAAAGAAAGAATATGTAATTTCTGGCAATCCTCTTTGTTTTAAGTTGTCAATCTTGTCCAGTCTCCTCTGGACAGTGGACTATGGCTATAGTAGAGGGCGACTTTCCTCTGTGAATCAGTTATTTTCTTTTTATTTGCTCTCATCCAAAATCATTATCAATTCATTCTTTAAATTTCAGAATGTTTAAATTTTAGAATTTAAGTTTAGCCTTAAATTCTGGGTTTTTGTTTTTCTTTTTGTTAGAAAGACAGGATTGGTCTACAAAGGAGAAATTAATTTGCTGTTAATCACAATTCCCTTCAGTGATTTAAAAATAGTAAAACCTTAGCTTTATGATGCATTTTTAAATGCAAATAACCTAAAAATACTCAGGGAAATGAGAAAAGCTCAGTCGAATGAAGGAAAAAAACCAACAGGTTGGACATGTTAACTCTTTTTTCACAACTAAAGAGCAGTTAAAATAATCTTTTCAATAGCTCCAAGTGGGGTTATATCTGAAAGCGAGCTAAAACTGGTAAATTTGCATTCAGAAGTGAATTTAATGACAGGAGTTCTTCAGCACAGAAAGATCAAACTGACAACATTAAGTGCCACATCAGAGATGTCTCCACTCAAAATAGTTTTGCGACTGACTGGTTCTCACATCTTTACTAATAAACACAAGATCTCATCACCAATGCTTGTGGCAGGATTTCACAATGCATGGGGGTGGAGTGCCTCATTTGTGAGCCAGATGTGTCTAAACTGAAATGTGAAGATTCTCACTTGGAAAACTCTAAACAGGATGGTGAAAGTTAGATGAGAAATAGCCTCGTGGAAGAATAAGCATCAAAAAAGCTGTTTACACATTTTTGGAGCTCAAATTCGGGTGGTTGTTATTTTTACAAAGGTTGGGATTTTCCTTTATTTACCTGGAGTCTTAGTTCTGAAATCATAGTTCAATTTTATCCATAAGCAGTAAATAAAAAGTAGTGTTTTGGAATAAAGATTTTAATTGTTGGAGATATGAATGCCAAATAACACTTTAAAGGGATGTTTTGTACTTACAAAGGCTGAGGGGTTTCCATGCTTCATTGGTGCTTATGTGACTAAACAATGTGATGGTGATGTGAGGCGCAACAACACTGAAAAAAATTTTATATATGTATTAGTCAGGGAAACATTGGCTGCCATAGCAAACAGTCACCAAAATCTCAATTGTTTAACAAAATAAAAATTTATTTCTTGCAAATTTGAATATTTCGGTCTTCAGGGAAAGTTTCCTTTTATTAAGGGGCCCCAGGTTCTTTTATTTATTGGCTATGCATTTTCTAGAACCTTCTCCAGTAGACTAGGGAATAGAGAAGAGTGCATGGAGGCTTGCTTAGGAAGCTTTAAGGCCAGACTGCGTACCTTTGGCTAAAACTCCAGCACACAGCCTAGCCAACTGCAAGAATGGCTGGGAAATACAGAATTCCTGTATGCTTAGGAGGAAAATAAAAATGGGTACATTGAATATACAACTCTTTTTCCTCACTGAATTCCCTCTGCCAAAACACTACTCATTTGCACCAGTATGTGAACAAAAATGTATAATGTCATGGATGGACCAGAGCAGGACTCAACAAATTTTTTCTGAAAGGGTGGAGAGTAAACATATTCAGCTTTGTGGGACAAGAAAAAAAATTAAAAATATGTATGTAATAACCACTTACAGTATATGTGTTTTAAATGTAAATACCATTTTTAGCTCAGGGACCGTACAAAGAGATAGAGTGTACTTGGTGTGGCCTGGGGCCATAGTTTTCTGACCCCTGGACTAGAGAAACTCTAACAGGAAATACTTGGCACTGCACAATTTTGTTTCTCAGATTCTTTCTTAAGCTGATCTTGACTTTGGTTGAAATTTTTCAAATGACCACTTATATCAAATTATATTAGAATATAGACTTAACTGGTATTGTGAAGATTATTCAGAATAAAGCAACAGTTACACTCATAGGATATAGCATTTAAAATAACATTTATTATAAACTAAACAGCAAATGTAAAATAGGTTACATTTTAAAATAGTAAACGATATGTCATTATAAAAGGGCTCCTTTCTGCAACATAATCCAGTTATATCATGCTATTTTTTTCAGTCTACTTTATTTCTAATGACTATTTAATGAGATTCATCTAGTACTTCAGTTTTCTTATTTAATGACTCAGATGATACCTTTTTCTTTGCTCTTCCTTCTCTCTTTGTTTTGGAATGGTTAGTTTTCCTGGATATTGTTTAACTGGGTAATAATATTAAGCAGAAACTAGAATCATGGAATAGGCCAGGTAAAGCCCTGTAGGAGGACGCCTGTTGGGCCTGGCCATGTCAGCCCTGACTCAGGTGTGGTGAGGGGTAAGGTTTTATGTATAATCTAGATTAACTAAATATAATAAATAAAAGGAAGCATTGCAAAATGTGGTTTATAAGATTTTATTAATGAATAGAAGATATCTATTGTGACTTTTGATCTTTTTATTGAGTATTTTTGTGATTGAGTAGTATGTTTTCACTGCTAAAAATATGGAAAACTAGAAAAAAAATTGAAATTATACATATATTTATCACCTAAAGATGATCACTGTTAGCCTTCTGGAATAGTTCTTTCCTGTTTATATACATATATGCACACACCAAACACACACATATACATAGTTCACATACTTATTCAGGCATTTTTACATAGTTTGGGGACATAATAGAAACCATATTGTGTATGGTGATTAAGAATCATCTAAAAGAAAACTTTCAATGGCTGCAACATATGATCTTATATAAATATATCATAATGTACTTAGCCTAACATCTATTTTTGAACACTTACGTTGTACAAAATTTCCTTAATTAAAATAACATTAAGAGAGGTATACTCAACGAAATGAGTGCTTATATCAACAAAAAGACATGTGTAAGAATATTCATAGCAGCTTTATTCTTAATAGTCTACAGCTGGAAACAATCTGAATGTGTATCAATTTTAGAATGGATAAACAAATTTGATATATCCATACAATGGAATACTAATCATCAATAGGAAAGAACAAATGACTGGCTGCTGCAGTTAACAATACGGATGATTCTCAGAGATACAGTGTTTAATATAAAAAGTAGATACAAAAGAATACAATCTGTGTTATTCCATTTATATTAACAAACACAAATAATCTAAGGCGATGAAAGGTCTTGGTAGGGGTATAGACTGGGGTGTGACCCAAGGAAACCAGAGGACTAGAAGTGTTCTATATTTTGAACTGTGTGCTGGTATATATAGTATATAGACACTCATATATATATACTAATGGAGCTGCCCACTTCATTTAAGACTTGTGTACTTTCTGTAACTTGTACCCCAATAAACAGAAATGAGAATAAAAATACTCTGTGATACATCTTCGAAGATAGGTTTTGACCACATTGCTTATAAATTCCTTAGTATAAGAAATTTATACTAAGTCCCTCTTTAAGGGCCCACACACAAACTTACTTGGACTTAGTCCTCCTGAGCCCCAGTGCCAGCGCAGGAGATTGAAAGGCATCAGAGACATACAGGGAGGAACTGAATTTTTCAGCATCTGGGCAAGATCTGGGGGCAGTTTTCTCTCAGACAGAAGTGCTGGCAGAGGCCATTGTTCCTTTTCTGAGCCCTCCCCCCCAACAAAGCCAACAGGCAGACACCATATCTGAGACCATCAACTTGGCTCACACTGTTTGCACTGCCCTGTTAATTCTCTGAAGCCCTGCCTCACCCAACTTTCAAGTGCACCCAAGCTGTTTCCAGTGGCTTTTCCATATGAATGTCTTGTCTTGGTCTATGCTTCAGATTTTCCTAAATTCTCTCAAACAAGCAGCAACTGGCTTCTGTGAGCCCTATACCTCTTGCTAAGTTGCCCCAGACCTAGCGCAAGTAGCAACCATCTGCAGATCACTTTGTAACTAATGCTGTGTGACCCTAGACAGAACATAGGCAGTGGCTGACCTTGGATGTACCAATAGCAATCAAGTCTCAACTACAGGAAGTGGGTGTACACAGCCTGCACAGTGGGTACACACTGAGTATCCAATTGGGGTAATAGTGGAGATTGTGGCAATGGACCCTACGGGACATCTACTACATTAAGTCACTCTATCAAGCCTGGAAGACATAGTAGCTCTACATAATACATAGAAATAAACACAGGAAGGCTGCCGAAATGAGGAGACAAAGAAACATGGCCTAAATAAAAGAACAGATCAATACTCCAGAACTAAACAAAATGGAGGAAGACAATCTTTCCAGAGTTCAAAACACTGGTTATAAGGATGCTCAAGGAACTTCGTGAACTTTATGCTCAACAGCATAAAAAAGATCCAGGGAATCAACAGTAGAGCAGATGATGCCTAGAATCAAATCAGCAATTTGAAACATAAGAAAGCAAAAAACAACCAATCATAGCAGCAAGAAGAAAAAGAATCCAAAAAAATGAGGATAGTGTAAAGGAGCCTTTAGGACATCTTTAAGTATATCAACATTCACATCTTAGGGGTGCTGGAAGGAGACTAGAAAGAGCAAGAAATTGGAAATCTATTTGAAAAACTAATGAAAGAAAACGTCCCTAATTTGGCAAAGGAAATAGACATGCAAGTCCAAGAAACACAGAGAGTCCCAAACAAGATGGACTCAAAGAGACCCACTCCAAGACACATCATAATTGAAATGCCAAAGGTAAATACAAAGAGAAAATCTTAAAGCAGCAAGAGAAAAGCAGTTAGTTATATACGACTATCAGCTGATTTCTCAAAAACAACAACAACAACTTTGCAGGCTAGAAAGGATTGGCAAGATATATTCAGAGTGATGAAAAGCAAGAACCTACAAACAAGATTATTCTACCGAGCAAAGCTATCATATAGAATCAAAGGACAGATAAAGAGTTTCCCAGACAAGAAAAAGCTAAAGGAGTTCATCATCACCAAACTAGTATTATATGAAATGTTAAAGGGTCTTCTTTAAGAAGAAGAAAAAAATATATAAATAATAAAATGGCAATAAATATATATACATCAACAAGTGAATCTCAAAAAAATAATGAATAAGCAGAACAGAAACAGAATCATAGATACAGAGAACATTTTAATGATTGCCAGATGGAAGGGGAATTCAGGGAAATGGACAAAAAAGGTGAAGGGATCAAGAAGTATAAATTGATAGTTACAAAATAGTCATGGGAATATAAAGTACAATGTAGGGAATATAGTAGCCAAAGAACATATATGCAGGACTCATGGACATGGACAATGGTGCAGGGATTGCCTGAGGGAGTGGGGGGTATTGGATGGAGCAGTGCAAAGGGGGAAAATTGGGACAACTGTAATAGCATAAACAATAAAATATAATTAAAAAATACTTTTGTACTTTCTGTAACTTGGATATAAACAAGAAATAATAATAAAAATGCTGTGATACATCTTTGAAGATAGATTTTTACCACATTTGTTATAAATTCCTTTGTATAATCTCATACATCCTAACAAATGCTATTTTTGAATTAAATGGCCTTATTTTTCTAGAAGTCTTCTTTGGATTTCATATATATTTCAACTTAATCCAGTGTTGAATATTTGAAATCTGAATTCAAAAGTCAATGTAATTAAAGATGATGTTCCATGGCTGCAGTTTACAAAAAAATGATTCACAATAGAATTTTTTATCTTGTAAAATTTCCTAGTACAACTCAATTATGACACAATTTATAAACAATTGTATGTATTCAAAGATTTTGTTAATTTATGGCATGAGATAATGCGCATCCCATAATACATTAATTTTATATGTAAATACTCCATATATTAGTCAGGTTTCTGCTTTGATAATGTTGCTTAACAAAAATGCCAAAATTTCAGTGGATTACAATAACAAATATTTTAATTCACACTCACAAAGGTGCAGATCTGCTGTGGTGTGACTGATTTTGGCAGGTCCAGGATGGACTATGTCAGTTGCAAGTCTCTTCCCCATGTCTGCGTTCAAAGACTGAAGCTAACAGAACAACTACATAGGATTTATGGTGGAAAGCAGAAATTCCCAAAGGCCTGCCCCAGCCACACAGGCACATTTAAAGCTTCAGCTCACACCACATCCCCTTATGTCCTATTGGCCAAAGCACTGTGGTTAAGCTCAACATCAGTGCAGTAGGGATGGGGAAGACTGGGTTGAGTACTCCATCCGTATTAGTTATTACTGCTGCATAATAAACAACCCTGAAACTCATCACTATAAAGCTATTCAAATTTATTATTTCTCACAAATCTATGAGTTGATTGGGGTGCTTTACTCATCTAGGCTGGTCTTACTCATGCATCTGTGGTCAGCTGGCAGGTGGGCTGGGGGCTGGTTTATCCAGGGTTGCCTAACTCTTTTCTATGAAAAGTCTCATTCATTCTCCAGCAGGCTAGCTGGCACTTGTTCTAATAATTGTGGCAGGGTCGGAAAGAGAATGGAAACCTGCAAAGCTCTTGAGCCTAAACTTGGAACATATACAGTGTCACTGTTGCTGCTTTCTGTTGTCTAAAAACTGGCCCAGGCTCAAAATGTGAGCAAAGTGGCTGCCCCACCTGATGGGAAGAACTGCAAAGGCACATTGCAGGGGGTATAGATAAAGGAAAGAACAGGAAATTGTGACTGGCTTTGTAATCTACCATAATAACTACAGTGCAGTTTGTAAGGGTGAAGAGGAAAGGAACATCTGGATTATAAATAGAAGAAAAAATATTTCAACTTTGTTAAATCAATTTCAACTTAGTTTTCTTCTTTTTCCCCTCTTTTTTAAATTGTTGTTCAAGTACAGTTGTCTCCATTCCCCCCTGACAACTCCCCCAGTCATATCCATCTCTACCTCCCACCCTTGATCCTACCCCGCTTTGGCTTTGTCTATGTATCCTTTATACATGTTCCTTGATGACTCTTCCCCTTCTTTCCCCCAGTATCCCCCTCTCCCCTGCCCTCTGGTTACTGTCAGTTCTTTATTTCAATGTCTCTGCTTGCTTCTTTGTTTTGTTAATTAGGTTACACTTATAGCTGAGATCATATGGTATTTGTCTTTCACCACCTGGCTTATTTCGCTTAGCATAGTGCTCTGCAGATCCATCCATGCTGCCATGAAGGGTAGGAGTTCCTTCTTTCTTTCTGCTGCGTAGCATTCCATTGTGTAAATGTACCATAGTTTTTTGATCCACTCATTTACTGATGGGCACTTAGGGTGTTTCCAGCATTTGACTATTATAACTTGTGCTACTATGAACATTGGGGAGCATAGGTTCTTTTGAATTGGTGTTTCAGGATTCTTAGGGTATAATCCTAGCAGTGGAATTGCCTGGTCAAAAGGCAGTTCCATTTTTAGTTTTTTGAGGAAGTTCCATACTGTTTTCCACAGTGGCTGTACCAGTCTGCATTCCCAACAGTGCAGTAGGGTTCCCTTTTCTCCACAACTTTACCAGCACTTGTTGTTTGTTGATTTGTTTATGATGGGCATTCTGACTTGTGTGAAATGGTATCTCATTGTGGTTTTTAATTTGCATCTCTGATGGCTAGTGATGCTGAGCATCCTTTCACATGTCTCTGGGCCCTCTGTATGTCCTCCTTGGAGAAGTGTCTGTTCTGGTCCTTTGCCCATTTTTTAATTGAAATTCTTGTCTTCCTGGAGTGGAGTCATGTGAGTTCTTTACATATTTTGGAGATCAAACCCTTGTCCAAGGTATCATTGGCAAGTATATTTGCCCATATGGTTGGTTCCTTTTTCACTTTGCTGACATTTTCTTTAGCCATGAAGAAGCTTTTTATTTTGATGAAGCCCCATTTGTTTATTTTTTCCTTTATGTCCCTTGCTCTAGGGGACATATTGGTGAAAATATTGCTGCATGGAATATCTGAGATTTTCCTGTTTATGTTCTCCCCTAGGACTTATGGTGTCGTGGCTTATATTTAAGTCTTTTATCCATCTTGAGTTTATTTTTGTGTATGGTGTAAGTTGGTGGTCTAGTTTCATTTTTTTGCATGTATCTCTCCAGATCTCCCAACACCATTTGTTGAAGAGGCTATTTTTACTCCATTTTTATGCTTCTGCCCCCTTTGTCAAACTTAGCTTTCTTCTAACAGAGGAAAAGAAAACTATAGTGCATTGCTTATCTTATTTTAGGATCCTTTTGTGTGCTTTTCAAAACCATTAAGTCATCAGCAGATTATACGTTTTGTCTACATAAGGCCTTGGGCTCATGCTGAGACCTTGGGGACATTGTTCACCAGAGTTCCTTATTATAGTAGGGGAAGGTGGCACATAATACTTTGTCTAATTGTTTCTCCATATTTTCAGTGCTCATTATTCAATTAACTGTAGAAAGAAACTGAACAATCAGAGAAACTGATACCAGAGTAAGTTTTGGTAATGAATAACATTGTATAAATAGGGTGTGATTTTAATCTCATTTCTTCCATTTTTCCCTTAAGTCTATCATTTCTCCCGTGATTGTCTTTGTGGGGACCTATTGTAGATTGCATTATTTTTCCCAGCTCTTCAGTGGCAAATATTTTTTGGCACTGAATGGACTACCATTTTACTATCCGATTGATATTAGGTGTAGCCATCTGGCTTGTTTGGGTTCGTGGCATATGAGTACGCAGTGGTGTATTTGTTCTGAGGTTGGGCCTTAAGAGATATTGTAGGTGTTTTCGCTCTCCTTTGTGCCTCTGCCTGGGTGAGCTACTGTTCTGAGAAGGATGAGAGATGTTTGGAGCAGAACTGGACTCAACTTCCAGCCTAGGTCTAAGACCAGCTGGGTCCAGCCTACAGCAGCCAGGCCCCACCTACTCTGCAGATATTAATAAATGATTACTGTTTTAAACCACTGAGTTTTAGGGTGATTATTGTTAACTATTGCTAACTGATTCCTAAAATTTCCAGGAAAATGACCTGAATTGTTTGTCTGTGACTCGGGTTCACATTTACAGACACGAAACTTGAATAAACAAATTCTATATGAAACTATATAGTTAGAAGACACTCATATCCCATCTTCACAATTTGCCACATCTGTACCATTTCTTCACTGTTGTTAACTTAATCTTTTTCTTTGACTTGATTTCAAATCAATCATTTAAATCAACATTTCTCCCGATCTGTATCTAAGCAATAACATTCATGAAATGAAAGGTTTGGTGTGTTGGTATATTTTTCATACCTCTATACCTATGTCTATATATCTGGATCTGGATCTGGATCTGGATCTGGATCTGTCCCTGTGTTTAGTCTTTCTCTTACATACCCAAATCTGAATCTACAGTAACCTGGTAAACTCCAGCAGCTACACCCTGACAACTCCCTGAGACCCTGCCCCACCAAAAGGTTTTTCGGGCCCTGGGAAGGTGGCAGCTGGCCTTGGTATGTCACAAGACTTTCACCAAGTGTCCTCAGTCCCAGCGTTGGTGCCAAGAAAAATCTGTATTAGCCTGGTGAATGCCACTCACCCCATCCTGGTAACTCCCTGAGACTTTATCACTCAGCTGACGCACCGCCCAGGGCTCTTACAATGGCTGAACCTTACAGGAAGCTGGCAAGTGACAGGAGGTCTAAGTGTGCCTTTGATCATTTGCTGACCTGCCCCAGCCCTGGTACTAGTGGGAGCCAGCTTTGGCTGACTCTTAATATGTGCACCCAGTCCTAGAACAGGCAGCTAACAAATGTGGATTGCGTGGTCATTCCTAACAGGTAGCCCTGGGCCAGCCACAAGCGACGTCTGACATTTACCTCCACCAGAATCCCTCCCAAGTGGCACCTGAACCAACACACCTGGTGACTGGCTTAAGACCACAACAGAGCACCACCTGTGTAGCTCCACAAGTGGCACACCCAAGGGAAGGTATCAACAGAAACCAGACCCTGCTGGGGCAAATCCCCCTCCTGGGGTCAGCTACTTGTATGCTGTGGGCATGGCCAATCTTTAGAGCCAGCCAGCCTGAGGTTCAAATCCACCCATTGGCATGCCAACAGCAATCAAGCCTCAACTACAATAGGAGGACACACACGACCCACACGAGAGACACTCTTGGAGCAACTGGTCATTTTATACAAAAAGATTAATGAAGAAAATTCCTTATACAATTGAATAAAAAATACCTAGGAACAAATCTTCCAAGATGTAAAAGATCTGTACTCAGAAAATTATGCCATTGAAGAGAGAAATTGAAGAAGATACAAATAAATGGAAGCATATACCATGCTCATGGATAGGAAGAATTAACACTGTTAAAATGTCCATACTACCCAAAGCAATATATAGATTCGATGTAATTCCTATCAAAATACCAATGACACCTTTCAAAAAACTAGAACAAATCATCCTAAAATTTATGTGGAACCACAAAGGACCCCTCATAGCCATAGCAACCTTGAGAAAGAAAAGCAAAGTTGGAGGTATTATGCTACCTGGCATTAAACCATCCTATGCTATCTGATATTAAACCATACTACAAGTCTAAAGTAATAAAGACAGCATGGTACTAGCCTAAAAACAGACACATAGATCAATGAGATAGAAGAGAGAGTCTTGAAATAAACCCATGCCTATATGGCCAATTAATATATGACAAAGGAGGCAAATACATGCAATGGGTTAAAGAGAGTTTATTCAATAAATGGTATTAAAAAATTGGACAGATGCATGCAAAAAAATGAGACTAGACCACTTTCTTACACTATATATAAGAATAAACTCAAAATGGATTAAAGATAAATGTGAAAATTGAAATCATAAAACTCCTGGAATAAAACCTATGCAGAAAAATCTCTGACATTTCTCTTAGCAATATTTTTTCTGATATATCATCTCAGGCAAGGGAAATAAATAAATGGGACTACATCAAACTAAAAAGTTTTGCACAGCAGCGTTGTCTTTTTATTTTCAACAAAATGAAAAGACAACTCACTGAATGGGAAAACATATTTGCTCATGATACATCTAATAAAGAGTCAATACGCAAAATATAAAGAACTCAAACAACTCAGCTCCAAAAAAACCAAACAACACAATTAAAAAATGGGCAGGAGACCTGAATAGACACTTTACCAAAGAAATAAAAAACCCCACTAATTTGAAAAGACATAAGCACCCCTATGATTATTGCAGCATTATTTACAATAGCCAATATTAGAAAGTAATTAAGAGCCCATCAGTAGATGATTGGAAAAAGAAGTTGTGGTACCTATAAATAACATAATATTACTCAGCCATAAAAAATAAAATCTTACATTTGCAACAACAGGAATGGACTATAGGGTATTATGGTAAGTAAAATAAATCAGAGAAAGACAAATGCCATATGATTTCACATATATATGGAATGTAAAGAACAAAATAAATGAAAAAACAAAATAGACTCACAGACAAACTGAGGGTTGCCAGAGGGGAGGAGGTTTGGGGAGCTGGGTTAAAAAAGGTGAAGAGTTTAAGAAGCACAAATTGGTCATCATAAAATAGTCATGGGGATGTAAAGTATAGCATAGGGAATATAGTCAATAATATATAATAACTCTGTATGGTGCCAGGCGGGTACTAGAATAATCAGAGAGGGATCACTTCATAAATTATATAATTGTTTAACCACTATGCTGTACACCTGAAACTAATATAAAATAATACTGAATGTCAACTGTAACTGAAACAAAAAAAGAACGGTCAGAATCAGCAGTACTGGTTTACTTATTTCTAGATCCGGTGTCTGAAATCTGTACCTGCCCTTCTTTCTTTCCCGATCTACTGGCTGGATGCAAAGAATATAGTTCAGGATTCCCGGGTTCTTGAAAATGGCAGAGTAAATGGACGGTTGATGTTTAAACCTTCTAGTGCATCAGAGCTCTCCTCCTCTCCCGCCTGCATCCTCTGCTACTCCCATAACCAGTACTTAACTGTCTGTGGGTAAGAAATCAACACTTATTCTGTTAAGCTACTGAGAATTCAGGGGGGATTTGTTTTAGCCATTAGAGTTACCTATTTAATAAAAATATACTACCCTTAAAATTAGAACATATCCACCTATGTATTCCCTAAGCTTACCTTTGTACCACCGGTGACCCATATGCAATACTTTGGAAACACAACAATGATCCAAATGCCCATTTTGCAGTCAAAAAAGCTGAGCCCCAGGGAAGGAACGTGCCACCCAAGTATGCTGTGAGTTACAGCAGGGACTGAAGCTTGAATCCAAGACGCCCAAACCCCAGACTGGCCATATTCCAGAGATGCTGTTCACATATTTAGTCCCCTCAGGGTTGCAAAATAGTAACAGACACTGCCAATATCCCATGTTACCTTGACACCAGTGATAAATGACAAGGACTCTCCACTTTGATCACTTGTGACTCTGCTTGAGGGTATTCTTTGGTCACAGGGGTGCATCCTGCCAGCATGCAGGGATGGGTGTCTTGAGAGTTGCCCCCACCAAGGCTCACACAGGAGTTGGTGAGAAAATACCCAATTCTCTTCCTTTGGTGCCTGTTCTATAGTCTCCCAGCAGATCTTCAGAGAGACTCTGCCCCCATCACCCACAGTGGTAACCTGCCTATTTAACACTCTTCTCTTGGTTCCTTGCCTCTCTCTCTCTCACTTCCCCCTTCTTTATATGACAGGCAAAGAACTGGAGGGAAGGCATCTCCAAGAAGATAAACTTTGAACAGAGACCTGGATTGGAGGAGAGACAGGCTAGAAGAAGGCTGTAGGCAAAATATTCATCACTTAAAATAGCCTTCAAGGTGAGGAAGGGCCTGGCATACCCACGGCATAGAAATGAGGCCTGTATGGCTGCCACAGGGGAGTAAGTGGTGGGGGAAGAACTTAGAGAGGTAGAAAGGCCCAGATCTTTAAAAGATTTGACTTTATCCTAAGAAAAGTAAAACGGAAAACCATCTTCCCCATTCCTCAAAGCCTAGCTGCTATTTGTCCTTTAGATTTTAACTAACATGTCACCTCCTGAGAGAGGGCCTTAAGCAGAAGAACCATTCAATCTGATTTATGTTTCTGGAGTTC
Organism: Mormoops blainvillei; assembly: GCA_004026545.1. Lineage (NCBI taxonomy): Eukaryota > Metazoa > Chordata > Mammalia > Chiroptera > Mormoopidae > Mormoops > Mormoops blainvillei. Next base: position 141,092 of record PVJD01000512.1, on the reverse strand, counting down.
AATAACAGACTTTCTCAGAAAATGAAAACACCAAGGCATGGCCCTTTTGGGCAGGAGATAGCATGGGCACACAACAGGGTCCACTTTTGACCTCCCTGTAAGGAGAGGAGGGTCCTGTGGCGTCCAGTGGCTCAGTGCTCGGCGAGCAACCCCTGCCCCCTGCCTTCTGTTTTCACCATGGTCTGTCTGTCCTTCTTCTGGTCAGAAAGGGTTGGTGGAGGTGGCCCCAGAGGGTGAAGGTAACCCCACTGCTTTCTAAACTGACACCGTGGATGCTATTCTGTCTTAAGACCTTTAAACTCCCAGCAAATTCATACCAAATCCAAAGTGGAGTTAATTCAACTGGGAAGAAAATATGAGCCAGGATTAAACAGGCAATGCCCCCACACTTTGCCCCCACACAAAATAAATATCTTTTGCACCACACCCCATTAAAATTATTAAAAGAGGCTCCAGCAATATTTCCATGCCCAGGGGAAGAATTCTATTACAAAGGTAGACAAAATGGGCTCTTGAAAACTCCAACAAGGGATCCTGGAAATGGCGGGGGAAACTGTGAGCTGTGGATGTAAAATAATTGACAATAAGTGGTCCAGACAAGCCCAACAGCTCAGCCCTCTGAGGGGAGGCTCTGTCACCCCATTCCCTTCAAAGGTGGGGGATTCTGTTGTGAAAGCAATTAGGTTGTTTGAGACTTGGAACTAAGACGTCTCAAAATTAAAATAAAACTATGGAAATCCAAAACCAATCAGTACTCAAAAGACTGATTAAACCTGTCTTTGAATGTATAGATGCTCGAGTAATATTATTTGAGTTATTATATTCATGAGGATTCTGAGCAGTCTCATGGTGTTATTAAAGTTTTATATGAAACGATTTTGCAAAGCTGGTTTGGTGGGAGCCAATGTGACAAGCACTTGGATAAACACTGTTTTTCCTCTGAAAGGCACATTTATTGTAGTTTCAAAATGGATTTAAAGAGTTAGGTCAGAGAGTGTTTTAAAAGGTGAGCTTATCCTTGTAGGTTTTGCATTTCTTAGCTTGAAGCTCCAGCCCCCACCCCAACTCTAAAGTTTGAAAAGATGGTGTGACAGTACAAATTACTTTGTTTTCCGCTTAACAGAGTTTGAGCTTTTTATAGGTGTATAAACTGTTTTTTTTAAAACTCAATCTCTACAAGTTGTGGCATTGAGAGTAATAGTCAATGAATATAAAAATTGTATGGTAAATCACTGCTAATAAAAATGCAAGGATTGATTACGTTAACTGATTCAAATAATTGCTTTTTCTTATCATTTAAATTAGTTCTCTTTTAACCAATAAAGACATATTTTATTAAACTATATCATTATTTCAAGTACAGTTGAAAATGCAAAGAACTTTCCTGTATATAAACAAGATAAAAAAGTTTTATCCACGCATTAAGGAGAGAGTTTGTGAATGAAATGGACACATATGCACGTGTACATTCATGGAGTTGCTGAAGGAGAAATTTTACTTCATTTTTATTTATTTATCTTAACTTTAGGGAAAAGATTCAGATTGTCACATTATCAGCCTACTAACTTTCTCGGTGCTCCAATTTTCCTCATAAAATGTGGGTAATAATAGTAGCTACTTATAGGGTTGTTGCAGGTTTTAATTTAATTAAAGAATCTAAACAGTGACCAACATTCAATACATGTTACTTATATTCTCCAACCCTTAACGCCCAGTTATTGAGCATGTGGCTAAATGCTTAACAATTGCTTTTTTAAAATCATTTTTTATTGTTATTCTGTTGTAGTTGTCCCAGTTTTTACCTCTTTGCCCTTCTCTGCCCATCCCAACCCCTGCTCCCACAGTCAGCCACCACCCTGTTGTCCATGTCCATGGGTCATTCATACATGTTCTTTGACTAGTCCCTTCCCCTTCTTTCCACCATTATCCCCCTCCCCCCTCCCCTCTGAGGAGAACAATTGCATCTTAATGAGTATTCTGGTAAGAGAGATCTTTTCTAGATTTTGGAATAAGATATGCTACTTCTAGTAGCATATGAGTAGCATTGTAGGAATTCTTATGAGAACTAAGTGTTACATTTCTTTCTTTTTTAATCTATTGACAATGTTTAAATATGTGTACTAACCTAAGTGGCTATGGCATGGAAAATCCAAATGGCATCGAATTAAGTGCTGCCATCCACCGAGTTACTCAAATTTCTCCTTTCCCTTGCCCTCCACAGCCTACCCATTAGCAAAGCCTACCGATTCTCTACCTCCAAATACATCTGAAATTCATCAACTTCTCATCCCCAGCACCAGCCCCTCAGCCAGGCCCCTGTCAGTTCTCACCAAGGTGCCTCCAAGAGTCTTGACTTCGTTTTCACTCTTGCCCTTTTCCAATCCCTTTCTCTCATAGTAGTAGGAGTGATTTTTTCAGACTATGTAAACTTTATTTTTTCCCATTCTTTTATTAAAAACGACTTTATTAAGTTATGATCGACACACAAAAAGCTGTACATACTTAATGTAGACAACTTAACGAGTTTGGAGATAAGTATATGTTTGTAAAGCCATCACCACAATCTATGCCATGAACATATCCGTCATCTCCAAATGTTCCCTCCCACCCTCTTTATTTATTATTATTGTAATAAGGACACTTATAAATTTTAAATTATACAATACAGTATTATTAACTATGGGTACTATATTGTATAGTGGATCTCTGGGACTTATTCATAGGAATGATTTTTTAAATAGCAAATGAGACCATGCCACTTCCATCTTAAAAGCTACCCAGGGTTGTGCATTGTGCTTAGAAAAAAATGCAAATTTCTTGCCATGACCCATAAGACCCTATAAGAATCTGTCTTTATCTATTTGCTCTATTTCATCTTAGGCCATTCTCCCCTTGACTTCCTAAACACCAGGCTTGTGGTTCTTCTGACAGCTTCTGGATCACAGCCATTCTTTTCTGTCTCTGGCCCTTTGCACAAAAATTCTGCTGAGTGGATCATTCCCATCTTCCCCATCCCCAAAGCCTAGCTGCTTTTGTATCCTTCAGATTTTAGCTAATGTGTTACCTACTCAGAAAGGCATTCCTTGATCGCCCAATAGAAAACAGGTCTGTATCTCTTTTTTTTCTTTCATTTATTGAATTTTTGGTCATCTGTAAATGCATGTTATTTGTTTATTTATTTGTCTTTGTCTGGTTCCCCAGATCCACGAACTCAGGGGCCATATCTGCCTTGTCCCATCAGAACACGCCCAGTGCCCAGCCCAGCGCTGGGTACACAGTGGGCATTCGGTGACATTCACTGAATGAAAGGTGCAAGTGTGGCCGTGCCAGAGTTATGTTTTTCAATGAAATGCAAGTGAAAATAATACTCATTTTATTGTTTTTCTTTTGACAGAATAACAAGAATTTGTTTCCCAACACCCTCATTTATGTCGTTCCACTTTTATGCTTTTAGTTGTTCATTTCCTTTACCCTGGCATACCTGCTGCCTCACTACTTCCCTTGGTACATGAGATACAATCTCAAGACTCCCCCTTCCATGAACTTTCTTCTGATCTTTCCAGGTGGATGTGTCCTTTATAGAATCTCCCTCCTTCTCTCTTGTGCCTTCCTACAAGCCCTTACCTTGCTGAATGTGCTGTGAACATGCATGGTAAACTTTTCAGAGCCCATACAACCCTTCACCCCCGAGGAACCTAGCAGACTGTTTCATAGATAACCCTGCCCTCTGTGAAAGCCACTCCATTAATTTGCTTATGAAAAACTGAAAAAGTAAGTTAATTACCCAAATGTTTCCAAATGTCCAGATGTGTAGCTTCATGTAGAAAAAGCAAAATCATGAATGACTGATCAAAAGTCTTCCTTTTCATCTTTGTGGTTTAGAATTTAAACTCAATTCAGTTAGTTTCTTATCAGCGTAACCGTGTTCTTGTCCTTGTTCAAATATTGTACATTTACCTCCATCCAGTGCTTCCTCTTTAAAAATATATTTTAAAAATGTTGTGTTTCTTCTTTAAGGAAAGGCTGAGAAACATTAAAAATACTAATACTGAATAATAAATATCATGAGGTAAAGTTTGTTTTGTGCGTTTTGTGGGAAGAACCAAAGCAGACCTACTCAAAGAACTGGCAGTCTCTCTCTGCCAGGATCAAAGGGCAGGTGACCTAGATTCTAGCCTGATACTTGCAACAAAATGTGTTTGCAACTCTGCCTCTAAATTCCAAAGAAGGCCACAGTGAGATGAGTGGGGTTGGTGATGATGCCATTTTATTAACTTAAAAGGTTAAGAGTAGTAATCTGCCTCTCATTTTAGAAGTTAACTGACATCCTGCTTTTATTTTGAATATATATGTATCATATATATATATATCACATAACCTGATTGCACAAAATGGGTGCTGTAAAGTTTCTGGGGTGGTGGCAATGATCTCTACCTTGCCAGAATTCCGGATTATCTGTATGGATAATAGATAGAGTTCTGGATTATAAATGTATGCACATGGATACATTTATAAGAACTCAAGAACTCAGAACCAAGCACTTAAAATTTGTGTGTTTCCCCCTATAAATATACAACAATTTTAAAAGGAAAAAAAACACATAGGTACTGAAAAAAGTCAAGTAGTACAGAACTGGCTAAAGAAAAAAGTTAACAATAAAAATGTTACACAGGCAGTTGTACAACATGGTCCATGGTGAGCAGCACCCATCGACATCACCTGAGAGCTTGTTTAGCTATGAAGACCTTCAGGCCTCACCAAGGATGTGTTAAAGCAGAATCCGTAGCATAGCAAGGTGCCCCAGACTATTTGACTGCTTATTAAAGTTTGAAAACTCTGTCCTGAAACAAACAAACAAACAAAACCCACAAAACAAAACAACACAAAAAAACAGGGGACCCCCGTTATCTACATGCTGAGGTCCATCTTATCAACTGTGCTGCACTGTTTACTTGTTATTTTGGTGAAAATTTAGCCATTTTCTTGTTTGTTCCCACCTTGCAGTATCTCCACTTGCTGTCCCTGGAAACTGCCTGGGCGGGTAACTGGGGTTGGAAGCTGTCATTCAGACTTGATTTTGTTCACAGCTACCACTGGGCTGGCAGAATGAACCTAGTAAAACCACTTAACTTCTGTTTACTCTTCTTTACAAAAGACATAATGGCACTGAGCTACGCAGAGCTTAAATTAATTAATGTTTATAGAGCACTTTAAGCCTTGGGGATAAAAGCCTCTTTGAAAGTGCAGGTAATTATCATTACGGCTAATGAAGCTCACCCTAGCCCCTCCCCTTCACTGAGGGGCAGAGAGCGGCCCTGTAGGACACTATCCAGAGAAGGTGGAAATTTAACTCAAATGTCATTTTCCTTCTTTGGTCACTCTACTGATGTTTTTGGTTTTGTTTTTTTGTTTTTTTGTTTTTTTTCCTACAAACTGGATGTAGATGAACTAAGTCAAGTGGGTTGATGGTAAAATAAGCAAAGCATGTTCCAAACACAGTGCCTTCCTTCAGGCTCAGACATTGCCCTTCTTTGGTTTGGAAGTGAGATCCAAATTAGCCAGGGAGAGAGGGGTGGGGGTGGAGAAAAGCGACTGAGAGTTTATAGTGCTGGTTCTTATGATGCTGAGGTTTATTACTTAGTCTTGGGGTTGACCAACTTTCAGGAACATATTCACTGCTCATTGCATAGGTAAGATGCTCTCAATAGGTTCTATTTTCTGGGAAAATTACAGTTGAAAGAACAGATACACCTCCAAGTGGCAAACTCAACAAACTCAACAACTGACAGTGTTCAAAGGAAGACCTGTTTCCTTAACACAGATTATGTTGCAAATGACATTTGGCAATGACAATTTTAAATTACTCTTCATTTATTTCTGTCTTAAATTGTTACTGCTAGCTGATTTCAGAGATCATAAAGAAAGCACATGCAGAAAGTCAATGAAGTAGCCACAGTGCCTTTGGAAATTTATTTTAAAACGATTAATTTGAGTTTTGAGAAATCAACTCATTTTTGTGTGTATGAGGAGAAATTTACTACTTTATCTATGGGAATCATTTTGAAGAGGGACACTTTAGACTGAAAGGATCTTGTAAGAGTCAATTCACATGTTTGTTAACCGGGTGTTGTCACTGATAGATAAAGCTACCCAAGTGTAATAGTCCCTGAATCAGGCCTTCGGACTTGTCTAACAGAAAGAGTGAAGTCCACACATTAGCTGAAGGAATTAGTCTACAGTACAGGCCATCCCTGGAAGAGGAACAATCACTGAAATGAATTGCGAGCAATGTCTTGACTTTAAAATCTCTAGATTTGGGCACCATCTTGTCAGCTTCTTAAGGATGGGCTTTACTCCTTAACTTCCTTTGAATCCTCCAGAACAGTTTAGGACCCTGCTTTGGGGATGGTTGAGCAACTGTCCTCTGCAATCAAGGATCAGAGTCCTAGAGGCAAATGCAGTTATGAACATAAATATTAAATTCAGTTATAGGGCACTGGTCAATTCAAGAGGAATACCTGAGAACCTCCTTTGTGCTGCAGAATGAAAAGGGTTCCTTGCCCTCAAGGGACTTGTGAGTTAGGTATAGAGTCAAACAGGTTCACCCTTGTCTCTTATACTAGAAGAGCTTTATGAGAGCAGCAGCTGGGTCTGCTTCATTTACTGTTTTGGTCTTAGTGAATGGTGAAGCACAGTACATGTCTTTTGACTTCATCAAGGGAGGGAGGGAGGTTTGGAGGAAGGGAGGAAAGGATGGACGGAAAAAGGGAGGAAAAAGAGAAGGAAGAAAGAAAGGAAATGAATAAACTATCCATGTTGTTATTCAAATAGAAGCCAGTTATTATGGGCAGGTTTCATGGAGAAAGAAGGCATTGAACAAGCATCCAATTGTAGGATGGACTTGGAGAAAGATGGGAAAGGAAAGAACATTCTAGTGGAGGGAAATAAAATGAATAAAGATGAGAATGAATGTGTAGTTTTGTGCAATGAAGTAGGAGTTTGATAACAGCAAAAAAGATACATAAACAGAGAGTGGGACCAACTTATAGGCATTTAGGTAAGAGGTAGAAAAATAAAGTTGCTTTTTATCTGATCATGTTCATATAGTAATGATAATCTAATTAAAACTGAAAAATATAGCCCTGACCAGTGTGGCTCAGCTGGTTGGGAGTCATCTCACAAAGCAATAAAGTAGAGGGTCACTGCTTTGATTGGGTTGTGGGTTCAGTCCTCAGTCCTTGGATAAAAGGCAACTGATAGATGTTTCTCTCTTACATTTATGTTTCTCTCTTTCTTTCTCTCTCCCTTCCCCACTCTCTAAAAATAAATAAATAAAATCTTTAAAAAAACTGAAGAAATATAAATTCAGACATTTCCAAATAACCGAATATTTGTGATACGTGGAGAATAATATTGTTACCAAAGAAAAGTGGGGCTTGGCTGTCTGCTGTCAAACACAGGCATATTCTGAAGACAAAGGCAGGTAAGGGAGGATAAAGGGTCTTTATTAAGATGTTGCACAACCTGGGGACTTCTGGCCAAGATGGAGGTGTAGATAGATACACTTTGTCTCCTTGCACAACCAAAAGAAGGACAACAACAAATTTAAAAGCAAAAAATAACCAGAACTGCCAGAAAAAAGGACTGTATGGAAGTCCGACAACCAAGGAATTAAAGAAGAAACATTCACCCAGACTGGTAGGAGGGGTGGAGACAGGCAGCTGGGGCAAAGAGGATGCACGGTGAGGTGGTGGCTGGAGGACTGGGTGGTCCCACGTTTGTGTTCAGATAAACTGGGAGGAAGAACTGGGGTGTGAGAGAGACCATGCAACTCAGGGTTCTGGTGCGGGAAAAGAAAGCTGCAAAACCTCTACTGGTAAAAACCTGTGAGGGTTGTGGCAGTGGGAAAAACTGCCAGTCTCACAAGAGAATTTGTTTGAGAGACACACAGGGTCTAAGAACATACACAAACCCACCCACCTGGAAATCAGCACCAGAAGGGCCCAATTCGCTTGTGAGTAGCGGGGGAAGTGACTGAAAGGTGGCAGAGAACCAAGCAAGCAGCATTGTTCCCTCTCAGACCCCTCCCCCACATACAGGGCCACAGGCAGTTATATGGGTTGCCCCACCCTGGTGAATACCTATGGCTCCTCCCCTCACAACATAATAGACATGCCGAGACAAAAAAAAAAGGCCCGAATGAAAGGACAGATCAAACCTCCAAAAATAGAACCAAGTGATAAAGAGATAGTCAACCTAACAGATGCAGAGTTCAAAACACTGGTAATCTGGATGCTCACAGAACTGGTGGAGTACTGTTGCAAACTGGAGGAAAAAGGGAAGCCTATGCAAAATGAAATAAAGAAAAAAAATACAGGGAACCAATAGTGAAGGAAACTGGGACTCAAATCAACAATCTGGAGCAGAAAGGAAGAAATAACACATTCAACCGGAACAGAATGAAGAAACAAGAATTCAAAAAAACGAGCAGAGGCTGAGGAACCTCCGGGACAACTTTAAATACTCCAACGTCTGAATCACAGGGGTGCCAGAAGGAGAAGAGGAAGAGCAAGACATTGAAAACTTACTGGAAAAAATAATGAAGGAGAACTTCCCCAATCTAGCAAAGAAAATAGACTTTCAAGGAAGTCCAAGAAGCTCAGAGAGTCCCAAAGAAGTTGGACCCAAGGAAACACACACCGAGGCACATAATAATTACATTACTCAAGATTAAGGATAAGGAGAGCATCTTAAAAGCAGCAAGAGAAAAAGAGAGAGTTACCTACAAAGGAGTTCCCATAAGACTCTGAGCTGATTTCTCAAAAAACAAACAAACAAAAAAAAACACCACAAAACCTTACAGGCAAGAAGGGTTTGGAAAGAAGTATTCAAAGTCATAAAAGACAAGGACCTACATCCAAGAATACTCTATCTGGTGAAGTTATCATTTAGAATGGAAGCACAGATAAAGTGCTTCCCAGATAAGGTCAATAAAAGAGTTCATCATCGCCAAGCCCTTATTAAATGAAATGTTAAAGGCACTAATGTAAGAAAAAGAAGATGATCAAAAATATGAACAGTAATATGACAACAAACTCACAACTATCAACAACTGAACCTAAAAAAACAAAATAAGCAAACAGAACAGGAACAGAATCGTAGAAATGGAGATCACATGGAGGGTTATCAGTAGGGAGGGGGTGGGTAGAGAGTGGGGGAAAAGGTACAGGGAATAAGAAGCATAAATTGTAGGTATAAAATAGACAGGGGGAGGTTAAGAATAATACATGAAATGGAGGAGCCAAAGAACTTATATGTATGACCCATGGACATGAACTAAGGGGGGGAATGCTGGTGGGAGGAGGGTGCAGGGTAGAGTGGAATAAAGGGGTGAAAAATGGCACAACTGTAATAGCATAATCAATAAAATATATTTAAAAAAAAAGATGTTGCACAGTTTGGGATGATGGGAAACTCCTCGGCTCTGGGCTCCTTTCTTCCACAGAAGACAGAAAAACCTCGTTTGTTCTCAAAAAGCCTGAAACATAAAACCATGCCCAGAAATCCCACTCCATCTTTATCTGTCCTTCAGAGCACAGTTGCTGCTAGGCAGACTGCTCTCTGGCTTTAGGCTCCCTGGATTCTGTGTGTAGGGCTACACCACCATCACCACACTGAGGTTTCTTGTGCTGGGGGCCCTGGCGCCTGCTGCTTGGGCACATGGCTTCCAGGACCTGCTGGGTCCCATGAGTGCTCCAAACCACAAGTCTGTGCTGCAGATCCCAGAAGAAGTGAAGTGAGAGTCTCTGCCTTCTCTCCATTTAAATTTCCCAGCCCAAATTCCATGTACTCCAGAAGTGTCCAGCTCCCCAACCAAACCCATCCTTCTTCCAGGCTAGACCGACAGGACGTCCCTGGCACAGCACCTCCCCCTTCCGCCATGTACCAGAAGGGAGTAGAAGGGCTTGTCACTAGCCTCCCTCTGTGCAAGACCTTCTCCTGCGAGGGGGTTGGGAAATCTGTCATCACGTGCTATGCGAGGTTGTTTACCACTACTTCAGGAATCCTCCTCCTATGGCCTTTCCCCTCTCTGGATACCATGATGGTATTGATATTAGAATATTAATTAGGCTGAAATTTACCAAGCTTTTGATAAAGACTGGTGGAGAATCCTACAGAGGTTTTGCTATTTATATATTCATGCTAGATGACAAGTTTTAAATGAATTTTTGAAGTAATTTGTGTCTTACAAAAGCTATCACTAGTATGTGCATGAAAATCAAACTCTTTTTTTTTTATGGCAACTAAAATATTTTGTAGTGGGCATATCCAAAATAAGGACACAGAAACAGGAAGGGGTTAAACATTTTTTAAAAACCTTTCTGTAAATCATTGGCCAGAACAGAATTTGATGTGTAAGTTCCCTGGATGTGACTTGACACCCACATACCTTCTCTGCTCTTTGAATTTAGAAATTTCTATTCTAGGATAATAAAGTGAAAAGCACAGTTTATCATGTAACTTATAGAGCGCTATGGTTGTATAACCCCAGACTCTTAACTTTCTGTACAAGACAGAGCCAATTCAATGAGAAAAATGTAAGTAGGTTTTGACTTGGTGTGGACAAAGCCTTTGAGTCTTCAGACAGGCAAATCTAAAAATAATAGTAGTGAGTAAAGTGCGAACTTTCCCACTCATCTTAATGGGGTTGTCAACTATGACGTTTAATTATATCGCTGGTACCCATTTGATGGCAGTTATGGGACCCAGAGGCCAGCAATTAGGGGTGACTTCTAGCCCAAAGAAGTGCCTCCAGTTTCTTGATTGTTGTAATGATTGTTTGCTAAGCAGAAGGTCAGTGCAAGTCTTTTTGATCCCAGTCAATCACCTTAGTTACTGAGTCAGCCTCCTAATAACAGGCAAATCTTCTGCACAGCTAAATCTGTGTTAGGTGTACTGGTCATTCTTACTGATAAACCAAATAGCTTTGTATATCTGATTGTGATTTCATAAAGAAAGCCACAAAATATAATTAAGAAAGGCCAGTGAGCAGGCTCTGTTTCTTTCATGTGATGGCAGTTTCTTTCCCTCGAGGGGGTTCTAGTCTGGCTCCTCAACCCGGTGAACACTCACTGAGGCTGAGTCACTATTGGCAGGAGGGACTCTCGGGAAAAGAGAGTGTATGACTCATTCATTCCCTTATTCCTTCATCAGTTCATTTTATAAAGTAGGTTTTTACCATTACTATGGCCAAACACTGGCGCAGAGTAAGCTTGGCCAATGAGAGCTGAGGAGTTTACAATACCCAAGTAACAATTTGGAATTTACTAGTATAATTCAGGTATACATAGTTTAGAATTTACTTGCGTAAGAGTGATAAAGTGCTATGATGACAACGAAGCAGTGTGTTGAGGCCGGTGTGCTCAGCACTGCACAATAGAAATATCAGGTAAACCAAAATATAACCTATATATCATTTTAAGTTTCCTAGTAGTCACATTAAGAAAAGGAGAGAGAAACAAAAGTAAAGAGAAGAAAATAATTTTAATAACATACATTTTAATTCAATATATCCAAAATAAAATTTCAAAATGTAGTCAATATGAAAAATTATTGAGGTGTTTTATATTCTTTTTTTCATATTAAGTCTTCAAAATTCAGTGTCTATTTTTCATGTATAGTCCTTTAGAAATGCTCAACATTTACATATAGTTAGTGGCTATTATACCGGACAACACAGCTTTAAATAGTGGGTGAAGAGAGACTTCCTACCACCCCCAAATCAGAAAGAACCAGCTATGCAGAGACAAGCCCACTAGAGAGAGGAGGAATCAGCAAGTGCAAAGGCCCTGAGGCAGGATAAAATTTAACCACATTTGAATTCATTGTAAAATAAGAAAAGCAATATAGTTAGACATTCAAGTTACAACATTCACATGCAGCCCTGCTAAATAACTTAAAACCAAACTGTTCTTTTAAAACGCTCACTTAACACAACAGGCCATCATTTCTTATGAGCCTAAATGAAATGATCTGTTCAGCTCAGTTTAATTGTTTGGCTGTAATAGAAATAAACTCAGTGCAGAACAGAACTTTAAGAAAAATAATTGCTAAGTGAATGCATCTTGAATGTATTTTTTTTTCTTTTTGCCTTCAAACATGCAAATTCATCACATTCTGGTGTGTATTTTACTGAAAAATATACTAATTGTAGACTCTAGGTTCTAATAGCATTATCTATCTTCAGGACAGGACTTTGTGAAAAATACATCTGGGTACCATTGCTTGTGTTTCATCTTTGCCTGGAGGCAGGCCATGTTTGACCCCTCAGTTAGCCTAGCAACATAATGAATTAATTAGAAACAAAGGTATGCTATACATAGAAAATGAAAACTCACACAGAAAACACCTAAAAAGAATCATTAAATGCATTTTAAAATAAAACTTCTAGGATATACTCTTTATGCCATATAAGCATTTTCTTATTCGAATGATACTAGTTTGATGTATGTCTTCATTGGGATTCCTCTGGAAGCTGACTCTGAGACAAGGATATGAGTACAAGAAGTTTATTTTGAGGGGATCTCAGGAAGCAGGGAGGAATGGGACAGGGAGGGGAGGAAACCAATACAAGGTGCTTTAGCAAGCTGGTCACCATAGTGGGCAACTGAAGTCTATTCTAACTGGAGTTATACCACTCTGGGATTTACATAGATCCTGCTTCTAGTGGGATACCAGTACAGGAGCGGGAGATTTATTCCTGAACTCTGTCAGTCACGGGCTGCCTTGCTCCTGGGATGAGGGGAAAGATTTTAACAACCTAGCACAACCTAATACTTGTCACCTAAATCCTACATGGGCAGAGAGGCTCCAGTGTCCAGAGAAAATCCTCAGGCAAAGGGATATAGATGTTGGAAGTCAGAAGCTCAGTGGTGTGAACAAGAATGGGAAAGGCAAAGTGAAGGTGGGAAAGTCACTAACAGTCTGATCAATGTGTATAATGGAAATTCATTCAGAATTTACCTTCATCACTTAGGAAATTAAGTGCGCTTTATCTGTTGAGCACTTTACTGTTTACAAAAGACCTTCATTTATATTGTTTTATCCAGTCCTTACAAGGACCCCGAGGAATTGATTGAGCAGGCTTTACTATGTTATAGAGAAAGGATCTGAGGTTCAGGGGGACCCATCCTTACGGATGGTAAAGAAGCAAAGCAAAGCAGCGATCTGGCTCTGGTGGAAATTATGATTGCCTCTTCAGTATCCCCATTTATTCTCTATCCCCCTCGATGAACTATGCACTTTGCACTTTGCAAGGAATTGATCCCAATCCGAGCTGTAGGGTTGGATGGACCTCGACTGACCAGAGCCAATCAGATCTTTGTGTTCTTTAAAAAAAATTTAATCCTTGTTGTATTTTTTCCATTACCATTTATTCCCCTTATATTCCCCTCTCCCCAACAATCATCAGACTATTGTCCATGTCCATGAGTCCTTTTTCCTTTTTGCTCAATCCCTCCATCCCCTAACCTCCCCCTACCCCCAGCTATCATCCCGTTCTCCATCTATGATTCTGTCCCAATCTTTGTGTTCTTACTGATGAGTGACTGGTTAAGTTCAGTCAAGGCGAAGTGAAGAACTGCAAACTAAATGTCTTGGATAAGGGTGAAGCCTTATCCAAGCCTTAGGGTGAAGCTGATGTCATCAATGGCAGAAAAGACATTTAAAAAAAGCCAAAAAGCAGAAAACAAAAAAGGAGGGGCCTTGGTGACATTGTTGACTCTCAGGGTAAAACTCCACCAAAACCAAGAAACTTATCATTTAAGAAAGCTCTCTGGGCTTGGATCTCAAGCACTTGCAGCTGAGAACATTCTATCTGACTCCTTGCTTGTTGCTCTACACCAGATAACACAAGTCACCCTAGAATGAAATAAGTTAAACCTGTATGCAAAACCTAGAGGGATCTTAGGTATCATTTGTACAACATGTTCACCTAACTTTGAGGTTTTCCACTTTCACTTGAAGTGTATCGATAATTTGTGGAAGCATACATAAGGTCCAGGTTATAGCTTGAAGACCAACTCTGTGTTAGGGATTAAAGAGCAAATTGTTAACTACACGAAGAAGAAAAACTTGTTTCAATTTACGTGAATTTGTGGTCCATATGCAGAACATTTTTTTGGTGAGAAATCATAAGCTCAGACAACAAAGGAAGAGAAAGCAAAATTAATAATAGCTGGAGAATTAGGTTTTCTCTTTTTATTTGGACGTGCAATACTACCACTGTAGGGAATTGGTGTACCTTCTTCTCTTCCATCTGTCTCAGTTACATAGATTGGAAAGTAAAATACTAATTTTCCTAGTCTATCTTGCAACTACAGGTGGTTGTGTGATACAATTCTGGCCAAAGAAATGTAAATAGGTGTCTTCTGAGGGAATTTCAAGGAAAGCATTTGCTTTCTTGTTGAAATAGGGCATATACTACCAGCATTTCTCTTCTTCATTTTACCTACCTTGAATGATGATATAAAGTCCAGAACTATGGTGACCATTTTGTGATAATGAAGCAACAGACATGAGGACGAAAGCGAAGGGAAACAGTAAGAAAATGCAGAAGTAGTCCAGCTCCCTGATGGCACTGCTGAGCAAGAGAGCCTATGCTGGAAACTGCTGCCTCTAGCCTTTCTCTTAGGTGAGAAATGTAAACTCCTATTTGTTCAAGCCAGTGTTCACTGAGTGTGATCTTATTTGAAGCCTAACACATTCCCAACTTCTATATGCAACCACCTTAACAACTCTTAGACTATCTAGGGTTATTGCAGATTTTTTACTCTATGTGATTTTTTATGTTTTGATGGATGTAACTTAAGTCAAGGGATATTTGTATATTAAATATGTCAGTGACTGAGTCCTTAAAAAAATAAAAAAGGAATACCCAGCTGCTCTAGTTATGCAGAAAAACCTTCTACTGTGAACTCAGATCATCTTGGCAGCATACCTGGGTTCTTCCATGTAATTAGTATACTTAGACCATCCACATTTAAAGTGACTATTGATGTAATTGGATTAATATCTGCCATGTTTGTAATTGTTTCCTTCTCATTGTATTGTCCTTTGGTTCTTTTCTCCTGTTTCTTCATTCTCTGGTTTTAACCAAGCATTTTATATGATTGTTTCATTTTGTCTCCTCTTTTAGCATATCAATTATATGTAATATTTTTAGTGGTCTCCCTAGACTGTAAAATACCTTTTATTTTTTGAATTAAATAATAAAAAAAACAATCTAAGTCCAACTTCAGATAACACTGTAACACTTCACTTGATGTCCAGGTACCTTCTAGCAGAATATTTCCTATTCATCTCTCCCACCCTGTGACATTGCTGTCATTTATTTCATTTATCCATAAGCTATACTCTCTGTAATATGTTGTCACTATTATTACTTTTAAAAAGTTATTTAAACTAATTTAAGAAAAATAGGAATAAAGTATTTTATTTTACCTTTGTTTATCCCTTCTGACACTTTTCTGGTCTTTATGTAGATTTAAATTTTTACCTATATTATTTTTCTTCTGCCTGAAGAATTTCTTTTAATATTTCTTGCAGAGCAGGTCTATTGGCAATGAATTCACTCTTTTTGTTTGTCAGAGAAAGTTTTTATTTCTCTTTCATTTTTAAAAGATAATTTCACTGGACATAGAATTCTAGGTTGATGGCATTCTTTTTCTTTTAATGCTTCAAATATTTCACATCCCTTTTCTTTTCCTAACATTGTGTCTGATAAGAAGACCACCATAATTCCTATTCTTTTTCTATTGGTAAGGTGTATTTTTCCCTCTGGCTTTTTTCAAAATTTTCTCTTTGTCTCTTTTAATCCTTTTATTGTTCTCTGAGCTTCCTGGATCTGCAATGTTTTAGTGTCTGTCATTATTTTTGGACAAGTTGTCAGCCATTATTACTTCAAACATTTCTTCTGCTTCATCATTTTTTTTCTTCTTCTGGTAGGTCAATTACTCAGATATAACCTTTCAAAATTGTCTTACGGCTTTCAGATATTCTGCTCTGGGAAGTTTCTATTGACCTATCTTAAAACTCGCTGATTCTTTCCTCAGTCATGTCAAGTCTACTGATGAACCAAACTGCCTTCAAAGGCATTTTTCATTTGTGTTACGGTGTTTTTTATTTCTAAACAAAAATACCTGAGTCACATCTGAGTCTGTTTATGGCACTTGTTTTTTTCAGACTGTGTTTTTTATTTTGAATATTTCATTTGGTAACAGGAACTAAAATAAATAAGCCTCTAGTGTGAGATTCGATGTTTGTCTGGTTAGAAGCGTGGCTCTCTTTAAGGCCTGAGGTAGCTATAAGTCCAAGAAATTTAGGATTCCTCTAGTGTCCTTATTTTTGTCTTGACTTTGGGCTTCCCTAAGTATTTCTTCTCAAGGAGAGTTTTTTTAGCTTCCAGGTATTACCCACAGTTATTATACTGGAGCCCTACAAACGTGGTGATAAGATGTTGGAGAGGGAAAGTGTTTTATCTTTTTTATGCTTTCAATTAAACCTCAGTGTTTTAGTCAACCTGTGTCTTTGGGTGTGACCTTCACAAAGTGTTTTACTATAATGTAGCTATTTTCTGCTTTGCTCCCTACTTCCTTCCTTGGCTGCAGCATTCCCAATCTATTTCCCTGGAACACTGTTCCCTGTTGACTCTGTGTCCTTGTCCCATTAGATGAAACAAGAAGGCTAGAGGGGACTGGAGTAGAAGGGATGCCCCTTTCCCAGATGGTACAGGCTCTGCCAGTGTTTTCCTCCCTAGAGAGTAGGTTTATGCTATGGGAATGTTCTGTACATATATTTACAAGGGTTATTTCTCCTCTTCCTAGTCAGAGCTGAGAGGGGATCTTTCTTGGATCTTCACTATGAGAACCTGAAAGGACTCCTGGAGGTAAACCTTATGAAATTTTGGCCCCCACCCTTTAAGACAGGGGTCCTCAAAAATTTCTCATTCTCATGTTAGTCCACACTTAACCTCTAGCAGTTCATCAAATTTACTGTTTCAATGTTCTTACTACTTTAAGGCTCTAACATCTTCTGTTCCAGGTAAGCAGGTCTTGACTATGATTTTTTGGACATCCCTGTCTCTCTAGATTTCAAAGTGGCCATTTACCTTTACACCTCAGCTCTCTGATGGGTCCAAGAAAAGTCATTAACTTTCAGTTTGTTTAGCCATTTCTTATTGTAAGAATAGGAGTGACAACTTCAAAGCTCTTTACATGTCAGGGAGGAACCCTAAGTCCCCATACTTCCCTCTTGAGTATCACACTTTCATCTATAAAATGAGCTTATTTATAACTACCATGCTATGTTATTGCCATGACTTTATGAGACAATACTCTATGAGAAAGTAATGCAAGACCCATAGTGGGTGGTCAAAAAATGGTATTCTTTGCTTAAAATAGAGTAGATGCCATTGTCATAAAAAAACAAAGTGGAGCTAAACCACGCATACACTTATTTTACATGAAATCAAAATTTAGTAAATGGAGATAAAGTAATTTAAATAATGTGGACAAGTGTGCCTTTCAACCCATAGTACATACACTTGTGTCAACTAAAAGGAAGGAGCAGTGAAGAGCTGGGGAGTAGAAGAGAGGAGGGGTAAGAGGGGAAAGTTCTTCGCAGATGGAATCAGGCATGGCTAATGCCTGCGGCAGGAAGAAGATAAAAAACATTTAAGAAATACGGCATTGGATCTGGAGGAGGCGAGAGATGGGAGATGGTGCCGAAGCAGAGGACCAGTGATTACTGTGGAACGCTTGGATTTTGTTTTAAGAGCAGTAAATTAGTTACTCCCAAACTCGATTTCTGTCATTTGCATGTTTAATAGGTAGAAAGCTGGACATGGTGCCTTACTACAGGTTTATTTTATATTTTTTATTGTTATCTAAATTCAATAGTTTTAATATGTTTATGTGAAATTATTGTCTCATGTCTTTAATTTATTGGTTCTTTGTGATATTACTTTTTAAATAAATTTATTATATATTTTATATGTTTTCTTCATGTTTGAAGAAAAATTCTTCAAGAATCTTTTGTTTTTATTTAAGTTATTACCCTTCAATTATTTAAAATGTATAGATCTTCCCATCTGTTGCTGTGACAACTCAGTGGTTTATAACAATAAACACTGATTTCTCATGTCTGTAAGTTAGTTGAGATTCAGCTGACTTAGACCGAGTGCTTTCTATGTATGTAGTTGGTGATTTGTCTGGCAAGATCGTCCTATGGAAAGGTTAATGTTTGGTTTCTTGGAGAAAGTTACAACAATGTTGTAGTTGACTCCAATAAGACTATAGGCCTCAAGATTAGATCTTTGCAGGTGAAAGGGAAAGAGGTTCTTTTTTGCTTGGGTTTATTTACTCAACAGCAGACCCAGGAAAAATGATTTTTCCAGCGGTTTATATGGGAGATGATTCTAAAAGCATGGCGAGAGAATGGGGAAGGAAGTCAGGAAAGAGAAGGCAGCCAGTAAAGAATTTACTAATGAGCACATTAACACTGTGGGCAGCTGGAGCTCTATCTTACTGCGGACACTCTGAAAGACGGTGTAAAACATACCTTCAAATTATTCTCCCATATGACAAAAATGTCAAAGTACTCATCTGCCAACTCCCATTGCTTTTGGGGTATCAACTCTTGGTTTGTGGGGACAGGGGGCTACTGAGTCCAGAGAAAACCCTTAGGCAAAAGGATGCAGGTGCTTGCAGGAGGAAGCTGTCGGTGTGCAGGAAAATGTCCACTTAGCTGCAAGTAACCTCAAGGGAGGGCTGAGAGAGCAATCAAGTGCTAGAATGTGGAGCCTAAAATGAGCCTGAGGATGCAATGACCCCTTTTATTAAATACTGCTCTGAATTCAGCTGGTCTTCAATAAACACTTGCATTGTGAGCGAACATCTTGCAGGTAAGACCAGAGTGGTTTTATTTTCCTTTCCCGATATTTAGTTCAGAGATAGACACATCTGTTACTCAATAAATGTTGGTGTAGGTAGGCAATTTTAGGCGAGTAGAGAGAGCTTGGCCCCTGGGACTGGATAGACTGTGTAAAGTCTTGTGGCTTGGTGATTTATGCCACTGTATTCCCATTGGCAAGTTACTTGCTCCTTTTAGTCTGTTTCTTCATCTCTAACATTGAAATAGTGATGCTGTACTCAAACATTGTAAGAAGCAAACAAGTTAACAGATGTTCAGTGGCTCTATTAGAATTTCTGTATTGGGGGAACTTAGAGCAGATACTAGTAGGGTGGAAGGGAAAGCAGGGTATTTGTAAAAGATTGAGAATACATCCTTGATTGGGGAAAGGCTGGTGGAACCCAAAGAAGCCCTTCCACACCCCACTTTGGTGCTGCTACTGTATCTGTTAGGTACCTAGACTAGGGCTTGGCAGTTAACAAGGAATTTAATCTAATGTAGATTTTATTTTGCTTTAATGCATGACATTGCCCTGTTTGGAAATGTGCAGATATGATGTTGATAGTGCCTGTATATTTTGATATGTAATTCTTATTGCAATACAGCCATAATGATGTGACACTAGAAACAGTAAACTTAAAGTCCAGGGCAGAATGAAATCACTACTTTTTCCTTTGATTTCTCTCTTGTGAGTATCTAGGTCCTCATGAGTGACTGTCAACATTTGGAGTCAGGATTCAGAATGTGGTGAGGAGCCCAATCTGAAGATTGGATGAGTGATGACTAAGCAGAGAAGGTCAGGCATTCTACCCTGAGAGTCAAGAATGGCCAACTGTATTGTATAGGGTGCAAACTCTGTAGCACAGGGGAAATTGGTGGATAGTGGTGTTGGGGAAATCAACAAATTCATACTATAAGACAGAATGAGGTCCAGCATGTCAGCAACTTCACTGTGCTTGCTGTCTGGCAGTTGGCTGGGTGCCCTGAAACACTTGCAGCAGGCTCCTCCAAGTGGATGGCAGTAAGGGATAAGGGCATGGTGGCCAGAGGCCCCTGGGCAATTCAGATGTTGACCCTGAGTGATAAACACTCTTTATCTGAGATCCAGATTTCATTGTGAATGGACCATGAGACTTCTCAAGAGGCCTCTCCACTCTTTTGTCTCTCAATACAAAGCCATACCCTGGGAACAACCTTGATCACTCTCTTCAGGGCTCAGCTCCTAGCCAGTGGAGGTTTCAGATCAAGCCAGAACAAAGGAAGAATTGTTAATCTAAGAATAAAGTCCCGAGTTAGTCTTCTATGTGTTATTTTTCTTATGAAATAAAGTTTATTTTAGTTTTTAATTTTGGAAGATCACACATACACACACACATAATTTTTAACCCCCAAAATTTGATATAGTTTTCAAGATTTTATTTTTTGTGGGTTTATGTATTGTACATACATGTTTAACTATTTAATTAGTTTTGTAAAAATATTTATATTTTCAATATCAATAAATATATTTTATAATATCATTTAGTCCGAGTTAATTAAACTTAGAAAAATCTTAAACAAAAATCTTAATTAGGACATTAAAATGAAATAAATCTCCTGTTTATGGACAGTTATATTATTTTCAATATTTAGATTTGACAAACAATACTTTGATCTTTTCTGATAAACTTTTGTGATATTCTTCATTTATTCTTAAGCTCTTTTTCATATTTTGTATCTCTTTATCTCTCTAGGATGCATTTTGCATAATTTTCTTTCTTATAGTTCACTAATTTTCTCTTAAGCTATGTCTAAGCTGCTATTCAATCCATTATTTTGAGATTCTACTTTCAATGGCCATATTTTGATATCTCTAAAAGTTCTATTTTTAGATCTGTCCCCTCTTTCCATGTCCTCTGTTTATTTTTTATGCCTTTAATCATTCAAACATGATTATTGTGGTGTTTTTCCAATGGTGGCTGTTGTCATTGTTTCTGATATTGACTTCTACTGCTCTTGTTCACAGTGGACGATTTCTCCATGAGTTTGTGATTTTGGACTGTGAATTCATCTCGTGTGGGACCTCAGTGGGGATCCTGGTGTAAGAATATACTCCTTCAGAGAGATTTTCTGATAATTTCTGCCAGGCACACATGGGAATTATCAGCTCAGAACACATTTTATGTTAATTTCTTGACACGGGAATTTAAGTGTAAATGTGAACGCCAAAATCATGAGGACACTTCTATGGCTATAAATTCTCAGAGTAAACCAATATTTTTCTTCACCTAGAGCCTATGCAGAAAGCATCATTGTCATCTCTCTCTGCCTTCAGGTAGATTATTCTCACTGCCTAAGTTCTCATCTGTGCTCCCAAATGAGCATTAAAACCCAAGTCTCTATGACAATGATTCTAGAAAACACCCATATGGCCACCAGAGTTTCAGCTCAGCATTCACAGGTTAGGATTTCACATTCCTTTCTGTTTTTCACCCCTGGGGACTTCCCTAACTTTCTTGCTGGCTTGGCTCTGTATTTAAAAGGATCTTGCCTTTTGTCTAGTATTTTCAGTTTGCAATGAGAGGTTTTCTGGTTATTTAGACCATAAAGGTGCCAGCATCTAAAGTTCTTAAGTATTTCTTTAGATAAATAGTAAATAATGTTGAAAGCAGTTTGTCCTCGTTGGAACATCTTATGAGTATAATTCAAAAGCACAATAACACAAGGCAGCTTTTTAATAATTTCTTAGCTCTTTGGTTAACTAAATCTGTGTTCTACTCGACTGTCTCTCACTTTAAGCATCTTCTTATTAAAACTTTTGATTTTTTCCAGAAAAAAAAAAAGAAAACAAAACAAGTTTCAAAGTGTGAAGCTCCCTGTTAGATTTTTGTTCTGGTACTTTTTTTCTTGTAATAGAACATCTGTCTCATCACAACATTTGGAATTGTAAATCCAAAAGACCTGAACATAAATGTTCATGGAATTCTGATGAACAAATGTTTTCTAGAAGCATGTTTCCAAATTATTACTTTTGCCAGGTGAGGACATACTGTATATAAATTCTATTTTCATATCACCCACATATATTTGTGTTTAAGGCTAAATGGTGAGAACGACAGAAGCCACTTCTTGGGAGTGGGACAGCAGTGAATTGCTGTGCATGCTGTTATTTTTAGTGGCTATACCTCTCCTAGACCTTAAACAGTCACTGAAGAGTAGCTTTGAACAAGCTGCAAAATCCTTTAAGGTCATAACCCAGGAGGGGAGAGACTCCAGGAACGTGCACCAGGGAAGATACAGATGGATAAACAAGCCATAAAGTGCACCGTATTTTCTCTTTTCCAGCATTTCACTGAAGAGTTGACCCCAGGCTATTACCCTGTGAAAGTGGAATTTTAAGAGTCAACCCCAAACAAACCTATACTAATCCCGGGTTGGCTGCCTTTCCCCATCACTAATGAAACCCAGGAGGATCCTGATGTGAGGTGTGACAATTTGAGAGGCAGAGTGAAGATCACAGAGGTGAGAAACTTGTCACCTCTCTCTTTATATCCTGAGGAGCATATGGGCCAGACTCAGCATGCCCAAAGTTCTCATTGGCTACTGCCGGAGAGCTGCACACAGATGAACACCCATCTCTGTGGCATCCGTTCCTCCAGTCTGGCCCAGCCCAGCTTTTTCAAAGGTGCCTTAGCTGAGAGCATTCAGATCTGATGGCCACTTTGCACACATATCTTTCCTGAGGAACTAGGTAATGCCTCCATGTGAGATGAGGAGATGAGAATGAGAGATGGGATAAATGACTGGTCTGACCTGCTGACCACTAGGTTGTGGAGTCACAACTCTGAGCTCTCTGACTGGAGTCTGGATGGAGCTTATAAGATCTTCTCTATCTATGGGAATAATTGGGGTTGGTGTTGGAACAGTGCTGGGGGAGGCTCTGTAGTAAGTGAGATACTAGGGTATTATCTGCAGCAATTCTGCTTCTTAAAAATCTCCGGATACTTCCTTTAGGTCGTGGAATCAGGGCGTGTGATTCTCCTCAGAATGTGTCCAAAGTGCCAAAGAGTTAAGTCAGTCATTAGACAGGAAAAGATGTCGGTCTCCTTCACACTTATTTTTGCTTTCTCACAGGTCGAAATCTGCAGCCTCAACTACACATGGAATGCCAGTGCCCTAGGGTTTGGTGGAAGTTTAGGTGAGAAATCAGCCTGGGTCCTTGAAACACCCTGTAGAGGAAGGTGGTTGCCAGCCAGACACCAATTTGGACCTCTGCATGAACGAAAGCCAGCTTGTCACCTTCTGTTATAAAAGTTTAATCTACTTGAACTAGTAAATTATCATTCTGGGTTTTCTTTTCATTGTACTCCTTGATTATTTCTGCTCCTTTCTAGATGCCATGCCTTCCTTTTGCTTGGATGTGTGTATTGGAGTATTGGTCAAGTAATTTTTTTAAAGAAAGGGTACTGAGGAAATAAACTTCCTGAACCTTTCAATTAAAATAAATGTCCCAATTTCACCTGCCCTTTATTAGATAGATTTTAGATTTAAAATTGTTTTCCCTCTGAACTTGAAGGCATTGCTTGATTGTCTTCTAGCACCCAGTAATGCTAATGAGATGTTCAGGATAGAAAAAGAAGTGACAGGGGATACGAACGAAGAATGTACAGAAGACCAATACAACAGCCAGTGCATACAAACAAATGTATAACTAGTAAATGAGAATCAGGCATTAATGAAAACTCATTTTCTTCCTTATCAGATTGATAAAGACTATAAAGATAGTAATACTCAGCATCAGCACAGATTGGGGAAATGAGTATTTTTATACACTGCTGAGAGAGGTGAAAATTGGAATGAACTTGATGGAGGACACATTTATAATTTTAAGATATACATAAATATGCATAATTAAGATATACAATTGGCAGTTGGCCAAAAAAGCCACAGAGATGGACAGCATAGGGAATATAGCTGATAATGTTGTAATAATTATGTATGATACCAGATGAGTACTAGACTTATCAGGGAATCATTCTGTAAGTTATATAAATGTCTAACCACTATGCTGTACCCCTGAAACTAATATAATATTGAATGTCAATTGTAATTAAAAAATTAAAAAAACTTAAAAAATCTATTTTTTTAATCACTTATGGGTCATTTCCACTTTCTGTTTTGTTTTAGTTTGGGGAAATAGTTCTTCTATTATTTCTTTGATTTTTCCACTGCATTCATTTTTTTCTGATTCTTTATTTCTCAACCTTTTATTAGGTAAATAATGGTCCTCCTTTATGTATCTGTCAAGTCTTTTAAATTTTCTGTCATATTTTTATCTTTTATTGTCCTTTGCTGCATATTTTGAGAAAGATTTAAAAATTTTTCTTCTTTGCTATTGATTTTTTTCTAACATTTAAATGTTAAATATTTAAAATTTATGAACTCTGGTTCTTTTTCATATCAACCTATTCTTGTTTTGTGGATGTGATAGCTTCATACAATCAGGGTGGCCAACAAGAATGGTAATTAGAATATTTAAAAAGCTCTCTTTCTCATGATTGCTTCTGTCAGTGAAAGTTGTTCTATTTTTTCATTTGGCCACTTATTTGGTATTGCTGGTTTTTGTCAAATATCTGGTAATTCCTGATTGTTCATTCTTACTCACAATTGAGATCCATGTTGATTAATTTGAGTCGCTGGCTTGTTTCTTTTCTACTTGGCTATTATAAATAATAAATGCACAGTCAAAAATGTAATTTTTAAAAGACTTAGTGTTGACCTCATTAGAAATGAACCAAGTTTAATAGAATATTTTAACTTTTTAATATAAGGTGCCTGTACCATTGACCCTCTATAGGACTTATAGACTTATCTATATAGAAAATCTTTAACATTTGGTTGATCCCAGAGTTGACTTTTTAATAAAATATCTTACAAATACATATTGAGTTTTTTGAGTTAAAATTTCTTCATAAATATTTAGCTGAAAACATTTTAAGTGAACTAAATTATATTTTTAAATACTAAGACGCTATTTTACATATAAAAGAAAACCCATTTTGTTTAGGTGTCTATAATTTGTGACCAAGATGCCTTACGTGTGCAGAGGTTTTTTAAAAGACTGGTATAAAGTAGATGAAGTGTGTATGGACACAAGTGAAATGTGGCGTGACTGAACTACAATTATTTACAAAATAGATATATTTTTGGGAAATCATGTATTGTTGGCAATGGAGAATATTTTTTCCCTTTAAAAAAACTCATAGACTGATTGGCTGAATCAGACTCATGAAAAATTTTCATTCAAAAGATGCCAAGATCTTTTTCCATGATCTCACACCGCTACTCATTTATTTTTCACACAGAGCCCTATTCGTGCTGGGGATTACAGTCAGGTGGTAGGCTAGATTGAACTCATCACAGTGAAGCCATTACACTTCTTTTGGTCTTCCTTACACATTTGCTCCATGCATGCTTCAAATATGGAGAAAAACATACTTCTGGGCTGGAGAAACAAAGCAGCAGCAATTTCCCTGCCTTATTCTTTGGACGGTGATGAAGTAGGGAGCAATATGTGGTGATTGGAGCCAGACCTAACCCTGGCCGTGGGCACTGCAGCCGACCCAAACCTAATTAAGAAAGATCCTGAATAAACTTGGGTGAGAGCCAAAATCACTAACTCTTTCAATCAATATTTTTGATATAAAAATTAGCATCTGGGCTGAATAAAAGGGAACAGTGTTTCATTCCACAGCAAAAAAAAAAAAAATAAATAAAAATAAATAAATAAATAAATAAAAATAAATAAAATAAACACCCTCTCGCTTCTACTCTGACCTCCTAATGTTGGATTTTTTATTGATTTGTATCTGTGATAACTTTTCAGAGTAGTTAGCTGGCAGTCATCAGATATAAGCCTCACATTTGAAGGGAGGGAATTAGAATGACAAGTTCTACCTTAAACCCTAACTGTCACAGGCATCAAACTTTTCCAAATGGGTAAGCTGAGCTCACTTATTCTCTTATTTCTGCCTTTGTTATCCTGAAGACTTATTTTTTTCATGAAGTTAAAACAAATTAAGGAACAAGTTAAGATATCTCTCTATTTTAGAGAGATTCAGTGAAATGTTTACTAGTGAAATCTTATGATTTCTGGGGCTGCTTCCAAGTTATCTGGCGGAAATGAGAGTGAAATGGGTGGGGCAAATAGATTAAAAAAAATACTGGCCATGAATTGATAATATTTGAAGCTGGTGATAGGTGCCTGTTGGTTCATTATAATATCCTCTATGTTTAATATTTTCCATTATAAAACTTTTTTTAAGTAGATGGATTAGGAATAATTTTTTAAAAAGTGGTTGGACTGTTGTGAGCTCAAAACTGAGTTCCTCCACAAAAACTACCTTAAACTGAATAGTCTTGGCCAAGGTAATGTCCTTCCCCACACCTAGCTTGCATCTTGTGACTTGGAGATGGCAAGGAGGACATAAAGCTTTAGTTCTCTTGCCTCGTTATGTGATAACTCTAAACGATGATGTCAGTTGCATAGCTCCCCATGGAACTGGCTAAGGCCTTTTTTACAGTATCACAGTTCAACTTCCTTTTTTCAATCCTGTATGTTCACTCCAATCTAGATACTGTACCATTGTACGTGGTCTCAGTGGTAGGCTGGTAAATGTTTAACAGCTGGCTCTCCAGATCCCTAATTTGTAGTGTTTGCTAATTTCCATGGTTATATACTTGCAACACGACCAATTTTAAGATACCAATGTGATGTCACTGAGTGCAGAATTGGGAAGAGATGAGCACAATTGGTACTTATGACAAAATACAAGCCAGAACCAGCCACTCTTGTCAGTTTTCCTCAATGAAATTCTGAAATGCAAATCTCTACCTCAGTCTTTTTTTTGGAATAATTCAAAGTAAATTAACATTAAACCACTAATTATTTTTATGTCATGAATTTTGGTGTTTTGTTTATTAAACTAGTATTTCACAGGCACAATGAAATGAAATTGGTCACCTCAAATGTTTCAGCGAAACACACACACACACACACCACAACACCATAAGACAATGTCCCACAATAGTTGCTTGGAAACATTTAAAATATAGACCTTTTCACTTCCTAAACATTACACAGCTGCAAAGGGCTTTCTGAGAAAACAGATTTCAAATATGTTGTCCTTACTGAGACCAGAGAAAATTGCCAAGAGATCACCAGATAAGTTCAAAATAAAATTGTTATACTTGCTATAAATAAAAAAAATACATTTAAGAATTAAGTTTTCATCATCAGAGCTTTTAGGTTAGAGTAGGCCACTTATATTTGTCATCTCTGAAGAAAAATACAGAGGAGCATTGCATGTTTAAAAAACTGTTAATACTTTCACCCTATTCACGAGTTGTTGTTGGAATAAATAAATAATCAAAGGTTGGAGTTTTTTAAAGGGGCATAAAGAAAATAAAGGAACAAGACACCACATTCAATGAAACAAGGTGATGAAAGGAAAAGGAATATCTTGTAGGAAATTATACAGAGGAGAATGAGGGAAGGAATAATTGTCCAAACAAATGGTGGTTATCAAAACTGGATACCTTCTTTGTAGGAAAAGAAGATACCTGAAAAATGGGAACAAAATGTCCAAATGAGTTGAAAAAATTGGAAGAATTCACTTTACTTCAATAGTATAAACACCCTTAACTATAAACAGAGAATCAGAACAAAGTTTCTGTTATGTTATTAAAACCAATTGGTCTATCAAAACAAAAGCTCCAATAACGGTCTCAAATTATGATATGGATTAGAATCCCCTGGGAAGGCTGGGGAATGTAGATCCCTGGGCACTACCGCTGTTCTGATTCAGTGGAAAACTGGTGGGGGTTCAGGCCCCTGCATTTTATCCCAGTGAGCTCTGAAGCCTGTGGCCTCTGTTACACCAACACTTGCTGAAAGGCAATCCAGACAAACATGCATGCCACTACAGTCCCATGATAAGATTAGAAATGTGTTCATGTCATTTTATTATGCAAATCACACTTCTTACAAATATCAGTCTGGATCCTTTATCTTCTGCTTCCCTGAGGATCATTTTTAGGACAATACCTTCCATCTATCTATCAACAGATCAGATTCTTCTCTCTCTACCTTTATTCTCTCACTGGCTCTGTAAAGGAAAAGTGTGTGTGTATGTCTGTGTGTGTGTGTTTACAAATGGGAAGGTTGTGGGTAATGACATTCTAGTTCTGTTAGAAAATTCTCTTTCCCAAAAGGACCAACCAAAAAGACACTTTTGGCTCTGTTATACTTATGGAAGCTCGGTGATCCCTACTGAATTAAAATCACGGCTTTATTAACCTAGCAGTAGAAGACAAATTTTCAGTATTCACAATCAGCCTCTTAACAACCTCATTCTATATAATATCTATTAGTTTGTGTATATGTGTGTGTGTGTGTGTGTGTGTATGTTACCAGCTCAATGGGACCAGGATCCCTCCTAATTTGCTCAGGAAGCATTCCACTTGCATTACGGTTGTTCTTATAAGTATGTATTCAATATAGACTCCGACAGAGATAGGTCTTTTATCTTGTACACAAGAAAGTAATAAATTGCCCAGAACTCTTGGATCTTGATGAAGAGAGAGTAACCTCCCCCTGCTTCCCATGCCAGGTGGCTAAGTAATTAGTTTTCTATCATGAGTTTGAGTCGAGATCCTCCTTGAAGGTATGTTGATAATAATTCCTGCTCAAAAGGACACCCTTCTAGAGGCTTAAAGCTCAAAAGGAGGGTGTGAAGATCACTAACATCCAGAACGGAAGGGGATGTTTATTGCTCTCTGTGCTTTAGGGAAGGCCCAGGCCTTCTGCTGCCCTCTTTGTCTCCTGTTTCTTTTACAGGTCTGAAGAC
This sequence comes from Mormoops blainvillei, assembly GCA_004026545.1. Lineage (NCBI taxonomy): Eukaryota > Metazoa > Chordata > Mammalia > Chiroptera > Mormoopidae > Mormoops > Mormoops blainvillei. The sequence continues at coordinate 112,236 of PVJD01000512.1, read as the reverse complement.
ATCCATGCATTTTGGAAAACTAACTAGGATCAACTTCATTTCAATGCACATTATCAAAAGAGAAGACCTACATGTCTTCCTTGTCTTTGTACACTTACACAACATATTTTCTGGGCATAAGTAAGGCTGTACTGGTTCACTGAGGAGAACTGAAGTTTAAATGATCAAAATCAGCCATTGGATGGGGCAACTGCATCTTCAGAACCCTCTTTCTCTTTTTAAGTTAATAGCACTTAAAGAATGTTCACAAGGAATATTATAATACTTAAAAATGTTCATGAGAAACTTTCTTCTTCTGCTAACAGTACTTAAAAATGTTCGTGATTCACTTTTAAACTGTTGTACCTACTAGGGGTTATAACTTCCCCATAAAAAACTTTCCATGCAGATCACCTTTATCCTTTAATAAGTTTTAAGTATCAGGGCATATTGCTCCACCCAACACTGGTGCTTCGGGTTGAATTTTTATCTCAGTGCACAGCATGAAAGCTTGGGTCCATCTGTGTCACACAAAGTCAAACCTCTCTTGAAGTGATTTGTTTATAGTGTCATTTGATGGAGTGGAATGTTCTGTAACTCATTCAAACTATTACAGAAGCTTTGCTAAAAGGTCACCACTGCTCTTTAGAATTTCCAAATCTGGGCACCATCTGGGAGCTTGTTAAAGATAAGGTTTTCCACTGACTTTTTCCATACCAACTAGATCCAATTAGCAAAGGGGTACTACTCTGGAGGAGTTTGTGGAGAGAGACAGAGAGAGAGGGAGAGGGGGAGAGAGAGAGAAGAGGAGAGGAGAGCAGAGGAGAGAGGACATTGAAGTATATTACATTTAGTTGCTAATAGTGTACAAGTTCACTTTGCACCAAATTTAAGTGCATGTAGCAGACAACAGTACTATTTAATATTAATTGGCTGAAAGGGGGGAGGGTATCAGTCTTTGAAAGGTTGAATAGAATTTTCTTTTAGATATTTTTGAGCCAATTCTTCAAGTGTAGTCTTGAGAGTCAACTCTAAAGAAAACTGAATCTCGCCATTTACTCAAAATTCAATAGGAAAATGACAACTCCTTCCTTAAAGCCATGAAGACTATATATGCTAAATATTCACTCTGCATGACACCAAAAATGTTCAAGTTCTTCTACCTTTATGGTTTTAGTTTAGGCCTAAAATTGGCTTGTGCTTTCTTTCTTTCTACCTCCTTCCTTAAGAAATAAACATCTTGAATTTTCCTAACCTCAAAAGTTCAGCTGTAAAACTATAGGAGACTAGTGAGAGGAAAAAGGAAGTTTCCTTCAAAGATGTCTCAAGGCGCTGCTGGCCAGTTCTGCTTTATCCCTCCAAACATCAACTATGGCTTTTGACACTTGTCCTTGGAAAAAGTCCAAATGCGGCAAATGGTAGAAGCAACATTTCTTTACCTTCCTGCCTGGAACTTCCCGTGATATGAAAGAGTTCTAGCTGGTGCTTCCATGAGGGGAACAAGGAGGTCAGCTACTGCCCACCACACTTGCCCACATCTGCAGATGGAGTAAGTAAACACACTGTGAGATCTACTGAATTAAAAATCAAAACCCTCTCAATTAGAATTCCTGACGGGGCCTGAACTAAAGAGGCTGCACGGTAGCAGCTAAAACACGGGCTCATTGCCATTACAAACACTCTAAGAAGTGTGTGTGTGTACTTGTAGCAGGATACTTGGGAGAGGAGAAACTCAAAATCTGAAACCATATTTTTGTCTCTGCAGTCCTGAGTTGGAGACATTAAGAAAACTGTTAACATCTCCCTCAGTTCAACTAAGCTGGTTCAGAAACCAAACTGTCCTTAGGAAGGGAGAGAAATCCACTTATATCCCTTTTGAAGCAAGGAGGAAGTCTTTCTGGCAAAGTCTTTAGGTTCCAGTCAGGACCAGGAAACTTAATCATTGAGTTCAAAGCTTGTCTCATCGTAGAGCTCGGGGCGTGCTGACTTCCTGTTCCGGGAATATTTCAGCTGCAGGAGATCACCCATCTCATCCAGGGCTTCCAACACCTGTAAAGAGATTGCCTTCCATCAGTTATCTTTAAACCCCCTGAGTGGTCTTTCCAGTGCCTCACAGAGAGCCACACTGTTCTTTTGCCAGCTTCTGTGATTTTAGAGAAAAGAAGAAAGATCCAATTCATTAAGGTGTGGAGTATAAGGCAGCCCTAGAGAAATGCTAGATGCTAATTCACTTTATCTCGTAGGCTTTATAGTCTAACTCCACATTATGAATGTTTCACTTATTTTGGGGGTATGAAGAAAAGAATAAAAGCATCTGACTCCTATTTACCCTTTATTTTAAACTTTATTTTAAAATTTAATGACTTATAGATAAACTTGTGGGAGAAAAAGATAAGGTTGTGAATTATATTTGGTTTATATCTTCATGACACAGTAAATCAACCTGACCAAGGACAAAATGGAACACTGTGGGAGCTGATTAGTGTCATCCTTCCTCTCCCATGCTGGGTCACCATCCTCATGTGGGTTCGTCCTCCCCCAGTTTTAAATACCTGTCTCTATGTTCAATAGAATAATAGATTTTAAAACCACAAGGGACCAAGAACTCATCTGCTTTAATTCTCTTAATTTAGGCAGGTAAATATATCCCCAATTTTATAAATGAAACATCTAAGAGCCAGAATATACTAACTACAATTTTTACTTTTAGTAGATCACTAATCTTGTGTGTTAGGCATGACTTATTACTCTGTTTTGAGCCTGTTTTTCTTAACCTGTCAAATGAGGAGGAAGACAATATTAGGGTCTAATGCTCTGAAAAAGATGAAATGGGGCTTCTGGACTTCCTCTTTCATTAGTCATTTCCACCTTCATATATAATAACTCAGTCATATATAATAAATGAATGTATATGATCATATATTATATAATATTCATTCTCACCCTCATGCTCCTGTAGTCATCTGTGTTTCTTTTTCAAGATGAATTTATTCAGTCTGCTATTATCATTAGCTGTTTATTTATTAGTATCTCCTCTTAAACTTTTTTGCTCCAGGGTTTTTCATATAGTAGACATTCAATTAGTGTTTGTTAAATTGTGTTGACATTATAAGAAAGTTCCATCAGCTCCAAACTGATTGAGATGGCTTAGCTCTCTGATGCTATTCATTCACAGAGAGATTTAAATCAAAGGATAATGAAATGTGGTTTTTAAATCATTAACATCTCAGGTAAATGGCTGATAGGATAGATCTGTCTTCGTTACTGATTTTCCAACATGTTGCCTAGTTGAGTTACATGTTATTATGATGAATTTGGAGGCTATGGGAAGCCTTGTGATGTAGGCAGTTGATGCTGAAATAGCACGTTACATTAGCTTTTGCCTTTAGAATGAGTAAATAGCAAACCATTTGGCTACTCAGGCAGTCTTTTCTATAAAACCAAAACATTGACTTGATTCAGGTGTTAACTGACTTCCTTTTCTATCTACTGAGTCAATCCCATTGTTGGGCAGTGCTGGCATAGCCTTGTTTTCCAGCAGTGATTTTTATTAGTGTTATTTTCCTAAACTTATAAGAGAGACCCAGGGAACCCTAAGCTAGTTCAATAAAAGAACATGCTCAGAATCCAAGGTACAGGTACTGGAGATTCTACTGGTGTGTGCTGTACTCACCTTGTCTAACATCTCTCTTGTATGTGCTGCCGAAACACAGAACCGTGCCCTAGCTTCTGCTAGGGGTGTAGCTGGAAATCCAACAACCACCACCCCAATTTTTCTGTTTAGTAGATGCCTTGCAAAAGCCCTAAAGAAAAAAATGAAAAAGGGGGTTAACTGAGAGATGACAAAATTATACGGCAAAAAAAAAAAAAAAGGCTAATTGACTTTTTCTTTTTCTATAACAGTTAGTAGAAGATAATTGACATTATTAAACATCTGTCAAACACAATTCACAAAGAAATGGGACAGTCACTTGATGGTACCCATAACTGACTTTATATTATGGGGCCTGGCCCACTCATGAAATAATCTTGAGTACTGAGCCTCTGACATTGAACAGAAAATGCTGATGTACCTGACTCTGATTTAACAAGTCTGCATTGATGTTAAATTTTTTTGCCTGCAGGATCCCTAGAAATAAAAGCCAAACAGGTAACATAGTTCAATTACATAAAGAAAGAATAGATATTAAATGAACACCTATAAGTTTAAAAAACTTAATACCAATAATATCGTATGAAAATTTCAAGAAGCCTATAGTTAATGACCATATTGTAATTTGAGGACCAGAATCAGAGGGTCTGCAAGAACCAACTCCAAGTCATATTCTCACTCCAGAGCCAAAGACTTTATTTTCCATTAAAGTAGAGATATAGGAAATAGCAAGGCTTTCCTCATTTCTTTATGTGCGAATGAACACATCCAGGTATGTTCAGGGATAGTAAAGTCATTGACTGGTTAAAAGGGAAATGAGGCAGGAAGGAGATGGAAAAAATTGTGCACACACAGGAAGGCTGGCCAGGAGATACAGCTTTGTAGGACTTAAGTCACAAAACTGCAAAGCTTTCTAATGCAGGGTAAAATCTTTTAAAGCTATTTCTTCTCTTTAACTGCTTCTAGACTCTTTCTTTTCCAGAGCTAGTCTCAGTAACAATTCTAGAATACTGAACTGTCAAAATCTATAAATTAAATGCCCCAAGTGAAACATTCCCCCCTAGTGCTCTTTTGTTCTCTGCAGGAAACTTTAATTACTGAGTGAGGTAAACACCTCAGATCTGTTGTTAGCATTAAGAGGTTGCTGGTGTCTTATTTGAGGCTGGAAGGTGATGGCATCACAGAAACCCTCCAGTCATAACTCAGGAGGAATTCTTGAGCTGGACGTGAGAGCAAGCCTGCCCACTCATTCATTCCTCTCGCCCTTTAGCTGTCTGCCTTTTGGCTGCCTCCTGAAGGTTACCGAAAGAAGCAATGGAGATTACAAGGCCTACTGAACATACAGCCCCTCTGGCCCCCTGTCTTGAATAAGGTAAGATTCGCCCTTTGATTTGAACAGGGAAGGTTACAAGCAGATGAAGCTTTCTAACTGAGAAAGCTTGAAAACAGAGACTGTCCGTTCTCTTTCTTGATCACCCTATGGAAGGCTGCCCATGAACTACACAGGATGAGAGGTTATAATTATCTGAGAAACAAGTCAAGTGCTTTTATTGCAAGAGTACAAACCACCTGACCCATGATCTCAGGCCAGTTGCTGGGACTCCCAAAGGAGCGTTTTCACTGTCTTTGTGTTTCTCTTTGTACCAGAGGAAGTAAGTTTTGCCAAAGAATGTACAGAAAACTATATGACTGTTGATTCATTAGGCTAATGTGAGGCCTCCCTGGAGCACTTCTGAGCTTAAAATTTACTTTACTAAATTTTGCTTCTTTCAGTTAATACATATAATTGCCCTGAACATTTTATATAACAAGCCTCTGGGTTTGTACTCTCCGAAGGAAATCAGAGCTGGCGTAGGCTGAATGAAACTAAATTATGCAATAATACTAATACTAATACTAATACTAATAATAAATAAAAAACATCAGCATGTGTTGCATGCAGCATTACTGCGTCTTGGGTCCCATCACCTTCTAAGTGTGTGACAAGGACCACAAAAGGAAAATGTAGGCCCTGTACCAAACAGTAAACACAATACATTTTCCTTTTTTACTTCATCATTTTTTATCGTTATTCTATTACAGTTGTCCCTATTTCCCCCTTTGCCCTCCTCTGCCCATCTCACCACCGTGTTCCCACAGTTGATTCCCACACTAAATACAATACATTCTTAATTATTTAAGTGCATGTTTTATGAGTGAAATCACATTATACTGAACTCCTGAGAAGATTCCAGTGGTAGAGCTGCAACAGGACTTTTTTCAAAAGTTCAGTGGCTAGAGATTATATTTTCATTGTGCAGTTCTTTAATGAAATCAAAGATTTAAAAATGAACAGATAAAATAATTGCTCGTACACTGGCTTGTCCCCAAACTTCTCTACATATAAACTTTACATTGAAGAAATATCAGAGAAAGAAATCAGGGCAGGTGGCAGAGCACGCTCTTGCCAGCACCTTCTGCTAAGAATAGATGATATGACCTTTTGATAACTAACCCGTTTAAGTTTACTTAGACAACGCAAACAATTATAGCTTTTTTCATTGTAGTGATTGATGCCTTTGGATTCATCCGAGATGACTTTAAAGAGGATTAAACTTATACCCTCCATTGCTTTAATGAGATGTGCATTTTCCCTCCTGTGGACCAGAGCTTGAGAGGCTGTGCTATGCACTGAAAAGAGCTCTGGCTTAGGGGGCAAATGGAACTGGCTTTGAATTCTGTGCTCTACCACCTACAATCTGAGGGACCCTTAGAAAGTAGTTGGTTTTTGTGAGTGTTGGTGTCCTCATTTGTAAACGAGGGCTAATGACCTACTGTCAGTGGATGATCACTGGGTCTAATAGCCTTAAGTAACACATAATTGGCATTTGGCAATGTTAGCTCCTCATTAAAAGCCATCTTAAATTGGGATGCACTAGCTAGTTTGCATATTCTCCAGTGTTCAATACAGCATAATGGATGCGGAGTATTGCAGGACTTTTACCTGCTATTTTTCCTGGAAGCTCTATTTTTATTATTGTGATTAAGGTTGCAATAATTATTCTGGAGAGCCATGTAACCATGGTGGTTCAGTCTTGCACTTAGTTCAAACTAGTAATAATCATCATTGGAGCAGAATTAGAAATAGCAGCAATAATAACGGCTACCACTGACTGAGTGCTTACAGTATACCAAACAATGCATTAAGTGCTTTATACATGTTATTAATACTATTAATAATAACAGTTAACACTGGGTAGCTTCCACATAAGAGCCAATGCCAAATGCCAAGGGACCTCATCTTGTTTAATGTTCACAATAGTCTTATAAAATAGGTACTATTACATTTAATTTCAAAAATGAAAACACTGGGGATCTGGAAAGTTGGGTAACTTGTCCAAGATTCCCCCAGCAAGGGAGAAGCACAGTCAAAACTTTTTCATGCCAAACATTTCACTACACCATAGAGCATAATTTTCATATGACGCTCCCTCTCAGTTCCATTTTTATTTTTCATGTTTATTATTGTCCAGTCCGGACCCCTGGCATATACATGAGCAGGGAAACCCTCCCTCTGTTACTGTACAGCTGAGTTCTCAAATTTAAGTGCATTTGTTTTCACTCTTCATGGTCTCTTCTCATTGGATCGATCCATTTCCCAACCTGCTGAGATTTTAATTCCAGCTTTCATCATCAATGTCAGAACTATCCAGCACACCCTCTACTGCCACCTGCCAGCATTGTGCATGTCATGCACTTAAAAAATAAAGTAAGTTGATACTTGGTGTTGTCATGTGAGCTGATGATAAAATATAAGATTGACATGAGCTAAATGTGGAGCCTTTCTTTCAGAACGCACCATTTCCTCAACTACTCTGAATAAATGTAGGTTTTTTTTTTCTTCCAAAATCAGATGGTAAAGAGTTTTGGATTATCTTCTACTTTCAATTGCCACTGTCACCCCTCCCCACCATTAGCACAGAACAGTACCCTGTGTGAACTTTCTGTAGCACACTGTCTTCTTGCCAGTCCCGGCACTGACATCCTGATCTAAATCTGTGAACAAAAGGTCTAGTGGTGGTAAAGCCATGGCACATTAAACAATTCACAGGGGTGTTTTAACTGCGTGGGATTTCGCTGTGGTGAAATGACACAAAAGTGTACTCTAAACAATCAATCTTTTAGGAACTACTAACTCCCTCAAACCCATCATGACGTCTCAACTAATGGCCCTGGGGCCTCTTTTGTATACCTCCAGTACTTTGCCAATCTATTCGGACAGCCAAACAGAAAGTTCCAACAATGGGGTTATCTTCAAAGAGAGTCAGGCCTTCTAGAATCTGGTAAATGTATCTTGACTATTACTTTCCACCATGGGCTTGGTTAGACACACAAATAAGCATTTATGTTCAGAAAGAATTTTTATTAACTTCCTTTTAATTACAGAGGCAATTAGTCTCTAGCAGGTTGGAGAATGGCACACATATAAAATTGTCTATGATATACTGAGGAAAAGTCATTTCTTCTCTTTATGCAGTTGCTACTTATGCTCAATTTCAGAGTTGCGATCAATGCAAAACAACTCCAAATAAGCTCTCAGGAAAGGTATTAAAATTCGGTGTGAAGAGCATGAGCTTAGGAGTGAGCCTATGTTTGGGTTGGCCTCTTGGTTTTGCCACTGTTTGACAAGTATGACTTGGAGCAAGCTGTTTCATTGCTCTCAGCCTCGGTTTCCTCACACTTAAAGTGAGGCTCCCTTCTTCTGAGAATGGCCACAAGATTTTAATGGGAGAAAGCACAAAGTTTGGTAGTTGTTGTTTTTAAATATTAGAGTAAATGGTCTTCAGAAGTTCTCCCTGAGAAAGATCTTAGGGCAGAAGGAGGCTCAGGATCATCCTCAGTTGAGACTCAGTGGGGGTAAGTGATTCCCCTAAATTCACACAGCTTGAAAATGGTGGGCCCTGGCGCCTGTGAAAAGACCCTGCTGTTGGGCTGGCATGTGGCTCCTGAGAAGGTCTACAAGTGAATTCTGAAGTTGGCATCCTATTCAAAGTGCGTGATCGGTGCTGATGCTGCCAAAGCCTCTTAGTGTCAAAAGCAGCATCTTAGTCAGATCTACTTGGGGCTTAGGCGTTACTCTGAGAGTCTGTTGGATACTCACGCTACTTTAGCAGGTAGGTAAAGGAGCAGGGGAACAACGGGAGACTCCTCATTGCCATAGATAATGAATCCCATTTCGTTCAGTCTCTGTCTGAAGTATCTTGTGTTTTTTGCAAGTTGCTGTACTCTCTTTACCCCTGAAAGGAGACAGGCATGAAATCCATCAATTCCCACCAGGAAGAGGGAAGCAAATTTCAAATTAGCTTGGCAAGCATCCCTAAGTCTTTCTGAAGGTCTGCAGCATTAGGTGGGAAGAGGTGGAAATAGGGCAGGGATATATCTCCTGGTGAGCTGGTGTGGGCACTGATGCCTGGGAACTGTCCTGAGCCTGGAAAACATGACCTCGAGGCAATGGTACTGCCAGGTACTGCTAGTAACTAAAGGCAGGCTAGGCTGCAGGACCACAGTGGGGTAGGGTGGCGGGGAGGGTTGTAGCAAGAAGGAAGGAGATGAACTTTCACTAGGTACCTATTTTGTATGGACTTTGCACTAACTGCTTAAAAAATATTAATTTGAGAGAAGGAGTAACACAAGAAGTCACACACATACCATACCATGCTAGTTGTTATTAGAGGCTTTTATAGCCAAGATTAGCTGGCCCATTAAATTGCCCCTCATCTAAGTCTCCGATTAAAGAACATGTCACCCAACCTGAATTTGAAGGGGTAGCACATTTCTGGATAAGATAGATCCAGGTGAAACCAGGACTTTTTTTGTGAGGTATTTGGAGGTGGTCGAGTAATAGAGGGAAGGGAAGAGATGGATCTCTGCTTTCTGCAGGCAGAAAACAAAATGACAGTTTTGATCCCAAGCAGAAGGTCAAGCCAAGGTACATGTGTCCATTTCCAGTTTATTGGTACTTTTGCTCAAAAGCTTATCCTCTGTCCTCAGCATGTGTGCAGTGGGGAGATTATACATGTGAGATGACAATGGAATAAAGAGCAGAAAGAGGTCTGAAGACATCTGTCTACTCCAGTCCTGCCTCTAATTAGGAAAGTCAGCAGATCAGCCACAGCTAGTCAGAAAATCCTCAATAAGGAAGGTTGAGTAGGATTGGGTGTTTAAGCCCCTTAGAAATCAGTTCAATGTTTGAATTTGGTTCAAGGTTGCTATTCAGCAGGAATGTGCTCTTACTGTGAGCCTCTGTTCTGATTGGTCAGGTGTCCATTCAAACTGATCAGGGCTGTTGCTCTACCAGTTATTGAGTTTTCTGAACATTACTCCTGGTTGCTTGTAGTTCTCCAGAGGTAAAATAGGTAAAATATTTATTATAAAATAAACATGTCCTCTAGTTTCTTCTTAGAGACATGGCTGTAGATTGTGCCTTGACAATAGGTTAAGCAATGGACATCGCCTACTCAGCATCCTTCCTTCCGGGGACCATGGTGTTCAATTAGAGTTTCCCTTTGCTTTCCATTTTGCTGCAAGCTAGCATGTGATCAACCCCTAGCTAACTGAAATACTTCATTTAGTTATTATTGGTTCATGATGGAATACAACCTGGGCCTATCAAAGTCTTTCAGATCTACTGAGGAAGAAGCACAAGAATCAGTTCCATCTCAAGCTACATTTTTGTCACCTTATGGTGGAAACTTGCTTAAGAAAGACATCAATCCAGAAGAAAGCTAAGATATAAGTCAGCAAGAGTCTTGATGTCATCATAGGAACTCTTGGGGCTATTCATACCTAAATGAGTCCATTTGTTGAACTGGCCCTATTTTGTGAACCAATACATTTCTTTTTCTTACTTAAGTTACTTTGAGCTGAATTTCTAAAACCTATAACCAAATGTGTTCTCAGTAACACAGGTGGCCACTAATTGAAGGATAATAATAATATCAGCAACAATAATAGTTACAGCTCACAAATAGGTAATGTAACCAGAGTTATAAGCACTTGACATTTAATAATTTATTTAGTACTATGTTGACATAAATGTTGTAATCTTATACAATATATGAGAAGCCAAGTAGGTAGGAGTGTCAGAATTTGAACTCCGGTTCCTGAGTCTGTGTTGTTAACCCCTATATTATTGTGCTCTTCCCAACAGTAGCAATGGAAAATATCTCCCCAGAGAATGGATGGTGGCCATCTCACCTCCTGAAGCTCAATAAAATTTACCTCTTCTAGTTGTCAGGCTCATTGATGCACCAAATTTTTCCAATAGAGGCAGTTGAGAGGTTGAGGGCTGAGCCATCTTTAGACAGACTCATGTTGTGAGGGATGGGGTAGGACATCAAGGACTCGTGTCTGGAACCTACCACATAGAAGGAATGGTAGACACCCTTCACTTAGGGTAGGGGACCTGAAGGGCTACTCCTGAAAAGTAAGGGTGAACCAAAAATAGACAGCCTCTTAAAGGGTACTTTCTTTATCCAAACCTCTGACATTTTTAACTAGGCTCTACCCTTTTCAAAATACTTCAGATCTTCTTTTGAGAATTTTTTTTTTTTCTCATCAGGTCCAAATCTACTTGAGTTCAGTAACATTTTAAATGTGTTAACAGTATTTCCTGAAGAATGGAGATTTAATGGAGTGGAAAACCAACCAATCAAGGAAAAGGAATTTAAATGCTCCAATTATCTCTACTTATTTTCTGTTATTACCCTTCACCCAATCCCAGTTCTCAAGGAAGATCCCCAAGTCTGCCAGCTCTCAGCAAGCAGGTTGTGATGAAAAAAAGCATCTGGATTATAGTCCCTTCTTAGAAAAGCTGACCTCTCACCCCCATGATGCTAATAGATGCAGGATACCCTTGATCCAAGGGCAGTCCATTTGGGTGTTGGCCAAGGACCCATAAATTGGTCTATCACAGGAACTTTGCCAGAGAGATAATAAATATGAATTATACCAATAAGATTCTCTTACTGATAAAGTGTGAATGTGAAAAATTTAGAGGGAACCAGCAATTGGTAGTAAGACTAGATATTGAGGGACATAGAGAGAAAAGCTAATTATCAGAATCTATAAAACAGAGGAAGCCACTGGTCTGTAGAAGCTACGGTAGCCTGTGAAGAAGAGAAGTAGGCAGGGCAGGGTTAGTTAGTAGCAACAGAAAGAAAAGGAATGGAAGAAAAAAGAGCTTATAGTCTAGTGGGAGAGACAATCGAATAATCATAAATGGATATAAAATTGCAACTCTGATGAGTGCTACAAAGAATGCCATTTGGTTTTATGAGAGCCCATATTAGATCAGACCAAGTCTAAGGAAGTCAATACATGACAAGTGACCTTAGATCTCAAGGGTGAACAAATGTTAACCTGGTAAAAAAAACACACAAAAACCAGAGGAGAACATTCCAGGCATAGGAAACAGAGCAGATGCAATGGTCCTATGGTTTGTAGAACAGAGTGGTTGAGAACCAGGAAAGGTGTGGTTGAGTGTGGGGCATGATGAACCTGAAACTCTGGGTAGATCATTTTGGGAAAAAAGTACAAGGATGGAAGAATCTAACATTTAATGGTTTGGAAGTGGAGGATAAGCTTAAAAGACAGGTAAACAGCAATCAGGGAGACAGAAGATAAATCAAGAGATAAAATAGTGTTCATTGGATTTATCAACATGGCCATGATGGATAACCTTTACTTTCAGGTTCCCGATTGGGACTTTGGTTTTAAAAATTAAGTAGTTGCAAGTATGGTTTACTTCAATTCACGTATGGTTTTATTTTCCCACTCAACTTTTTTTTTTTTTAAAAGATAGGTCTTCTTCAAAGTTCCAGTTTTGAAACCTGAATACGAGTAAGGGATTTGGAGAGGTGCAGAACCATTTGTATAAATTTTACAGACACAGGCTCTTTGAGGCTTAAAAAAAAAAAAAAAACCTGTTTGGAAACATGCCTAAGCATCCCTTGGAAACTTGTTATGTTTACAGAGCAACCTATGTGAAGGAAAGAACTAGAAATTAGGGAGAATATTTGTTTTTACTTTAAAAAAATATTGCACCCATACATTGAGTCTGTGTATTTAGGGAGATGAGAACATGAGAAGTAGGGGGAGATTGTGGACAAGAAAGGAAAAGAAAAGAGGGACAGAGTAAGACTTGTTTTAAAGAAGGTGATTGAAATAAAGGCACAGATATACATCCCAGCCACCAAAATGTATTCCATATGGCCTGTCCCCTTGTGCATTCAGCTCTTTTGTTGATCGTTAGCTGCACAAAGAATAGATGACTTCATCAGGCTGGGTCTGATGATTCCTAAATGATCCCCCTCAAAGGCTAGAAGGATTTCCTGGCCTGCAAGTACATGAATGACTTAAATTGCTTTTCCCAATGGCATTATCTTTGCACTTGCCCATAATGATTCATCTATCATTGGACTGCCCAGCTACTTAATTGGCCCCGTCTGTCCCCTCTGCCTTGATTAACCCAAGTAACTGAATCATCAGCTAATGTCATCACTTTACTGCATTTAGATCCTTTGGAGAGTTGACCAAACAGATCAGAATATCAATCCCAGGGGCAGCTGACTCTTAAGAACTGAATGTGTTATTCTTGCCCTGTCTTTTCTACCTTTGAACCATTTAGCACAGCATGGATTATGAGCCATTATGACACACTTTGTGGTCACCATGTTTTCTCATATAGGTCACTATAAATGCCTTTGAGTCTTTTGAGTTGGCCAAGATACAGCTCCTTTCAATTACTCTATTGCTCACTCTTTAAAATTGGAAACATTCTCCTACTCTTGAAGGGCCTGGGGGCAGAGAGGAATTTGTACATATAAAATGCTACTCATCTAGACAGGATGTGGGTGATTTTATTAATTACATTGTGCTTTGAGATCCTTGCTTGAAGAGTGCTTTGTAAAAATAGAAGGAATTTTTAGCACTTGTTCTTTCATAAAGGGACAGCCATGCCAGGACGACACGGAGGCTGGCCATTGTGGCCAAGTCTCCTTCTCAACAAGCGGAGTCCATCCCCAACTTCTGATCCTCCTTCCACCTCCTCCAGGGAAGGCCGGAAAGGTCCCTGCACAGATAGATAAGTGAATGAGCTGCTCTCTTCTGTAGGATTCTGGAGAGTTTATACAAATGTTTTATTTTGATTTTTTCTGGGTTCTCTCAAGAGGCTGTTGAGTGGAAAACGGCAGGCTTTACAGTTACATGGTTTAAGAATCAAGCTGTACCTGCCTAGCCTAAGGCCTTAAAATTTCAGTTTTACCTGTAATACAGAGATAAATAATCTTATCTCCCAGTAAAATTGGGAAAAATAAAGGAGTTAATGTTGGGAAAGTGCTTAGTACAGCGCCTGGCATAGAGTAGGTGCTTAAAAGGTTATTATTACCCTTTTTCATAGGGCAGCAGTTCTCAGCAGCCTGGGCACCACCTGAGAATCATCTGGAGAGCTTGGCAAAAATCCTAGGTCCCACCTGCACCTCAGACCATTTAAATGAATTTCACTTGGGATGGCACCAGGTATGAGTTTGGGTTTTCACAAGGTACAGGGAATGAAACTCAGATGTCTTAAAAAAAGCTGCCTTTACCAGTTCACCTCCAAGACCATGCCTGGCAGTGTTAGGTGCCCGATTGTGTCCTGGCTGAGTCAAGCTCTCCGGCTGGACACAGAAAGTAAAAGGTAGGCTTATGTCGCAGCCTCTCATTTGGCCCAATGATGTCCCAAGCACTTACTGAGTGCTCAGGTGCTCAGATAGTACATATTGTGGGTTTACCTGCTCCCTTGATAGCTATCTGCTATCAATTCTTCAAGTGAGCCAAAGTGCTCACTTGACTTGAGGTCGACCCGGTGTCAACCTCATCCCTCTCATGAGGGTAGAAGAAATCAGGGATGAACCCATCTGAACAGGTGACATGTATGTTACCATTCCATCCATTCAGATTCTTAGCTCTGCCGATTTGAGAGACAGGCTAGGTTAACAGGGGCCACAAATGCTTTAACCTTCCCCCCCAATGCTGTTAAAACAAAAACAGCTGGGGCAAGGGAAGGAAAACAAATAAAACACAAAGCATCCCACTACAAAGCTTTATAGTCCCCTAATAAAAACAATTGTCTGTGGCCTTTCCAAAAATATGTTTGGGACAGCTTAGTCCCCAAAGGGCCAGAAGGAATTGTGGACTGTGGCGACTCCCAGAATAACCTGTCAAAAGCTAAAGAAGGAAAACTTCTTTTCTGTTAAACCATCAGCATGAAAGAGAGAGATAGGGAGAGAGAGGCATTTCCCTCTGTGAGACTAAGTAAAGGAGGCGGCTTTGAGGAGCTCGTGAGCCAGCGCCAGTGCCTCTCTCTATTTTCTGCAGCCTTTGCAAAGTCACTTTCAAGCAGAGGAAACATGAATATGCCCAGATGCCATGGGGTGACTTATTGCATTATTTTCCAGGTTTAAAAATGCACAAGCAGAAACACACGCTGCTCCCCCGCCTTTAATTATTCAGCACACCGCCGCTGCCCGAAGACAGACCGGCCGGCTTCGAGCCCGCCCCTAGGCAGCTTTGCTTGGAAAACGTGGTCCTTTTCTTCAGAGATGGGAAGACTCTTTCCATAAAACATGTCTCGCCGAAAAATCAAATTGATATTAAAGAATGCCTGCACTGTTCTAAGAATGCCTACTCTCCCTGCCTCTTCCCCCTTCTTTGTCTGCCAGGTCAGCCTTGCTTCTCCCCCTGGCACGGGGAGGGGGTGAGAGGCGGGGGTGTTGAGGAGAGACCTTGGAGTAAAGTTTCAATGTGGCAGCAGGAACCCAGCGTCTATTATTTTAAGCTCTGGACACCAGACAGGACATTTTGTTTCTAATACACTCAGGGGCAGAGAGATCTCAGTAAAGATCAAGAGGCTACAGAGTGGCAAGAATCATAAGAATCACATTAGCAGCGACAAGCTTCCCAGGAGGATGGAGAAAACAGTGTTTGGAGTGGTTTGCTGAGAGGAACGCACATTTTTATCAGGCACTGAAGCTCTCCCTTTTGATGTCTGGATTCCAAGGTTATGGCATATTTTATAGTCACATACACATGTTCCAAGGACTCTCCAGGCCGCTCAACTCTCCCCCTGTGGAATGCGTGCGGGAGCAAGCAGGCGGGAAATCAAGGGTAGACAGCTGTCTGCATGGCCTGATTTCAAGGGCCCCAGGAAGATGTCACCCTCTCCGTCTACCCACTCACTGCTCAAACACACCATCAGGGGTTTAATCCACAAGGAGGGGCTAAAATGGGCCTCTCTTGTGCACCTAGTATGAACCAAGCAGTGTGTTTTTGGGCCCCCTTTACAGATGAGGAAACTGAGCCTGGAAAATCATTAATGCATTACCCAGCTGACCCGGAAACTAGCTATGCCTCTGAGTCTAAGTCTGTTCTTTGAGGAGAAGCTGGAAAACTCATTCCTGATGAGGTGTGAATTCCATGATTCATGGATTCATACATTTCACAAATGAAAAGCGCTCACTACGCACAGGAGCCAGGCCAGATGCCAAGGTGGAGTAGAAGATGGAAAATTTCTGAGGCTGCTTGCAAAGAAATGATCTGCTAGTAGACGGGCAGGTATCAGATGATATACAATTCAGAAGAGCCACAGACAGATATAGATGAAGTTAGCGGGCTTTTTACATACTGGTACTTCATGAATACTTACAGAATGAATAATGATTCAATGTTCACTTGCATTTAATAGAGAGCAATATCATCAAAAGTCACTAATTATGGAATTTTACACATTAAATGGGGTAATTTGGAAGGCTAGGGTCCCTCTGGGAACCTCATAAATTAGCAATTCTTATGCAGAACATACAGTCTTTTGGATTTTTTCCCCCCTAGAATATACACAGTAGGGCTCCAGAAGGACTGGAGTGGACCTTTTAGAAAAACTGTCTGGGTAACTGTGGTGTGGACGCCAGTCAAGAAGCACTGCTCCAAGGCACAAATTACATTGTGGTTTTTCGATCCTACAAAGATAAAGCTGATCTTAATTGAAGACACCAGAGATCAATTTAGCCTTAGTATTTTACCCTCCGTCAACAGATCTGTTCATTAAGTTTCATCTGCTCTTTTCTTTTTTCTAGGAAGATGAGCAAGTAGCTTATTATCTCTGAGCCTCGATTTACTAATCTGTTAAATGGGGATGATAACAATAGCTGCTCCACCTATTTCCAAGGACTTGGGGAGGATGCTGTGTAGTGGCTGTTGTGATCAATGGAGGGTTAAAAGGCAAACGTATCTACTATTTTCAAGGAGCTTACAGGCTAGAAAAAAATCATGTGATTATAAAGGAAGGAGGAAAATTGAATGATCCATGGAAGAAATGCCGTGGGAGTTTGGAGCAAAAATCTAGAGGTGATCGGTTAACATGTTGTACGTGTAATTTTGGAGGCGAGGGGGTGGGGTGTCCCCAGGGAAATGGATAACTTACTTGCCTAGATTGTTTGTATTACAGTCTCGAGAAAAATTGGTGAAGTCAGACTGCTGAGATTTGTTAATGCCACCCTAAGAGCTGGAAGTTTCTGGTGAGCAGTGGGGAGCCGTGGCGGCATCATGAGCAGGAAATGCTATGTTCCGAGGGGATTTAGGAAGAGAAAGCTCATCGTGTACAGTACATGGCTTAGGATGAGGAAAAAACTGCAGGTGGCAAGACAAGGTAGGAAGCCAGAGTAACAATAAACATCTGTGTGTCAGCAACTGTTCTGATTTTTGGCTAGAAGGGAAAGGAGGCAGCAAAAGACCCTGGGTTGAGTAACTGGGTTATTGGGGCCTCTGAAAGGGCTCTGATGGAAACGAAAGTGGCCACCAGGAAACCTCATTTGTGACAGCTGCCTACATGATTCAAACTTCTAGTTTTCAAAGTGTTTGCTGGGGAAGGGGTAGGGTGCACTGAGGGAGCCTCAGAGAGGAGCATGCAAGGAAAAATTGAGGGAGAGGTTCAGCAAATGGGGTTTCAGACCCCTCCACTCCCTAGCCTGCCCCCACTATGACAGCAGCATCAAAGCCAAGTGCTCAAGGACTATAAGCCCAGTGTCTTGGGTTCAAAATCAGCTTTGCCATTTGGGACAAGGTACTTCATCTTTCTGTGTCTCAGGCTATTTACCTGTACAGTGGACTAATGACAATGATAATAATAATAATAATAATAATATTCATTAAATACTGTTCATGAGGGTTAAATATTAAGTAAGTATTAAGATACTTAGATGTGTATCTGCCACACACTAAGCCCTGTATGAGTGTTGTGAAATTTAAAAACTGTATATATTTTATAAAATGGGCTTCCATGTATATTTCATAAAAATTCTATGGTTCAAAGATATTGAAAACCACTCACTTGAACCAAAGACTAGGCTGAATGACTTGGATTTGCCCTCTACGGCTGGATCCCCGTGATCAATCAATGTGACCTATGGCACCTGCAGCCAACCTGGCTGTCCCTGTGCCCTCCTAAGTCTTTTTGGTGTCTGGGATAGGTTTTCAGACATCTTTTTATCTCCCAGGATTAAGTATTCACCAAGTAATTTTCATTCTTAGTATTCAGGTTGAAGCATATGATCACTGGAAATCTAACTATAGAAACTCCTCCAATTTACAAAGGTGAAATAAATTTTAAGGATATTAAGACCTAACTGGATGAGCCCTCAGACGGGACTGGGCTATTCCTGAAGGAAGAGATTCAAGAAGAGAAGGAGTATCTGACGTGAAGAAAGTTCTTCATTGCTGACTTTAGGGTGGATTGGGGCAACATGTTAAGGAATTCAAGCAGTCTCTAGGAGCTGAGATGGCCCCTAGCCAACAGTAGGCAAGGAAATAGAGGCCTCTGTCCTACAGCCTCAAACAACTGGATTCTGCCACAACCACCTGAGCTTGGAAAGGAACCTGAGTTCCAGAAAAGAGGGCGGCTGTTGCCACCTTGATATCGGCCCTGTGAGAACCTGAGACCAAACTGTGCCTAGACTCTGACCCAAGGACACTGTGAGATAATAAGTGGGCATTGTTTTAAGCCACTTAGTTTGTGGTAATCTGTTATACAGAGATAGAAAACAAATACATTCTCTCTGGCCAAGAACACACGCTGGGCTTCTCCAGGCACAAATCCACCTGCTTAATCCTCCCCAGCTGTGGCTGCTAGGGTAGCTGGTTTTCTCCACCAACTTCTTCAGACAAAAGTGGGGCTGGGGTACGGCCCCTGCTGCATTTGGGGCTTTTGCTGCTTAGCTGAAAATGAACCCATGATGGGAAAAACAAAGATCAATGAGGAACAGCAGTTCCCCCTTCGCCCTCAAAGATGCTACAGCTGGAATCACGTTCTTTCTTTCTTCAGTTGTACTGAACCAACGTGAAATTCCATGTGCACTACATCACAGCTCCCCCGCCTCAGAGACCATCAACGCAGAGGAAACAAAAGTGAAGCGGAAGCTTCTGTAGGACTCGTGGTGTAAAAGGATATCTTGTTTGCAGGATGGTGGAAGGCAGTGGCCACACTATCCTTTTGCCCCATTGCCATCTAAAAGACAAACAGATTCTCTTTACCCTCTTGCTAGGGACATTTTTAAAGCCCTAAAAGCAAGTGCAGGATTGACTGAGCTGCCATAAAATTCTACCCTTGGCTAACTGTTAAGGTGAAGTAAATAAAGGGACAGAGGTTGTGGAACATTTTGCAAATGATTTCTGCACAAACAGACAAACGCCCCCTCCCAGTGAGAATTCGGTTTGCTGGCCAATTCTGTGTTTATGGGATAAACCCAAGTCATCATACAGGCACATACGCAGCAACAGGGAAGAGGGGCGAGGCCTGTCACTTTGCTTGCTAACGGCAACCTTAGGTCCACACACAAAAAGGCCAGGTAGAACTTTTTTACCCCCCAGCACAGGTAATTAATCATGGACGGAGGCAGCCCCTCAGTTGAAGGCCAGCGGAGCGTAGCACCCGCCATCTGTTTTGTATTAGCTATTGCTGAAATGCCAGTGGCCTGAAACCATTTAGAAAACGCAGCTCTCCGTGCCCTGCGTCTCTCTCTCTGCCTCTTTCTGCGTCTCCAGCTGGTAACCAAGTAGCGAATATATTTAGGAAGCAGCAGCTAATTCCTTCCTCAACAATGCCAAGGGCCTTCAGTGCCAGGGTCCTCAGTCAGTGCATTAGGGTGGAATTCTCTGTGGGCTCCTCTCACATTCATTGAGGGATTTCAGAGAGACAGAACTAACAATACTAGCTCAGTTTGTGGGGGGAAAATAAATTGTAGGAAGCCAATTTTGTATTTGCTGAACTCTATGCCAAGGTAGATGCTGAGAAACGTGAAAAGACCTTTTAAAACCCTGTGGCTAATTACCATGGTTTTATCACCCCAATCACAGACCGTTTTGGTTTTCATCGTCTCTTCCTCTCCCTGAAGAAGAGACAGAGTTTCAGATGAAGAGTAAATTAGCAAGAACAGTTGCAAGAGAAACTTGATGCTGCAGATGGATATATGTAGTTTGGAGCCCCCAAACAGCTTGCACTGAAGAGAAGCAACATTTTATGTGAAAAGTTTGTGACTGTATCTAATGTCAAATAAAAACAGTAGGAAAGTGAGAAAATTCCACTCTTGAGAGCGAACTGCTGTCACCTAGTGTATTCCTTTCTTTCCTCCCTCAAAGCCCTAAATCTTCTCAGTTAGTCACTTCTGTTTTTTAAACCTATCAAACTCAAGTGCAAAAATATGTGCACCCTGTTTCAGGGACCAGAGCAAAGGTCCAAGGTCACAGCTGGAAGGCGCTGGTGCCACTTTCTCCAAGTCCATGTTGGGTTAGAGGCAGGGTTAATACCTCACCTGCCAATCTCATGATAAAATTTCCCAAATGATCAGGATGAATGAAATAATCCAGATGAGATGATTTAAAAATCAGCCATGGTTGTGTTTTCCAGGGCTAATGCCTTCTAAGTCTCACTCCATCCCCTCCCCCACCCTTTTATCTTCTATTTCCTCTACAGATAGTAAAGAGAAGAAAAATGATGGAACGTCACAAATGAACAAAGTTATTTGAAAGATGTTGCCATTTCATACAACTTCTTCTCCTAGTAGTGGAATACGCAGCAGGAATTTAAGCCTTTGAAAAAAGTTTTAAAAGTCTTAGATATGGTACAGCATGAATTACCTGGAGTGAACGTGCCCATGTGGACATAGCAGCAGCAGCACATAGGGTTGGTGCCTCCTAAAGCAGATGAACTGCTGAAAGCGCTGTTGATCAGGGTCATATTTTCATATGAATTTAATTTTGATATTGAGTCACTAATTTGATTTCTACTAGGGCTCACAATTCAGTCTTCTCTTGTGACTGCTTACCTTGACAAGTCAAGTGCTGGGTTCTGATGTGATGAACATCAGAGGTTCCATCTTTGTTCAAGTCTCTTAGGCTCCTTCTAGTGTATGGTCCCCAAACGACCAAAGTGTGGCTGAATAGGAGAGTTGGAGTGACTCAAAATAAACTCACCCAATTCAGATAACTGACCTAAATGTCTATGCTTTTAAATTACATGTTTTAAACTGCAATTTATAATTTTCTGATAATGATGCAATTTATAATCTTCTGTCTCATGACCACCCTCCCCTCCAAAAAAATGTCCTGAATGTCTGAGAGTGTGTTACTATTTCCAAAATATACATTCTCTCCTGTTTTGGCCTCACTTCCAGAGCTGTTCCAATTTCATGTTATTTTAATTTCTTCTGGGGAAGCATTATGCCGAGGGTCCATTTTCTCCCTTCAAATAGTACACAGCATTGGGGAATTTAGCAACATAATAGTGATAATGATCTCAATCCCTGCATGGCCTGGGACTAGGTTCTGTGAAAAAGCAGCAGAAGTGGTTATAGTAACAGCCAGACAAGAAACCCTGAGAATCCCTATAAAAAGAGAAGAGATTGGTCTTCAGTACTTTGGGCTGTTTTTCTTTTGTCCTTAGCTACTTTTATTCCATTCCAGGTCAAGAGTTTATTTACTAAGTCAATAGAGAAAGATTGGGAAATTGTCTAAAATATACAGTGTCTTTCTACAGTATACACCCATCAGAAAGCCTGGGGAAAGAATGTGTTGGACTGAAGTTAAGTACTAAAGCAAAGGCTGGGTAGCTATTCACCAGACCCATTTCCCTGGCTGAGGTAGACAGCTAACTTTAATTCCCAGCCTCCTTTGTGGTTATACAAGGGCATAGACTGAGTTATAGCCAATAGAATGCGGACAGAAATAAAATGTATTTCCAGTTATGGCCTCTGAAAACATCACATAGGTTATCCTCTGTGCTCCTTACCACGTTGGTGACAATCTTGGAAGCCATATGTTCAAGCTGAAGGAACCACAAGAGGGAAGGAGGTGGGGTTCCTGGAAGAGGAAACTGCTCAACAGAAACACTCATTTTGGACCTGGTACAAGCAAAAATTAAATTTCTATTGTGTTAAACCACAGATATGTTGGGCTTTGTCTGTCATGGCAACTAATTTCCTGATATACCTTAACTAATACAGGCCTTATAAAAAAAAGGTACCATAAAATTTTCAAGGATTCAAAATATTAATGCCCTCTAGTTTTCATTGGCTATATGGTATAAAGGGAAACTCTACTTTTTCTGTGGGAATTTCAGTTTCTCAGCCTCTCATTACTTGTTGCCATGTAATGCCATGAAAACATGATGTTTCTTGATTGAAGAAGATCCTAAGTGCAAATCATTGTTAAGATGGGGAAGAGGAGGGAAGGAAGTCCCTCCAGCACACTCAGTGGAAAATGCCATTTTTCTATACTGAAGAATCAACCTACTCTCCCTCATTTTAGAAATGTACTTCATCTTGGACAGAGATTAGCTAGTGCCCAGTCTTTGCTGATTATTGTGTATAAAAATGTCAAATGTACCTCTGAGCTTTGGATGGTGTCACCATGGGAGACCTTAAGTGAGGGATTCGGCTAACTCCTTGGATAATTAAAGGAAAAATCTCATTTTTGCTTCTACTTTTTGGGCACTACTGGCTTGAATTATCCAGCTTACTTGCCTCTACATTAGACGATATCTAGGCAAAGCTTTAGTATATACGTAATAATGCAAAACCATTCATTTGTTAAAAGAACAGAAAAGGAACTTTAGGTTTTGGCCTGTGCTTGTACCCACCGAGGAAGTGATTATAACTCTAATATTCGAACCAAAATAATTCTATAAGTAACCTCTGAAGAGATTAAGATCATGATTAGAGTCTAAGCTTTGTCCAGGAAATCTGCTTCAACCACCAAATCAGGTCATTCATATTCATTCATTCACGTAGTTGATCCTTAAGGCACAATTAATTAACTAATCACCACCTATTTGAAGGGCTGGGGAGGGGTGTGTAAGACTAACATCGTAGAAGCAATAGACTGTATGAAAGTGAGAAGAAACAGATTATTTTCTGACTGCAGCAATTGAGACAGGGCTTAGAAGGCTGAACAGGGTCTCGAGATAAAGAATAGGTATAGTGGGTTGTGGGGAGAGATAAGGACCTTTCAGATAGAGGAATTACAATGAGACTACACACCGGAGGTACCAGTGCTTGGTGAGTAGTTGATGGGATATAGCCAAAGCTTACACTGAATGAGGTTATTCATTCGGCCAACATTTACTGCTTGAGGTTGGAGGTTGAGGACAGTGTCCCTGCCTTCATAGCCCTTGTGTTCTCCTGGAGGAGTCAGACAATAATGACCAATGAATGAAGTATATCACTTCAGGTGGCAATAAGTGCTATGAAGAAAAATGATGCAGGATAAGTAACCTACATGGAAGGGGGTGTCTTTTAGCAGGGGTGGTTAGGGAAAATCCCTCTGGGTTGGTGACAGGAGCTAGGAGGGTCATTACAGCATGAAACCCCACTCTAAGCTGTTCTGACTCCGTATATCATCTGGGTCCCAAGTTTCGGTCCGGGCCTGTTCTGAGAGGTGAGGTCAAGCAGCGGAAAGCACAAGGGCATTGTGTCTAGGGTCAGGAGCAAGTAAGGTCTGTGTGGTGGCAAAGGGGTCAAATATGAGGGAAGTTGACAAACCACTGGAAAAATCAGAGAAGGCCCTAATCCTTTTCTTTGATTTTGTAGAAAATTTGTCTCTTCGTTGTAGGGCTAAGAAAAATTTTATTGGTGACAATTTTTGACTTATCTGTTTTTGAATAGGATTTGACCTTCTTCAGCTAACAGAACACTTGCTCCCTTTCCATTGCTTGTTCTTTTTTTGCATAGAAACCACAGTCATCTTTAGCACCTCGTATATTCTCAAATAATAGAACCAGGGAATTTGCAGTGAAGGGACAGGATATTTAGTTTTAATTTTAGAATGGGCAACATCGCCATAAAATAATGACACCATAATATAACTAAGCATGGGTTTAAAGGACATCCCTTCCCCAGTTCAGAAATGGAGTCTTCCTCCCAGAGCCAGATACTTAGGGGAAAAAAGAATAATCCCATTAACCGAGAGCCTTCATTCCCCAGACTCGCCAAAGGCAGTATGTGATGTGCAGACAGAGATCTAGGGCTGAGGTAACAACTTCACAGATGGAATGTTTTGAATACTTCCCAAGTCAAGCAAGAACTAAAACCTCAGAAAGATTTAGTGTGAGGAGGCCCTCTGTTGGGGGAGTGTGTCTATTTAATACTTCCCCCTCAGATCCTGGCCCGATCACATCTTTAATTTCCTAAAGGACAAAGGGAGCTTGGCCGGGGAAGAACTGCTTGTGCTGGGACATGGCTAGAGGTACTTAGCTGTAATTTCCAGGCTCAGTTTCCTTGTCCTTTTCTAACTGACCTTCTTTTTAAAGTGCACCAAAATCTAGGTTTTTATACTCAGAAAGGCTTAGTAAGCTTTTCTTTAAAATGAAAGTGGAGAATTGAGGGAATATATGGATAATATCCACACTTGATTGATAATATCTAAGATGACTGAGGAATATGAAATTGAAAGTGTAACAAGAACCTTAGTAGCTGATATTCCACAGTGGCGTCAGGCCGAGCAGACCATCTTTTCTTAGAAAAGTGCCAAAATCATTTCAACACTGCATTATCAAAACTGTAACCATCACAGCAGGAAAGTGAGTAGCCAGCAGGAGGGTGATAATTATAGTATAAAGTCAAGCAGACCCCACGTATTTGTAGGAAAAGCCATTCTTCCTAAGTTATGAATTTATCATAGTTTAATTTACACCTAATTTATCGTAATTTAAACTTAGCCGTGCTTCCCATTGGGGATTTCCTTGCTCACCTATGTCTGGATTCCACCTATTAAAGATGCACTGAAGAGATAAAGAATTTAATTATATGGCTAGTACCCTGTCTATGCCAAGAGACATGAGGTGTTAGAGAAATGGCAGTGTCTCTGCCAGATGCCTACTGTCAAATCAAACAATACAACCAATGTTGTGACTATAAACAATTAATGACTTTACAAACTTCAAGAGCTATATGACAGCGCAGATTTATGGGGGAGCCTGTTGTGGGGCACATATACTTCATGAAGACATAAAGCTCTTAGTTATTCTGTTGTTGGAGTGGTCACAAGCACTGGGGAGGAACAGGTGAGGCGCATGCAGTAACTGTGTAAATAGGATAGAGGAATCAGAGGGGTTTTAAAAAAAAAGTAGCTCAAAATGTGTTTATGCTTTTTGTTTTCCTGTGTTTTTCTTTTATTTTTGTCCACACTTCCTCCTCCTATTCTGCTGCTTCATCCACCCCTGCCTGTATTTGCCAGAATTCCATTCTCTTTTTCTTTACTTCCCGCTGTGTAATATCCTCACCTGTTTCCTTTCCTTTACATGGAAATATGCTTCTACAACTTGGGCTGGTATCAGAATCACCTGCGGGGATGGTAAAGCCAGACTGGTGACCTACCCTCAGTGCTTCGGACTCAGCAATGCTTGTTGCAGTTCTCACTTTGAGAACCACTGCTGTACTATGATTTGCTGTCATTTTTCTCTTTCCCATCAGGTACTTCCAGCACTTCAGAGGTTTGGGGACACATGGGCAACTATTTCTGACATCCATGGCATTATAATTAGCATATAAATATAATGAGCAAAACTAAACATGGACATAGGCAAGGGGTCCCCCCCAAAAAAAAGAAAAAAAAAAGGCGGATCTCAGTGAGCAAGTTTAGTCACTGAGATGGTCAGTACTCAGTGTTTAGAGATTCTGCTAGAATCTTTTGATGAAAAGATGACCCTAACAGATATTTTATCAGCATCTGAATCATGGCAATACACAATTGGGGGTTGGAACATTTTTTAATTCAGTTTGAGAATATGTATTGGAGGCCTATAATACATCAAGCAGTGTGCTGATCACTGGTGATATGACGATGGACTCTATCCATAAGAAATGCACAATCTGCGCTGGCTGGTATGACTCAGTGGATTGAGCGCCAGTCTGCAAACCAAAGGGTTACTGGTTCGATTCCCAGTCAGGGCACATGTCTGGGTTGTGGGCCAGGTCCCCAGTTGGGGGTGCACGAGGGTCAACCACACATTGATGTTTCTCTCAATCTCTTTCTCCCTCCCTTTCCCTCTCTCTAAAAATAAATAAATAGAATATAAAAAGAAAGCACAATCCACTGGTGCCTGATGGGAGAGGATGATTGATTATGAGGTCACTGTTACGAGCAGTGGTTCCCAGAGTGTGGTACCTCAATCAGCTGAATCAGCACCCCTTGGGAGCTTATGAGAGTTGCAACAAGAATTTCTGAATGAGAGGCCCTGGAAACAGGGTCAGCAATTTTTCACCATCCCTCCAGGTGACTCTGATGCATACTCAGGTTACTGGGTGTAT
This sequence comes from Mormoops blainvillei, assembly GCA_004026545.1. Lineage (NCBI taxonomy): Eukaryota > Metazoa > Chordata > Mammalia > Chiroptera > Mormoopidae > Mormoops > Mormoops blainvillei. The sequence continues at coordinate 85,734 of PVJD01000512.1, read as the reverse complement.
ACTAGGTACCAAGCATCACGCTAAGTTCATTACCTATATGACACCACTGAATCCTCCGTACAACCCCAATTTACAATTAAGGAACTGAGAGTAAAGAGGGTGAACCCCTTGCCAGTCACGGAGCAAATGGTAAGCAGGGGACGGGGCCTCAAGCATCTAGCTGCAGAACACACACCCTTCCTTAGTCCTCCTTGTGATTTGAGAAGTGAAATGGAACCCAGAGCTGAGGAAAGGAAGGGTGGAAAGACAGAAACAAGATTGGGAGCTCATAAAGAATGTTGACTTATTAATTGGAAAATATGCATCAAAGATTAAATAAATAATAAGAGTTTTTGACAATGCTTGCTTTAGGGGAGTCATTGGTGTGGTTTGGCGCTCACTGTCCTGTGGTTGCTTGTGCCATGTCTGTCTAGATGAAGAAAATGACTGAGCTGCAACCTGTCTGGACTTATTTAAAAGTTATGCCAATTCACTGAGGGCTCCCAATCACTGAGGGGCCCCTCGGGGGCCACGACTGGTGTGGAACTGATTCTGGGCTCCCAGTCCTATGAGATAAACATCCCCTTGTTGTTTAGCATAACACTGACATTGAAATCGAGTAGGCTGGCGAGTCAGAAGTTGAGTCATGATATATTTATTAAGCTGAGTACTGGCTTTAACACTCAGAAGAACACCAAATTAATTCAAGACATATTTCTAGGCCTCAAGGGGCTCACAGCATTGGTTTTGCTGGTGGACCACCCAATATCCATTAGGCTCGAGAAACCAAATCTTCGCTTGGGGCTCATTGTGCTGCACAGAGTGACAGAACAGGAGATGAAAAGGGCCTGGGTGCATGTGGAGCGCACGCGGCACAGCCCTGCAGCCCCTCAGCCTGTGTGCACTAACCCTGCGAGCAGCCTGGCTGTGGGGTGAGGTGGTTGTTTGTGCATAAACACTGTCATTTCACTGGGACTGCTATTTCATCTTTGAACCTTGGCTTCAAAGGAATACTGACCTTATTCCTGTAGCTTGCCTTTCTTTGAAGCGCATGGCTTTGCATTGCAGATTAAAGTGAAGACATTCATCAAAAAAGAGATCTGGCCAACTGCTCCCCAAACTCAACCCGAAACAAAGCCTTGAAAGGCTCCAATCACAGTGGCAGCAGAATGGGCCAAGGATGAAGGCTCGGAGCCGGGTCCTCTTTCTCAGACCCTGTAAGGCAGCTCCCACATGACATAGTGCTTCTCTTTGAGCAACTTTACCCGGAGAATCTGAATATCTCAGCAGAAAGGGGTGAGTTAACGCAATATTCCTAACCTGTCCTGCTCATTTTATTTAAAGCAGGCATTGTCGTAAATGAGGCCAGCATGATCATTCCGTGTGTGCCTTTGAATTCTTCAAAAGACTAGTCAGGCAGAACCATCTGAAACTTGGCTGATGATTCTGTCAATTTTCTTTCCTACTACTTGCTTTGGTTCATTCCTTTGAAAAGAAACTGTCCTCTCTTTCTTCTTGGTTCTCCGATCTTGGCTCTAAGGAAACAGGCTGTCCACATAGGCTTCTCTGTTAAGTATTTATCTCTTTCCTCTCTTAAGATGGCAAGAGTAGTGAAGGGAGAAACTTTAACTGGGAGGTTAAAAATAATAACCAAATGGTTCTCTAATTTTAAGGCTAAGACAGAAAACCAAGGGAAATATCTCCAACCTCAGAGGAATAAATATTGGTGACAGACAACTATCAAAGTAGAAGTGATTATATCTTGAAAGCAATTTTTCTGCAGATCTCCAACTGTGATCAAATACACAGAATGAGTTCTCTCTGGGATGAAGTAGTAAAGCAATTCAGAGGAAAGAAGGAAATGATTGTCAAGTAGGGTACATGTAAATCATCTGATTCTGACAACATACACGCAATAGGGTTTAAGAAATAGGCTACTTTTCAGAATCACTTTTTTCTAGTTATTTATCTCTAAAATAAGACCAAAGGATAATTCTGGTCATTGTAAGATGATTCACTTAACTTGTTCTTTAGCTTACATTTCAAATAATTGTTTTCCATTAGGAAATGCATGAAGTTCAAGATCACTAAATGGCTTCATGAGAAACCAGTGGTGCTAGGCCAGCTTTTCACACACGACAGCTCACGTGGGAATGGAAAGAGCTCTATGTCTAGCTTTCCTTTTAAAAAGGTGAAAGAAATCCGCTCATCCATATCATATCCAATTTATTACCCTCCCCAAATTTGGGTGTGGTCATGTGACTAGGTTTGTCCAGTGGATTGCGAGCAAGGTGGTAAGTGTCACTTCTAGGCTAATGCTCTCCTCGCCTATGGAGGCCATGTGCTGAGATGACCGAACCTCGAGCTGGCAGCAGTGTGAGTCACTGCACCCGTGGAGGCAAACTGTGTGGAGAGTTGTCTGATTTGTATCAGATGTGGTATGAATAAGAGATGAACCTTGGTTTTGTTAAGCCACTGAGGTTTTCCAGGTTTTTTCGTTATGTGGCATAACTTAACTTATCCTGACTAATCTAGGGCCTTGGAGTACATACAGTTTTACCACACTTCCATCACAAGAATCCTTCCTACAGCAGTCCTGAGACAATGGTCCAAATACTTCTTGAACACCTCAGGAATAACAGCAAATAACATAGTAAGCAATTATATAGTGCTAACTATGTAATTGTTTTCAGACATAATTTGAAGCATTTTACATGTCGCATAAAAACCTTAACTCATCAATAATATTTCCCTCCTTTTACAGCTAGATGAACAGAAGCACAGAGAAGTAACTTGATCAGGGTTAAACAGAGAAGTTAAGTCACTTGCCTAAGGCCACCTAGTATCCTAGGTGTCAAAATCAAGCAGCTGCTTTCAGTCTATGCCCTTAACTATAGCACCATGTGGCTTCCCTAGATTGGATTTTCATTTCCTTTTCACACAGACTGTTCAATAAAACACAGAATCATAAAACCCAAAAGACAAGGCTGGAAGGGACCTTAGAGATCAATCAATCCCTGCATTTTACATGGAGGAGAAACAAAATCTCTCTGCAAGCCATTTTCCTGCTTTTGTGAGAAAGGTCTCTCTTGGGGGTTTTCAAATTAGTGACCTGGGGATCACTAGAGCTCAGCAGAAAGGCCACAGGGGCCATCAGTTTGGAGGTTAGAACAGACCAACCCTGTTCTCATCTATTTTATATAGCAGGCTTCTGGGTAAAATTTGTATGTGAATATTCTACTGCTTTGATAGAATTTAAAAAATGATGGATTTCTCCAGACTTCCACTGAAGTAGTAGACTTGTAAGGCTGAACTACTTGTAAGGTAAATAATGGAAACTTACATCAGCCCGGAGGTGTGGTGAGACACATGGATTGTTTATCCCGGGGGTCAGCTCTGGGCCAGGATCATTTGCTACTTCCATGAAAAGACTCACTAGCTTGTCTGGCAGCAAGGACTGCCTTCTTTACCACTTTTACCGACACTGTAATATGTAGTAGAAGCTCTATAAACTATATCTGAAAGAGAGGAGGAGATTTCCAAGAGATTTTGATGAAATAATTTTTCAAAATGAAGATTAAGTCCATCTGGGTTGAGCAGAGCAGCGTGCTTTGGCTGCATGGCCCGACCCAATGTCAAAGAAATGGCTGGAACGTTACTGTGTGTTATTTTGTCTACATAGTCTCCAATGGCCAGTGGTGGATTTCCTCTCCCACAGAAGGAAGAAAGAAAAAAAGAAAGAAAGAGGTGGGTAGATTAAAAATGTATATTAAATTGACTGGCAGCTCTGAGAAAGCACAAGCAAACACACACCATTGTTTGATTCATATTAACACAAGTAATCACACAAAATTATCTAAAGTTGCTGATCACATTAATAGGTAAATTAGAAAGTTAATTTGCTTTAAAAAAAGCATTTCTCTGTTGTGTGCTGACAGCAGTTCTAGTGCATTTCTGTACTAGGTATGATGTGTATTAGGTAGTATTGATGTACTCATGGCTTGATTTACAAATTCAGTTACATTAACTCAAAGGTATATATTTTAGAAGAGGGAACCTGATGGGGCAAAAGGACACAAGGAAAGGTCTAGGAAAGGATTTTATGGGAACCGTGCTCACTGCAGGCCCGCTTACCTTGCGTGGTCCCATCCAGTCCCATGATGAATTTCATCGATCTGATGATTTGTTCCGCTATTGGGGGGCTCATGGATGTGGCATAGGCAGCACTGTGTGAGTGAGCCCGTAAATAATCCACAAGGTCCTTTAATAAAGGAGGAAAACACAAAAGGGAGGCAAGTAAGTCTCAGTGCTGGTGGTGGGAACCACCTCTTGTCCCAACCTCATTCATCACAGCGTAAGACGTTGGATTCTCGAATGTGGTCCAGTTTTCAGTGGGCATTACCAAATTTTTTTCTATTCCTTTTCTTAGTTTTGCTCTCATAAACTTAGAAGGTATTACTCAGTCAAGGTTGCCAATTTGGAGTTGAGGTCTCTAAGGCCAAACCAGGTGTGTAAAAGAAAAATGATTTCCCAAATATTTGTTGAGTTCTTAGCATGTAAAAGCACTGGCTCAGTATTCAGGGGTGTCCAAAGAACACAGGATGTGATCTTGCTATTGAGCATATTACATTAAATTGTGCCCACGGAAGAGTAACGGTAGCAAAAGTAACAAGACATACAAACCAGTATATGCAACAGGGCTACCGGCTTCAGGGGAAAGAGGAGGGTATTTGCTAGTCGGAGTAGATAGGGAAGGTCCCAGGGACAAAGTGAAATTAAGTCTTAAAGAATAAAGGCAAATACAGAGCAAAAGAAAACTTGGGTGGGGGGACGGAGTGGCAGGAGGGAGAGCTGGTTATGCTTGGGCAGCAGGGAACCACTGCAGTTTTGTACACTACTGGGGGTGCCGGCTCTCTACAGAACGGGGGTTTCCCGTGGGATGAGTGATTCTCCACCTGCACGTCTGACTCCTGAAGCCAAACATAAGGTCCCAGATAAGCCTGCTGAGAACTTAAAGAAGCTCCAATAACCTAATGTCACAGTCAGGAGGGCCTCAGAGCTGGCATCTGGAGGTGCTCAGCTCTAGCTGGGAATACCATCTACCTGCCCATCATTATTGGTTCATTATCTGGGACCTTCAGGGTGTTCTGCAGAAAAGCTAAGGGGTTGATGATGGCTCTCTGTATTAGTAGTGGGGTCTATAAAGGGTCAACCACCTTCTCTTCTAGGACAACAAGACAGTTCAGAATCCCACTTAGATGTCCTCTCCAATTATTCCCTTTTGTAGGTGAACTGGGGTAGGGAGAACTCTGTTTTGGGCAGACCCATCTCTTCCTAACTCCCCCTTCACTGGCCACATCCATTCCCACTGCTGGGCCTGGGACTGTGCCCCCCCTTCCACTTTTCTATCTCTCTTGGGGTCTGGGTGGCATAGTTGTTAATAAGCATTTTAAACATTCATTGCTCATCTTCTTCAGTAAAGAGAGTTACCTGCTTCCTAGCTGGTTGGTGACACGATGCCTCTACCTGGCCCATGGAGGGAGCCAGTAGCTCCATTCTGCCCCTCCTGCTTTCTTCAATGTGTCCTTCATCCTAAATCCCCTCTTCCATGCATCCTTCTTCCCTGAAATCCGTTCTCTCCTTTCTCCTTAATTTTATACTTTTAAAATTCCTTTTTTGTTTCTTTCTGTCCTTCCTCTTTGCTTTTACTCTGATTCCCTCTCTCCTTCTTTTAATTTCAAATTCTCCATGTAATTTTTTTCTCCATTTCTATTTCCTCCTTCCCTCCTTTGTTTTTTCCTTTCCCTTTTCTCTCCCTACTCCCCACCCCCTACCTTCTTGCCCTGGGCTATGTTCTGGGTGTGGAAGTCAAAGGAGAGAAGAAAGATAGAAAAATTAGTTCTTGGCAGCTATTATCCACTTATATTAAAATTAAAATTCGATTTCTGTCTATTCTTTGGTTCAGTGAACCTCTTTTGTTTAGGGAGTTTCACCACGTATGAAGACTATATGTCTATTGATGGCCTGACCTAAGGCACTGGCCACATGACATTTGAGAACTTTGCTTTGAAGGGTGGCAGGGCAGGGATTGGGGGTGGTGGGGGGGTGGGGCAGTTGCTCACAGAGAGAGGCAGTGATTTTCCAGAGTAACTTCAGCTGAGCTGTTCCTCACAGCTCTATGTTCAGTGCTCCCTTTGGGGGTCAGCAAGGGTTTTCTTTCTCTGTTGAGAGATGGTACCTCCCAGCAGGATGCTGAGGAAGCCAACTGGGAGACATGGGAGGGCCCCCTGTGGGACTGAGTCAGGAAAGGGCTGTTTCAGGGAGATAGTCTGGCCTTGAAGGAAGGGCGGATTTGGATATATGCAGAAGAGGGGAAAGGCAAGGACATGTGCTAAAACCAGGAATAGGGATGGCATCTGAATCAGCCAACGATGGAGTAGTCAATTAAGGGTGGAGAGAGAAGTTAGTGTTTCCGAGAAAAAGTGATAAGAGCTTGTCCTCTTGAAGTATGGCGCGGGCTCTGGATTGTTTGGGGTCAAACCCTGGCTCTGACACTTACCGATATGTGACCATGGGCAACTTAATAAAACCTCTTTGTGCCTTAGCTTTCTTCTTTGAAAAATGAGACAATGATAATACTTACCTCAGAGTCATGAGGATTGAATGGGTATATGTGTGTGTGTGTATGTGTGTGTGTGTGTGTGTGTGTGTGTGTGTGTGTATTAGTGGCTAGAATAGAACCTGGTACAATAGACAAAGAGTGCCTGACGCTGTTGGCAGTTATCGATGGACTGTCAACTCACAGATTCTTCGAGCTGGGAGCGTGGGTGTGGGGAAGGGACCAAAATATAAAAACTCCCTGGAGTCCCTTTACTCCAGCTCCCTCATTTTGCAGAGGGTAATGTTCTAAGTTTATGTAACTACCCATTGGACCTAGACATGGAACTAAAGGTTTTCAGCCCAGTACTTCCTCCATCCTTATTTGAGTGAAAAGAAAGGAAAACAGAAGCTTTAGAGAAAGGAGTATCCAGACTTGACAGATTGCTTGACTTTGAAGAGATGACATAGCTGGTATAGTCATTGATAGGTCTAGAGCGGAAATTCACTGGCTGCTTGAGGCTCCATTTTAAGAACTTCCTGTGTTAACTCACTTTAGTGTCACAATAACTGTGAGGTAGGTAGTATTATTATCTTCATTTTATAGATGGGGTTGCTGCATCACAGGAAGGATCAGAAAATTCTCCAACCAAATAGTGGTTGGATAACAAGGATATGGACCGAAAGAGCCTGGCTCGAGAGTCCCCATCGTTGACACCACACTCGTTACTTCTTCAGACCAGAAAGGGGGGGACCAGAAGAGCACAGAGAAGACTACTTTCACTTCTACTTTTTCCTAATCCACAGGGATTGTCTCTCTTTTTAGGAGGAGCACAGGAGAATTCCTTATATATTCAAGCATTTATAGTACTAAACCATAGACTGGATTGCATCAGTATCAAATATTTCATGCCTGTTAATCTTATATCTCCAAAGAGACTGAAATCTCCTTTAGAGCAGGGAACAGAGTTCTACACTTCTCTGAAAATCCACAGTGGCTTGTTAAATACTGATGGTCTAATGGAGAACAGGGGCGTTTTAAGGATTAAGGGAGGATGGTGAGGGCGTCTGAAGTATATAGGGGGAAATTAAGCTGCTTTTTTAGGGGAAAAAAAAAGTAGCCTTTGGGCACGGCTGACAAAGATCAGACAAGGAAACAAAACAAGGCTGCCTTTGATCCCTGGAGGGCTCTTCTCAATGTCCTCAGCCCCAAATGTTCCTTCCAAAATTGAGAGATTTCATAAAGCCAGGTCACGTGCATTTTTAGTTCGAATAAATGCCTCCTCAGTGCAACATCACTCCCTTTTAACATTAAGGCTACCTCGTCCATAATCTCATTTCTTCTAGACTGAGTCCATTTTCTATCAGAGTCTGAGTGTATAGACATGGGCTAATTTGCTTGTGTGGTTAGAAAAGTGGGGTTCTTTGAGTAACTTCTGCAGAGCATCAAGGAAAGCCTTGTTTTCTGCTTTTTTAAAAAAATTCCCTTTTAGCATTCCCCCATTGGGTGCCATGAGCCATGAATTAAGAGTTGGCTTTGGTCTTTTGCAAGGCGAGTCTGGGTTGTGTCTTCCTTCAGGGTAGGTTAGAGGTCTTCTCACACCGAAGTTTCCATGTCCATTTGTATGTTCAAAACCCTGATTATTTTCTCTACCCATAGGCCTGGAGTTCAAGGACAAGGGTGGCTTTTCTGAGAAAATCAGACAGGAGACTCTTAGAATAAACATCTTGGCGTTCATTCCATGACCCCCATTTACTTCAAAGGGCTGTTAAATACAGCCAGGGCTGAGCACGCGGGGCAGGGCTGGCTTCTGCCAGGGGCCCGCCTTCATCTGGCACGCGGGCTCGTGGGGCTAATGCTCACTCCAAACTCAGCTGCTCTGCCCCACATCTCCAGAATTCCAGCTCTGCAACCTATCAATCATGAGAGCTACTTTTGCTTTATTCATTTGTAAGTCTCTGGTCAGCCTGTGGAGACTGTGAAAGACAGTGGCCAATACCAGGCATGCAAGAAAACCCAGGATCATACCTAAGAAAAACATGGACCCCCAAACTGGGTTTGCAGTATTGACCCATTTCCTCAGCAACTGGATCAATAAAAATTAAAAAATAAAAATAAGAAAACTAGCTCCATCATCTCAGGCATTCTTTAAAGAAGCCATTCACGGCATAGAACCCTGACAGGTGAAGATAATTACCTGACATTTTACCTTAAAAGTCTTAAAAGAACAGAATGTCCCAAGTTGGGTTGTTCACATACAGCAGCTCCAAACTCAAAGGAGCAAAATAGCAAAATCTTGCTGAACTCTAAGAGACTTTTTAGCAGTTTCGCTGAGATGGGGAGAGAAGGTTGAGATCAGGGCAGTAAACTCCAGTAAGCAGAGATGAATTTGTAGGACACTTCGTGACAGGAAGCCTGAGGCCAAGATGAACTCTTTACTCTCTGTGGTAGTATCTTAGCACCAAGCCATTTGTTTCTCCTCTTGTTTGTTTCCAAGTATTTTTTTCTTATGTAATGCATCTAATTCTCACCTTGACCAGCTCCACAAAGATTTCTAGGGCCTTCAAGTAACTGTTAGTGAGAATAGGAATAGTCCCCCTACAACTAACCCTAATATTAACACTTAGAGAGGTAGGACCAGTAAGTCATCTTTTTCTAGCTTTCTAGACCAAAGTGATATTTTCAAATCTCCCAAGTTTTACTAAGAACCCGATGAACATAGTAAAATTTAAGTTATTAGGGTTTTAGAAAATTGTAAAGTCCTAGTATGGGCATTGGGTTTTAACTTATTGGTTTAGAATCCTGGATATTTTCCCATCAAATTGCAACATATTCTGAAAAATATCCAGGAAAATTTATATGATGAAACTCTGAAAACTGTACTCTATTTAAATAGATAAGTAGCAAGGTTTTTTCAAGCAAAAACATTAGCATTTGCCCAACTCTAGGTCCCATCAGTTTAAAAAGCAGTTTAAAACACACACACATAAAGTGAAAATTCTTCACAAAGTTATTCGAAGTCCAGGAGAACAAACACTATGATTTAAATTGAAACTATACATAACTTAAAATTAACATAATTTTAAAAACTGAGCATAAGAAAAGCAGATACAGAAGTTCCATTAACTTGGGCTCTTTAGGCTGGCAGGAAACCACAGTTAATCTGGGTTTGTTGCAGTATGACCCAAAAATACCTTTCCAGACAGGTGTGTATCTGACTGATTTTTAAATCACCAGGGAATGACACATACAGACACCTTCTCAAGTGACCTCCTATCTCCTGCTCACTCTTCATGTCTTGAAAACCTCCTTAAATTTTCTACGTTTTGCATCTTGCTGTTTCAGGGCAGAAAGTCTGTACAGGCTAATGGAGCTCTGCCAAATACTTCCTAAGTCGTGCTGCCATCTAGTGGTAAACTCAGAAACTGCAGGGCAACATGAAGGAGAGGGAGGAGGCAGGGAAGGAGGAGAGAGTAGGAAAGAGGAGGAAGAGGAATGATGTAGTCCTCTCTACGCAAGTATGCACAAAACGAGTATTTTAAAGAAGAAAATAAACAGATCTGCATACATTGTCTGCACCCTGATTAATGTAAATAATAATAATTTTCACAATTACCCAGTATCTACCCCTAATGAATAGAAATTACATAGACAAGAGCAAGTACACCTTTAAAATAGTTTACTGACTTTGGGATGGAGAGTGTGAGAGAAAACTGTGTGCTGGTCCTTACTTCAGGGTAATCACGAACCTCTGTTTAAAGTGATATCAAATGAAGGAACGCTAAGGGGAAAAATGTGACAGCTACCAAATTTGACAATATTTCAAGGATCTGCTTGCTTCAGTTTATTCAGGTGCCTTTGGTTCAGGAAACAGAGTTATGCCTGGTTAAAATTTTGTAGCTCAGAACTGCTGCTAAAGTAATCACAAAACCACAAGCTCACAAACGACTGTAGCATGGAGAAAGGGACTCCTATATCTGAGACCCTCTGATCCCATTGCTTTTTGGTCTAGGAAGGGTACATTTAACCTTTCACCAGAGTTAGCTGAATTTCATAGGATTCTGGGCATTCCCTATGTTTTTAGCATTACCCAAATAATTCCCACAGGATGAAAAACAATGCTTTGAGCTTGGAAAAAAGTAGTGCTTATTGAAGGGTAAAGACCACTGAAAACTCTGAACATTTGAAGCATTTGTGCAACTCATGGCAGGGCAAGTGGCCACAATGAAATCTGTTGTTTTAAATAACAGGATTTCGATGACCACACTGTTTTCAGCTGTCCTCCCTGGTTTGTCTAACTGGCTTACCAGGAGTCTGAACCCTTGATCCCGCTGGTCACAATAAGTAAGGAACTAGGAATTTTAGGTAAGCTGTTGATGCCACCTGCACGCACTAGTTTCGGGCTTGCTGTGCCTGCCTGGGCAGAGCCAACACCACTGTCATGCAATCTCTTTGGGACAGGTGTAGGCCTGTATGAGATAGCTATCAGGATGTGGATAAAACTGTCATACAATGAAGCAGGCAACTGTCTCCTTTGTCCCTCAAACCCAGGTTTTGAATATTTCATTTTCTTTTCTGCTTCCCTCTTCTTTTAAATTTCTTTTAAACATTTACTGGTTTACACTGGCAACCCCTGTGGTGATATTGGCATGCGATTGATGGGAGTAACACTCACTTAACAGCCTAATCTCATCAGATCAGAATTTTTAAGGCATGTAGATATTAGAGGATGACAAGATTTGATCCATGAATTATCCAAAATTGTAAGATAGAATTATTTTGCAGAGAAAATCTGATCCATGAATTATCCAAAATTGTAAGATAGAATTATTTTGCAGAGAAAATCCCTTAAAAGGATGTCTCTAATCTTGCTACTACTATTTTGATTAACACTCTTAAAGCCCACATTGTAGCACAGTGTTTACCTCTTGCATATCTGATCTTTGCCCACACTGCTGCTTTGTATTTTCATGCCACGAAAACCACACTGCTTCGTTTTGTAACATCCTCTTATCATTTCTGTGGTTTGGCATACAGAAATATAATCCCCCATCATTTGTCCACAAAACTGACATTCATTCTAAGACTTCTTCCATGCTGTCTGCAGAGTTCATCATCCCTCTGCCTTACGCTGTCTTTGCCTGTGTACACCCCTCATGTTGCAATTTTATTATGATGTTATTACTCATCGTATGTTCCTCTGCATTATCAGCGGTGAGCTCCTTGACGTTCTGGGTGCTACTCGGCTGTGAACCCCCTGTTATGAGGCTGCAGTGATCAACTGAGGTGTGGCGAACTGAACAAAGGTTCATATGGAGCCCAGATAAGCCCTTCAGAATGTCCCCAGGTTGTTCAAGTTTATAAATAGACATGAGGAGCCCCTCTCTTACCTTCCTTCCAGCTATGTAACCACCTGAGGCTCCAAAGCTTTTGGTGAATGTGCCCATAAGCACATCGACATCTCCAGGGTCCATTCCAAAGAATTCCACTACACCCCGGCCAGTTGGTCCCACAGAACCAATACTGTGAGCTTCATCGATGTAGAGGTAAGCCTTGTATTTCTTCTTTAGAGCCACGATCTGCGGCAGATACACGATGGAGCCTTCCATGCTAGGGCAGAAGGAGAAATGCTGTCACGGTGTGTACCCTCCTGGGAAGCTCTGCCTTAGTCTCCTTTTGAATATTTTGCAGACAACCTGCCCTGATGTCAGGGATGACAGGGATGTGCCACTCTTTTCTTCTTAAGAGATATTTTATTTGGCTGAGACGACCTTCTCAATCTTATAAAGCTAATCTGGCAGTATTTTATATGAAAAGAATAGTTACATTCAGTGGGCGTAAGTGCTTTGAGTTGTTATAGCTCATTCCCAAGTAAACAATGAGCTCACAGAATGTCGATCAATTTATTTATAAAGATGACAGGTTTAATTAGACTGACCATTATGGATTCTGGGTATTTTGCTAGTTTTAATTAAATCGGTCCATGTGATCCATCCTTATCAGCCTATCACTCTCTATTTGGCGAGTTCCATCTGATCTAAACACAGTGCTTACACTGCCTAAGAGTGAAGAAAGGAATTAAAAGCGCACAAATTAACTTCATTTTAGGACACATAGTATTAATTAAAGCACAACAGAAAGTTCCTAGGATCTGTTATTCAATACAGTCATCCCCACTCATCCTTGGGGTCTGTATTCCAAGACCCCCAGTGGATACCTAAAACTAAGGAGAGTCCAAACCCTATATATGCCGTTCTTGTTTTTTTCTGTGCATACATATTTGTGATAAAGTTTAACTTATAAGTCAGTACAGTAATAGTTTAACAACAAAACATATAATAAAATACAACAATTGTAACAATATACTGTAATAAATGTCATGTAAATGTGTCCTCTCTCTCTGATAACTGATCTGATCTGAGAACCGAGATGGTCGCTAAGGCACTAGTCAGAGGGAGTATATACAGCAGGGATATTCGGGACAAAGGGATAATTTGTGTCCTGGATGGAATGGAGAAATTTCATCACGCTACTCAGAATGGTGCTCAATTTAAAACTTATGAACTGTTTATTTCTGGCACTTTCAATTTAATATTTTTGGGCCGTGATCTACCACAGGTAACTGAAATGGTATGAAACAAAACTGCAGATGCGGGAGACCTCTGTACTCACTGGAAGTCAAGGGTTCGCGCAAGGCATCTGGTGGTGTCCCCTCTTTCTGTTCCTGCAGGGCAACGGTTGTCAGTCTTCAGTGAACATCGGGTTCCCCTGAATGGTGCACTAAAGCACAGATGGCTGGGCCCCTGCCCCGGAGTTTCTAATTTAGTAGGTCTGGGACGGGCTGAGAGCATGCATTTCTACCAAGCTCCTGAGACATGCCCATATTGCTGATTGGGGACAATAGTTGAAGAACCACTTCTTCAGGTAAACTGTTTTGTTTTAGCCCTAAGTGCTGAATTTTTCATGGTATTATAAATTTCAAAAACACTTCAGGTTCTCCAGCAATGAGAAGAATATGAAATAAATAAGTAAGCAAAATTAGAATTTATATTTACATGGCAACTCTGGAGCTCAGTGGACTTAAAAGAACTCTTGACTTCAATCAGTTCTCAGAGCACTTACAAGCTGCGTCCACGTCGCACACAGTTTTGACTGCACTGACAGGCGAGTTCTACGAGAACACAGACTCGCACTCTCACCCCGCAAAGGAGTCTGTCAAACAATTCAAGCAACCCGTCAATTTAGTTCAAGAACTAATCAACTGACGCAAACAAAGTTGAACTTTTCCTTTCTTCCTAATTAGTTTATTTATTAAAGTTAATACATTAAAAAAAATAAACCTAAGTGTTAGGTCAATTCAATCAAAACAGTCCAGCTGGTTGTACAATTACCCAGACCATTGGTGTTGGTTTGGAGGGAGTATGATGATCAAGCGTAGTTCGTGTACTTGTATTTAAAGGACTTTGTTTTTTAGAGCAATTTTAAGTTCATAGAAAAATTGAGAGGAAGGTACAGAGATTTCTCACATGTTCTATGCCTCACACATCTGCATAAACTGCCACCGTTATCAGCATCCCCCGCCCAGAGTAGTACATTTGATACAATTGATGGACCCACACTGACACGTCATCACCCAAATCCACAATTTACATTAGGATTTACTCTTGGTGTTGTGGACTCTATGGGTTTGGACAAATGTGTATATAGTGACGTGCATCACAGATAGTCATCATATAGCCTATTTTCACTGCCTTAAATATCCACAGTGCTCTGCCTGCTCCTCCTTGCCCCCCACCCGACCCCTGGCAACCACTGATCTTTTTATTGAATCCATAGTGTTGTCTTTTCTGGAATGTCAATAGTTGGAATCAAACATTATGTAGCCTTTCTAGATTAGCTTTTTTCACTTACTAAAGGGCATTTAGTTTTTCTCCATGTCTTTTCATGGCTTGATAGCTCATTTCTTTTTAGTGCTGAATAATATCTCCCTGTTTGGATGTACCACAGTTTATCCATTCACTGACTGAAAAGTACTTTGACAATTATGAGTAAAGATGCTATAAAGGTTTATATGCAGGGTTTTGTGTGGACACACCTTTTCAACTTCCTTAGGTAAATACCAAGGAATATGATTGCTGAATTATAGATAAGAGTATGTTTAGTTTTGTAAGAAAATGTCAAACTTTCTCCCAAATTGGCTGTACCATTTTGCATTCCCAAAATCATCAATGAATGACAGTTCCTATTGTGACACATGCTCGCCAACATTTATTGTTGTCAGTGGTCCAGATTTTGGCCATTCTCATAGATGCGTAGTGGTGCCTCATTGTTATCTTAGTTTGCTTTTCTTTGATGACATATGATGTGGGACATCTTTCCATCTCTGTATCTCTGTATATCTTCCTCAGTGAGGTATCTATTAATGTCTTTGGCTATTTTAAAAAAATTTATTGATGGGTGGGTAAGAGAGAGAGAGAGAGAGAGAGAGAGAGAGAATTTGTTGTTCCACTTATTGGTGCATTTATTGGTTGCTTCTTGTATGTGCTCTGACTGGGGACTGAATCCTCAACCTTGGCATATCAGGACGATGCTCTAACCAACTGAGCTACCCAGCCAGGGCTTTAGCTCACGTTTTAATCAGGTTTTTTTTTATTGTTGAATTTTAAGAGTTCTTTTATATTTTAGATAACAGTCCTTTATCAGGTGTGTATCTTTTGCAAATATCTTCTCTCCACCTGTGGCTTGTCTTCTAATTCTCTTGCCATTGTCTTTTGCAAAGCTGAAGCTATTTATTTATTTACCTATTATTATTTTTATTGTTTAAACTCTTAATTTTAATAAAGTCCAGCTTATTGCATTTGTGCTTTACACAAGGTTGTTCTGAATGACCGATTCCAGGTTTTCATGAAATGAAGACCAAAAAGAGCTATCTTCTCTTAAGTTTTTGAGTTAATTCCAATATTTTCTTCAGTAAAGTGCTTGCTAAAGTTGTTTCCATTGAGGAGGAGGCAGTCCGGCCCTCTGATTACGTAAGCTCAGGCTGCAGCCATACCGCTTGCCAACTGAGGATGTGGGCAGCTTACAGGATTCTGCGTCTCAATTTTCTCGTATGTAAAATAAGCATGATGATGAGATCCTCCTTCTAATGTCCTTATAAGAATGACTAGAAATAATGCTGGTAAAGTGCCTGACACATAAACGAGTGCACCTTGGAGAGTTGCCTTTCTTAGGAAAAAGCGGTCGCAATGAGGCCTAACTTGAGAAAATGGGGGCCCTTGACAATGTTCTGTGTTGCATCTTCTAGGAAAGAGGCATATGGGTGTCATGTATAATAAATGGCTTGATGCCCTCAAAATTCTAGAATTTTCTTCTCATTTTTAAAATGTTTTAAGTCGGTAACACAAATATACTAGAAACATGACATGTCACAAATAACCATTCTTTGTTCTGGAACTGAATTTGGCAGGAGCCAGAGTTAATGTTGAACAATTTGCAGACACTCAGGGCAGCTAATTAGCTATCCTTTGCTAGGGCTGGTTTAGCTGATGTTAGGAGTTTGCCCACCTGGTTTATATTTCTCCCCGTAAGATTAATGACTCTACGATACTGCTGATTTCGGGAGTTAATGCAGGGTGCACATGAGTCTAGGGAGAACTCAGCATTTATAAAGAGTTATATTCACTCTCACTAAGTCTTCCTTTTTTTTTATTGTGACCCAGTTTGAATTGAACCTTTCCCTACAGTGGGGTATTGAGTCTGGTGCACACATAAAGACTGTTTAAGCTACTCCTGTGAATATCTGTCAAAAGCGATACAGAAAACAAAGGGCGTTTTATCCTTTCTTTCAGAATGGAAAGTTGTGTTTTCTTTTGACTTCAACAGAAGAAAATCAGCAAAAATACAACTGTAGGTAAAGATAATTCTACCAGTTAATTTGAGGCCCTGGGTAGGGATCTGAATTATTCTTAAACCAGCAGGCCAGCGAATAATTTCTTTATATCTTTTCTATTACATAATGTATTAGCTGAGAGACAAGACTCCTTTTTGAAATCTCCTCACCACCTTCTCCTCCACATATAAACCATACCATCCACTAGCAGGACTGGGAATTACACCAGCAGTTTGCCAACTTACGTGGTGCAAAAATCTCCGTGGAGGGCCCAAAGTATAACCCGAGGGAAGAAAAGTAGGTGGAAAGAGAGAACAAAAAGAGCTGAGACTAATTTAATAATAGAGTAACTAGTGTTGTCTTATTTTTCGTCTTTATTTGTTTAAATGATAGAGGTATAGGTTAGAGATTACCACTGCAGTTTTCAATGCTTAAACTCACAGTATTTTGAGGAGAAGCATGGCTTATACTCACAGAGAAAATGGCATTCAGAGACTTCAGAATTTACCTATATATGTTTTTCTTTTTGAAGGGCTGGGTGTTATTTCTTGGTTAGTTTTATTTTTAAAGTTTGTGTTCCAGCTATGCTAGTTTATATCTCAGGTTACCTGGGAACCCTCTTCCCTTCTTTAGTACATTTTTGAATAATCTTGAGATTTCTCAACCACAATGAGTCAAAAACTAGACTTCCCCAAGATATAAAATTAGAAGAGTGTGATTTTAAAGCAACACTTAAAGGGTAAATATCAGAACACTAAAATATAGTTATTGTACTTTTAAAACAAAAATCATGGAGTCATGGAATTTTAGGCTTCAAATTTCAATTTTCCTATTTTACAGATAAAGAAACTAAACCCTAGTTAGGCTAATACTGAGAGTCAAGTGGATAACCTTGCAGTTTCCATGTTTACTTCATTAGATATGGACACATTAGCTGAGTCTCCTGTTTATATTGGGCCTCTGTCTCAACAGAGCCCCCTGGTTTGAATCCCAGCTCTGTTTCATCTCGGTTATCTGCCCTGGGGCAAGCTCTCCAGGCCTCAGATCCTCCTTGTCTTCATCCTCACAATAATCTCCAGAGAACTGGGTAGGCTTACTCAAGATGGCACTTGTGAAATGTTTAGTAAGGAAATGTTTAGCAAGGAAATCAATATGATTTCCTCCTCTGACACCCCTCCTGGAGGTGGATGAAGAGCAAACGAAGCCACTTGGCTACACGGATGGTTTATTTTCCAAGTTGCAACTTCCTCAACTGAAAATAAATTTAATGACGAAGGCAGCCTACCCTTGGTTGCAGGCTTCCTATGGGCTGGGCTTCGGCAAGCTTGGCTTACATGACCTCATTTACTTACAAAAGAATGTTACAAAGGGCAATCAGCTGCAGGCGGCAACGGCAAGATTTGAATTCAGATTCCAGGCCTCCCTCCAAATCCTAATTCTTCTATCGTCTATATGTAAATAATAATACAGAGATGATTTACGGATGGTGGCATAACTATTATTTTTGCTGTTATTATTATTATCTAACTGCTTTTGTGGCACTGACTGACTTCTTGGCCTTGGTATTTAGCCTTTTCAACATTGATACCTGCCTGAAACTTTCGAATTTGACTGTTCTCTTTTGGAGTTATAAAAACATTGGTTTATGGGAGCTCCCTGTGGTGGGATAACTTTGTCCATGGTGGGAAACCACAAGCAAGAGATGAAAAAACCTCTTTTATCTCTTGAGTGAAAGTTCGATGGAGGCTTGGTATAGATATCAACAAGGTGTGTGTCCACTCTACATCTCTAAAAGCAGAAATGCATTAAGCTATTGATTTTACATTCCTAACCCTGGCCCTTTGGAAAATCTTGTCGGAAATAATTTCATTCTCTGGCGACAGCATCAAATGAGAACATCCGTGTTCTAAAACTCCCTATCCTAGGCTGGCCTTAGTTCACAGAGGGGGAAAATGAAGCCCCAGGAAGTACTGAGGCCTGTCTAAGTTGTGCTCTGTCTCCTATCTATGAACGAAGCCTTTTAATCACAGTCTCATTTAAAGATAAGATTCCTGGGCAGGTCAGATAAAAAGAACCTCTCTGGGATGGCACACCCATGGGAAGCGGACACTTCACTCTATATACGCCAGGTTAATCGAGCCCTTGGGGTAGGTCCCCACCAAAGATGGCTGCCTGCAAGTCTTCCCGTCTCTGAACACATAAGCCGGTTTTCCCATCAGGAGGTGGGCTCTGTTTCCCCTCCTTTTGAATCTGGGCTGGCCGTGTACTGTGCTTTGACCAACAGAGTGTGGCAGAAGTGGCACTGCACCAGTCCTGGGCCTTGTCCTTGAAAGGCTGGCAGCTTCTGCTTCCCTTCCCTTGGAATCAGCTGCCATGCTGTAAGGGAACCCTGGCTGAATGGGACAAGCCTACATATAAGGAAAGCATCTTAGCGAAGAGGGGAGAACGAAGCACTTCAGTCAGCAGCCAGTGCCAAGAGCCCAAATGTGTGCGTGAGGTCATTTTGGATGTTCCAGCCCCTACCGAACTTCCAGTATAACGCAACCCCATGAATGACCCCTAACCAACACCATGTGAGGCAGAAGAGCTGCCAGGCAGTCCAGAGAGCCCCCAGGAGCATGGGAAATAACAACTCCTTGCTGCTGTGTACACCGTTGTACTGTGCAGTGGTCTAGGATGGGGGAACCCCAAACAGAGGAATTTATTTATAAAAATTGTGTGTTTATTCTTACATGTTTAAACTTCAGTCACCTTCAAAGTACAGTCCATTTGATGCAATACACCCATTGAGACTTTTTTCCACTGCTCAAAGCAGCTTTTGAACTCATTGATTGTGATGCTTTTTAGTGCTTCTGCCATTTTTTGTTTCACCTCTTCCACATTAGCAAAACATTTCCCTTTGAGGATTTTTTCATCCGGGCAAACAGCAAAAAGATGCTGGGGGTGAGATCCAGTGAATAGGGAGGGTGGGGCAGGAGGGTCATGCTGTTTTTGGTCAAAAACTGCTGAACACTCAAAGTGGGGTGGGCAGGTGCACTCATAAATCACCCATCAAGAAATGGGCAAATGCATTGAAAGAGTCTTCCAAAAAAAAAAAAAATTCACTGAAGCCAAACACAACCTCTCACAACAATGCCAG
This sequence comes from Mormoops blainvillei, assembly GCA_004026545.1. Classification (NCBI taxonomy): domain Eukaryota; kingdom Metazoa; phylum Chordata; class Mammalia; order Chiroptera; family Mormoopidae; genus Mormoops; species Mormoops blainvillei. The sequence goes on along the minus strand of PVJD01000512.1, from coordinate 66,129 downwards.
CTGGTATCCTGATACAGATAGGTTCCTAGAGCACTCACTGAGTGAGGGAACCTGTGCTACAAGGGGCCTGCCCTCCAGAAGATAATTCCATTTTTGGGGGGTCCCCCCTCCTATTATGCAGCAATAGATAACAGAACAGTCCTCATTACTAGCGAAGCCTACATTATGGCTTGGTGCTGTGCTCCCCTGTCCTCCTGAGATCACGGTAGGACACAGGCCCATAGTAGCTATTAACAATCCCTGCTGCTGGAGTGGTTTTTTTTTTTTTTATTACTGATGAGAATACCTGAGAGTAAAATGCTGGTGGTCCACTTAATTTCAGCCATGATCAAAGTCCTACAGTGGAGTCGAGTTATATTTATTTTCAGGTGGATTTTGTTTGCTTTCGTTAATGAAGATGCCCTGTCTGCTCTCCCTCAGCTGATATGTCCTCCCACTATTCCAGGCCTGAGTAACAGGTGTTTAGATAAGGGCTCCCCTCTCAGACTGGCAGCTGTAGCAAATCACACGGGAAGAAATGTCTGTGCCTGTGGCATGATAGCACAGAGACAATATGAAATTATTTCCTAAAAGTAGCAAGTTCAGGGCCAGTGAATAGTTCAATTATTCTATAGCAGGGTTTTCCAACCTCAGCCCTGTTGACATTTGAGCTGGATAATTCTTTGTTGTAGGGGACTATTCTGTGCATTGTAAGATGGTTAGCAGCAGCCCTGACCCTTGTCCACTAGATGCTAGTCTGTTCTGCCGTTGTGACAACTGAAAATTGCGAATGTGCCTGAGATGGGGATGAGTTGCGAGTGAGAAATTACCCTGGTTGAGAACGCTGCTCCAGGGTGATCCCAGAGATTTCATAAGCTGGACAAGTCTCGGCCTGACTTGGGGAGGTCCTGATAGGTGATGAAGGAGTGGCCTACTAGAAACTTGAAATGCCAACTTTGCAACCCCCCAGGAGCACCGGGAACACCCAGCACACCAACCACTGGGGCAGTAAGTACTAGCGGAAAAAAAATGAGATGATACTAGGATGTTGATGATAATTTTAAATTTGGGAGAAAGCACTTCTTTTTTCCCAAAATCAATAGAGACACATTTTGTCTGCTGCTTATCATTTAATGAAGAGAAACGGTGTGCACTCTGAGACCAATTAGGTGAGCTGACCGAAAGAAATGTTTCTTCTGTTCTCAAGTCTTCTTTGTGGACATCTCTTTTTGTTGGTAAGTTAAACCCTCATTCGCTTTTCATATTTTTCACTTTTCTATAATTATCTCATAGGAAATATCTTCCTCAGTTCCTCTAATATTAGGATTGCTTGAGAACTGATTTAGAAGTGAGTAACTCTGAGATAATGTTTCTTAACTCTAGGACTAGGGTACCTAACAGAAGTAAAGCTTGGAGGACATCGTCATTTCAATGAAAATAACCCACTCAGGCCGAGAAGGAGGCAAACTCAATCACAAGCTGCAATCTGAAAGTATAGCTCTGAATGGCTTTAATGGGTGTTTTGTCTGCTCAGTACAAAAAGGGTGGGAAAACTCAGGCTAGAGCCTACCTTGAGATGCTAAGACCATTCCCTCTCCCCTTCCCCAGTTCTGTATGGAGAGCTGCACTCCAAGTTGAGGAGAACAAGCAGGCCTTTTGTATTTTGATACCAGCTACCAACTCCTGGCCAGGTTCAGAAAGCAACTGGAAGCTGGGTGCACTCTCCAATTAGAAACGTCGCGGTGCGTATGAGCAACACCTACTAGAGTTTTAAAGGCAAGGAACATTCTGAAATTGAATCATCCAGCCCCCAAACGTCTTTGAAACTGTGGGGCGGCCACAGGTAGAGGAAAGAATCAACGCAAGTTGGTTATGTCCTGTGAGGATATTTCTGAAGAAGCCTTCATAAGCATGCCAGCCTCCAAGGTGCTCCAACACATGTATAGTCATTAAAAAGACAGGTAACCCAAGGCCTGACAGCTCACACGAATAGCTCTAGCTCAGATCCCTCCATAATATGTGAATTTAACCCATTTTTCTCTTTAGCTAGGAAAGGTCAGCCTTTTCCCAACTGTCACCTTACTGTGGGCTTTGGAGTGTTCAAATGTCTCTGGTTATTTACATACCTGTAGACGCCCTCCACCAGGATGAGAATCTTTTTCCAAGCTCTGCGGGTTCGAGGCTGGCCGTAGATGACAGCATCTCTCAGGAGCTTCTCTAGGCTTTGCATATCTTGAAATAATACAAAACAAAAACAAAAACAAAAAAACAAACCCTGAGTCATGAGAGGATTTTTCCTCCTCCCCTATTTTCTTTTTTGGGGAGGTGCCAGAGTTTTTAGGCTCAGGCTGAGACCTAAAGTTTTAGAGAGCAAAGTTGGAATCAGGGAACACTTGGGGGGATAGAGGGGTCCATGTTTTAGTAAAATCGAACTCTGACAAGGTGACTTGTTGGGTTTTTGTAACAGACCGAATAAACCTCCGCTGGAGGCACATGGCTTCATAGGCTCTTAAAAGGCTCTCCTTTCCTGCCTTAGCAGAGACTGAAATTCTACATTAAATATCTCTTAGGAGTAAACTTTCCTGTCAGGTTAACAGGAACCATGAGAGGAAAATGAACTAACACTAGTTTTTAAGACACGAGCAGGTTAGTGTTTAGCCGAGTTTGCAGCGATGGAGTGGCAGCATTGCTGGTAGCCATCTCACTCCCTATGCTTTGGGACTTTTACCTTTGGCACCCACACCTTCAGAGCTGTCAACACTCTAAAGCAGTGGGACAACTTGGCAAAATATTTGGAGGCTTCTGGACACATTAATAATATCTTAGAATTATTGAGCCCTATCTGCATTCCTTCTAAGCACATTCTTTGTAATAACTCATTTACTCCTCTCCATGACCCTAAGGAGGTGGTATCTGCATTTTATGGTTCAGAAAACTGAGGCATAGAGAGGTCTGGCAGATTACCTGAGGTCTGTGATCATAAACAGCGCAGAGCCAGGATTTGAACCCATGTAGTCTTGTACCATGACCCACATTTGTAACCACTTTTTCTGTGAGAGCCAGTGTCCCTTTTTCTCATTCTCCATACTGATGTAGAACAAGAAGAATGTCTGCTATATTTTTCTTGTTAACTTTTGGTGTCAAATATAATTAATAGTGACTTTTCGTTTATCTGTAGTCAGCTGTAGATGACTGGGCTTTGATTGGGAGAGATTTGCCTACCAATGCAGCTGTGTGTGTGTGTGTGTGTGTGTGTGTGTGTGTGTGTGTTTATCTGCAAAGCTGAGAGAGAGAGAGAGAGAGAGAGAGAGAGAGAGAGAGAGAGAGAGAGAGAGAGAAGCCAAAGTTTATGTGCATGTTTTTATACTCATATTTCTACTACATTTTTTTTTGCACGCCCTAAGCTTTCCCTTTTTTAGAATCTAAGACTGAAGCCCTTTAGACTTAGAATTCAATCTTCATTTGAAAAGATAGGGGTGCTGTCTGGACTGTTATGTAATGGTCACTAGGTGCTAGAGATCCCATGTAAAATGTTCACAAAGGGAAACATAGCAAAGATAAATCTAAAACAGCACAGTCAGCATTGGTTTTAGTCACTGACACAAGCTCCCATGAGGCAGGTATTCATAGATTTATCACTGGTCTAGGCTCCAGTCAGCTGAGATTCTTGGTTTCAGTGGAAAGTCCTTCAACTTTTGTTTTTTAGTCCCCAGTCTGTGGTTGGACCTGCTTTAAGGTTACCCCCACAGCTGGGTGAATGCATCAGTGGGTGCATTTACTTTTCCACATTGCAACCCTGCCACCCCCAATGAGGCCACAAGTATTCTTCTAAAATAAAATTTTGGAAGTACTAAGTTTTTTTTGTTTTGTTTTGTTTTGTTTTTTACTGATCAGCACTTGAGCTAACCACATTCACAATGGCACACAATTTAAAACTTATGAATTGTTTATTTTTGGAGTTTTCCCTTTAATATTTCAGGTCATGGTTGACTGAGGGTAACTGAACCTGTGGAAGTGAAACCGTGGATAAGGGGGGACTACTGTAGTTACTTAATGCAGTCTCGAAGGCCCTTCTTGACCTAGCCCCTGTCTATCTTCCTGAAATAGCCTCTCAGTGTTTTCCAACACACAGCCTACCAACTTTCCTTTATGCTTTTCCCCTCTTGTCTGCCTGGAGAATTCTTACTCATCACTCAACCTTGACTCAAACTCTACTGGCCGATAATACAGATTTTCTTTCTTCTTCGTGTCCCTGATGACTCATCTATTCTTTTTTAAAAAGTGCTCATCATGTTTCTCATTTGATTTCATTTCTCTCCTCCCCAGAAGTCAGGGACATTATTTTATTCATCCTTATAGCCCTAGCCGTAGGGCACAGTACTAGTACATGAAATAGAATGTAGACCAAGAAACAAGAAAGAGAATGATACTTTGGAACCAGCTACGAATGATTAGAAAAACCTTATGCCTGCAGAAATATTTCTTTGTGTTTTTGCTTTTGCTTTGAAGAGTCCGTCTTCACGGATGTAGTGTTTTACTGACACTATATCATTAACCACTAGATGGCAGTCAAGGAAACAAAAAGCAGCTTCCTTAGATTGAGAATTTCAGCGGTAATAAATCTCCTGCATTGACATCTTGCTTTTACGTTTACTTTAGGCTGGCTCCTAAGACGTTGAAGGAACCCATGTAAGTGGGAGAGCCAGCTCCCACTTCCATAATTCACCACAGCCTGTTAATCTGTGAATGGAATAAAGAGATGATGAATACAAGGATTCCAGTTTGGTGCTTTTTCTCCTGGGACTTAGAATTTATAAGTTTTGTATAGAAATGACACACAATGAGTGTCGTTCCAAAGTAAAAAAAAAAAAAGATACCCAAGTGAACAAAATTAGTGGTCATTTAAGATGAATATTTTAAAATTTTGAAAAATCTGTGCATGAAGAGATTACTGTATTGTTTATGCAATCAGAAAGATCACAGGCATATTATAGACTTAGTCCAGGATTAAATTTAAAATGAACGCCACTAAAGGGAAAAGAAATCTCTCTCCATTTTTTAAAGAACAAGCAGGACGTGAAAACAAGCCTTTAAATGACCATGATGTGATTTATCCCAGAACTCTTCCTTGGCAGGGGACTCATTGCGTCTGAAGCAAAACGAGAGCTCCATGGGGAGAGGCTTCGGTGGAACTTCACAAAACCTCTGGTATCCACAACCTGGAATCCTTGAGCAGAGGGAAAATGAATCTGCTGTTTTTTCCCATTGGGGACAAACTCACTGATCTCTTAGAATCACAGAAACTAGACAAGGAAAGGATAACTTTCCTTTGAGACAAGGATAACTTCACTCAGCATGAGATTCTGGACCCATGTTAGCCTCTGGTAGTTTCTAACTTTTATGGTCTTGCTGTATCATGCTACAGCATGTGGGTCACAGACCTATAAGGTTCAGGGGGTCGTGGCTTATGTTCTTCAGGCCTTAATGAGGTTCTACTGTTTTAGCAAGCCACAGACTAACATCTCATTAGTTAGGGATTTTTAAATACTGATGTTTATTAAAGCACTTAAACTTGCATTATGTTAATTCTCATGACAGCTCTGAGAAGTAGGCAAGAATGATTAAGTGTTTGTCTTTTCAGATGAGTGAACTAATGCCCAGAAGGTTTATAAAATCAACAACTACAACGAACCAATGCTCCGCACCCCCCCCCCAAAAAAAAAAACAAAACAAACCTCAACCCCAGACAAACCACTTGCTTGTTGGTATATAAGAAAACTCTAAAATATGGAAATTAAAAGAATAAATTTGACACCATCAAGGTGCACATATACAGCGCTATTGTATGATATGTTAATAAACTTATCATGATATACTATGGACTTGTAGTCACCACAAATTTGAGGATGAACAATGCCCTAGACATTATTTGCCACTAATCTGACTCACCCAGGCTGTTGCCTTCAGTATGCGAAGGACCGAGAGCAGCAAGTTGGTGTGGTGGGTGATGAACACACAGCTATCAAAAATGAAAGCATGTTGACCACATGCTGATGGCTGGTGCAGATCTGGTCCTGCTCTGTCACAGGCATGGCTACTGGATTACTGAATTACTAGATACTCAGAATAATCCAACTATGGACCAAAAGCTAGGATCAGGCTTAGGTGACAAATATGCTTTGAGAGCTTGGTCTTGAGCCTATTCTAAATTCAAAGTCTCTGGGATCTGGGAAAGCTACAGATAAGGTCCTGAGAAAAGGTCACAAGGAAACAAGGAACCCAGCCACAGTCTTCTAAGCTGAAAGCTTGGGTGTAGTTTGAAGAGTGTCTTCCAGAGGATAAGAACTGGGTAACTGGCTTTGTCCTTACTGTGCTGTACAGTGACAGCACTGTTTCTTCTGCCAAGGCTTCCTCCTTCCTATTCTCTTAGGCAACTGAGAGCTTTAGTTGACACATAAGCACTTCTTTCACTGCCCATCTCTCAATTACCTTTTTCCTCTCTGGACCCAGGGTCCATGGTCCTCTTTGGGATGAATGTTGGCTTCCACTTTCCATACACTGCCCAGTGTGGTTGGTGGTTCATCCTTTGTCATTCAAAGCTCCACAAACCCTACCCGTAGGTGCGTTTAGATACAACCTGTGGTTCTCTATTCCATGCACTCTGCCAAAAATATTTTCATACTTGCATATTCTAAGCACTCGACAGCTATTGCTTAAGTAAAAATATGATTAGATGATGAAGAAATGCTACTTGTTATTTTTTATAATTCCTTGGTCCCTATCTTTTCTCCCACTCCTTTTGTTTCTTAAGAGATATCCGGTATCATCCTTCAGTACTGAGCCCAAAGGTGAAATATTAAGCAATAGGTACTTAAATAACTGTGGACAGTAATAAAGAAATTCTTTTTACTTTTGAGATTGCCCATCTTTTAGCCTTTGAAGGAAAATATAAGCCAGCTTCGGCAAGCAAAGCAAATGTTTTTTATTTTTCTCAAAATCACATTTACAGGTTGTCTTTTCCACAGAATCAATGAGGGCATTTCTGATGCATTGAAAATTTGGTGTTTTAAATTTTGCAAAGCAGTTTGAGCAAATACTTTGTGGTTCAGGTTTCCTTGATGGCTCTGTAAGTATGTGGGCAGGTGTTGCATGGCCTTTGGTAGGTCAAAGAAGCAAATGATCTTCTTGGAAGACTGTAAAAGGCAGCTGGGAGCAGAAAAACTGGAAGAAGTTTGAGAGTGAGGTAGTGCTAGGGCAGGGTCTGTGTGGGGCAGGAGTGTCATACCTGCAACTTCTGACTTTGGGGGCATGAAATGAAGAACAGGCAGAGCCTAAAGCAAGGGCACAGTGTGTCCCATGCAGTTAAGACTCTGGGCCCAATGCTGCATTTGAAGCTTTAATCCTCAGGACAGGCCTGTAGAATTAGACAAAGTACTGAGATGGAATTCCTGGGTAAGCAGGGGCAATGCAAGAAGGTAAGATACGATTCAGGAAGCAATAAGGAAGCTCAGAGGTCAGTGCTGGGATCCTGAGTCTCAGGTCAAGGTGTCAGCAAGGGCAACTGGAGTGAATGCTGGCTGCATCTGCTGGACCCAGCTGTCCTGACTCAAGACCAGTTACATGGGAGATGGAGGCTATTTAGAATTACCCACATCAAGTTACTATCGGTGGGGAGGCAGGGAGTGGAAAAGGCTGAGAAAGGAGGTAAAGTGCATTGTGCTTAAAAATGGGAACTCTGGAATCAGAGCTCCTTGGTTTGGATCCCAGCTCTGCCTCTTTCTAGCTCTGTGTTTCTATGGACGTCACCTTACCACTTCGTGCCTCTGTTTCTTCATCTATAAAAGGGGCATAACCATAGCTGGTGCCTCCTTGCGTAGTTTTGAGGCTAAAATGAGTTAGTGCATGTAAAAGGCTCGCATGGGGATGATTCAATGCTGTTAATTATTGTTAAAATACATAGAGGCAATTGCTGTACTTATTAAAGTAAAGAACCTAGTTCGAGAACCCAAGTCATACCTTGAGATCTAAAAGGTGCTGGCTTATAAAGTAGTCTGAATAATGTTTATAGGTCTGACTTTCTATTCAAACAGCCCTAATGGGCCCCTGCTGTGCAGATGAGGTGAGACTCAGCATTTTCCTACTAACACTCCACTCTTTGTTCTTCCTCCTCTTGGCTTTTAAATGCCTCTAGGTAGAGTCTTGGTTCTTCCTCTCCACTTTTTTCCCCCAAACCATTCCAAATTTCTGGCCTGCCCAGCCCACTGACCTCATGGCAACTCTCTTATTTGAAAAGACTATTTCTCTTCTTCATTGCTAGCTCAAGAAGCCCTTTGTGGCTCACTTGAGGATGGAGATGGCCTACAGCCTTGCTGTTTCCTGTGTGGTCCTGAACCAACAGCATCGGCGTCACCTGGAAACTTGTCAGGATTTCCGAAACTCAGGCCCCAACCTGATCTAGAGTGTGTATTTTAACAAGACCCCCGCTGACTCCTGTGTACATTAAAGCCTGAGAAACAACATTGCTCTAGAATCTAGATCATATGTATTTACCAGTAAAGTGAGCAGATTCAGGGGGAAAAAATTCCTGTTGATATATCCAAATGTGTAACAGAAGATGTTGACCTTTCCAGAGACTCAAATCTTACCCAAGGCTTTGAGGCCCTGGCATGCTCAGGGTATTAATACACTCAGCCCAGGGTTTGTGTTTACCAAAACCAGACAAGTGCCCCAAGGGGCTCTGGCCGACTTCCTCAAATACACTAAAATCCTAGTGAAGATCAACCTTGATCCCTGGTTGGAGCCGACACCTTAGCTTAGAGTTTACAATGGTTGGAATGTCTGTTTTGTGCCACCAAATGAGTCACAAAAGCAAACTAAGGATTGGCTATTTCACTAAAACTGCCCACAGTAGAAAATCCAAGGAGATATTCTCAGCACTAAGGAATTCAGAAGCCAAACTTCAGCATTCTGGGTTGAAAATCAGGCTACCAACAGGATAAACCATCACACAAGACTGATTTTTACAAGGACCCACGGCCCTCTGGGTCCCACCTATGGCCCGGCAGTAGTGGGAATTAGCTAGTGGGTAAAAGCTTTAGCAAGTGCTGTGCATGCCCTGCCTACATCCCTCAGCCCAGCTCCTTATTGCAGACACAGGCCATTCTTGGTCCAAGAACTTCTTATTTGCAGGCTATGAAAGCAAACTAGGCCTGAGTAGGGACTACCCTCAATCAACCACAAGTGTGAATTGGTGGGTAAATACACCAGCTCCCTTACCCCTGAAATGGGATAACGCAGATATACCTACACAGCTTCCCAGATTTTCCTAGTAAGGTTGAGCTCCCCTTGTCTGTTGTGGGAACTTGCTAGACAACGTGCCCCTTACAGGCTGCCTTTCCTTCTCTGTCTCCATTTCTGCTCACCTTCTGGTGCCTCCTGGGATCATTTCCTGAATAAGTGCCTGGGAGGAAGGTGCCAAGAGGAGAGAAACAGGCTTGGGTTTGAATTTTGACTTTCATTGTTTATCATCTGTATGACCTTGAGTGGGTCATTTAATCACTTTGATGATGGTTTTTCTCTTAATAAGTGTGAATAATGAAAAGAACTATGAATCCAGGTTTTTGTTAAAATTAAGTGAACTGGTTATGTAAAGGGTTTCATGTATTTTTTTGCTGGCTCCAGTGAATGTGAATAAGTGACAGTTATGATCTCAGTAATTATTTATATTCACAATCCAGGAGAACTAATCCATGGTGATAAAGGATTCTGGGTACCCAATTTTGAATTTAGCACGCCTAACAATGCACTTCTGAGTCCTTAGAGAGTAGCTTTTCATTGTTCTGATTTTGTTCCTTTTCAGGAGTTTTGTGGGAAATAAAGAAAGAGAAATGATGAATAGCTTGGTCAAGGCTGTTTACAAAGGATTTAAAATTTATTATGGTGGACTGAATAGATTTAAATACACCTTAGGTATATTTTTCCCATGCAGAATTTCAAATTTCAAGCATTCAGGATTTTGATTTATTTAGATTGGTTCTAAATAACAACAGTTATCTGCTGGTACTGATCTACATGAAACAGAACTTCCTCTCTTCCAAAGTCAGGGGGTACCCTAAGGTGCAAGCAAAGGACACAATGTGGGTGAAAGTCCAGGGGAGCAGAATGTGTGAGTTGTAGGAAACTCCATGATCCTGATGTTTGAGAATATTCCAGTTTAGGTGACCATCCTCAAGAACCCATCTCACAAGTTATTAACTTCTCTCTGGGCTGGTTACCTGCCTTATACACAAAAATGAAGGAACTTTACATCTCTGCAGATCCGTACACAATCACCACTGTACCATGCTAGTCTGCGTGGATGGGTATTGTGGATTAAAGCATTGTTGTTTTTTGAGGTATTTAGTATTATCCTGGGACCAGCAGAGTAGAAAAGAGAGCCAGCCACTGATGCCATACATTTTGTAATTCGATTTAATTCTTTCCCCTCCATATATGTTCTAACTCCTTTACTTCTTAAGTAACAAGTCTGGGGATAAGGACCCTAGAGGTACCCTTGCTCTCAAAAGTAGCTATTTTTGTGATGTAAATGCAGCAGTAGAGAAAGTACGCTCATTGTTAAAAGTCCTATCGAGCACATTCGTGAGTGGGAACAGGCTTTGCATATCTGAGGATGAAAGTGTATTAGTTTTCTATAAGAAATTGGCACAAACTTAGTGGTTTAGTAATAACACTTTTTTTTTTTAAAGAGAGACAGGGGAAGTGAAGGAGAAAGAGAAGGGGAGAAATATTGATATGATGAGAGAGAAACATCAATTGGCTGCCTTTTGTAGGTACTCTGACTGGGGACTGAATCTGCAACCCAGGTATGTGCCCTGACCAGGAACTGAACTGGCGACCTGTTGGTTTGTGGGATTGTGCCCAATCAACTGAACCACACTTGGCTGGGGCAACAACAATAATTATCTTACAGTTCTGAAAGCCAGAAATCTGAAATGGGTCTTACTGGGCTAAAATCCAGGTAGGGCAGGGCTGCTTTCCTTTCTGGAAGTTCCAGAGGATAACTTGTTTTCTTGCAACTTTTATAGGCCTCTGACATTCCTTGGCTTGTGGATTTTTTCCATCTTAAAAGCCAGCAATGGCCATTAAAGTCTTTCTCACAACACATCTCTGACACTCTTCTTCTTCCCTTTTCCATGGGACCCATGCACATAATCTCTTTATCTTAAGGTTAGCAGAGTAGCAACCTTAATTCTCCTTTGCCCCATAATATATCCAAAGGTCCTGGGAATTAGGATGTGGACATCTTTGGGGGGCCATTATTTTCCCTACCACAGAAGCAAAAGCATAACAGCTGCTCACATCTGATAGAGTTTCATGGATTAGGCGATGGACTTCTGACCCTTGCCACACAGAGTTCTCTATTAGTTGGGAAGGCCAGCATTTATACAGACAGTTCCAGGATTCACCACTGAGCAGTTGTATAATCCTGGACAAGTGGTTTAATATCTTTAAGCCTGGTTCTTCTCATTTGTGAGCTAGTAACTACCTCATGGTAGTTAGTTATTTAACCACAGGGTTAAATAAGTACATAAAAGAAGGCCATTAGCTCAGCATCTAGCAGTCACTTTCTCAGTAAGTGCTAGTTGCTGGTATAAAATAACCACAGCTAATGTTCATTATAAAGATATAGAAAATAACTATCATCTATTTTCTGGGCGTATAAAGGGAGGGTGTGAGGAATAAATTATTGAATGTTTTAAGAGCTTTGTAAACTTAGAAGATAAAATTAAACTTGAATTATAATTTCAGCAAAGAACTAAGGATTTAAAACAAAACTTTATCTGGAAATAATTTTAACATTATAAGAATAAGAATACTACAAAGAAGACTTATATACCCTTTACTCAGATTCACCTATTAACACTTTTTACTATTTGCTTTATCATCCTATCATATCATCAATTTGTCCATCTGTCTCTGCGTGTATATATATATATGCACACATGTACACTCATGTTTCTCTTCTGAATTTGGACTAGATTGCCTACACCATAGCCCTCACTCGTAAACACTCCAGTGCGTCTTCCCTAAGAATAAGTGCATTCTCTTACAAAACTCCATCAGGCATCAGCAAAATTCTTCTGTACAAAGCCATATAGCAAGTAATATTTTAGGCTTAGTGGACCACGTATGATCTCTGTTATGCATTTTTCTTTGTCCTTTATACAACACTTTAAAAATGTAACAACTACTTTGGGCTCACAAGCCATAGTTCGTCTGCCCTGGACTGCAGTGTGGTCATCTGCTTCAGTATATTTAACATTTGTCCACTACACTTATCTAGTGTTGTCTAACCTATGGTCCACATTATAATGTTGTAAGTTGTCCCAGTAATGTCCTTTGTAGCACTTCCCTGTCTCCTTTTGAAGACAGGCTAGGATCAGGTGTTGTACTTAGTTGTCATGGCTCTAGAGTATTCTTTAATTTGGGCCATCTTCTCAGCCTGTCTGTGTATTTTATTGTATTAACATGTTTAGGGAATACATCCCTCTTTTACATTTTTTTAAAATAGAACATTCCTAATTTGGATTATCTAATGATAAAATTCAGTGTTCTGATCTGAATACTATGTAAGTGACATTGATTCCTTCTCAGGGTATCATATATAAAGATGCACAATGTTCTTCTGCCTCTCGATGACGCTGGTTTTTATCATTTGTCAAGATGCTGTCTGATTTCTCCTCATTATAGTTACTATGTTTTTCCTATGTTTTCCCGTAATTTCACTGGAATTTTTATCCTGAGGTTGGAATTGAAGGACGAGATATCTAATAGCTGCCTAGGGTGTCATGGGCTGCACCAGGAACAGCAGGTGAACAGGAGCAATTCCCAGGTAGTCGTAGTGAGTGGAAAGACTCAATATGTGGCTGAGCTGCATCAGTTTATTTAAATATTTAAAATAAAGTTGTTTTATAGGGCTCTGCTTAAAATATTTTCCAGTTGTATGGTTTCAGCTGAATTATTTGTATTTTATACTTGTGTTTGAACAAAAATGTGGAAATAATCTGCACTGACATGTTCACATCATCGGTATCCACTCCATACATCCATATATAAGAGCAATATTTTTGATGACTATTTGTGGAACTGGAATGTGGGTGATGATTATCCCTTCTCTTCATATTTCAGCCCTAACCAATAGGAAAAGAAGTACTTCAAGCCACCTCTGTCCCACTCCCTCCAAAAAAGGGGTTGCTAACATGGTGAGTCAAAGCCTGACATTCTTTGGCCATGACGGCCTTGGGAAACTATGTCTTAGGAAGCAGTAGATAAACATTTCACTTTCTGATCTTTGTGCTGCAGGTTCTTGAGTTTCTTGTCCCATGTAGACCAAGAATGGCTTGTCTTCCAGCTTGCCTTATTTTGGCTTCTTTGCCATTGAACAAGTGGATAAAGTAGTTGGGTTGAAAGACTCAGCCTCTACCAAGCCATTCATTTTAGAATGAGCTATTCATTCTCGATTCGAAGAAGGAGTAAGTAGGAAGTCACGCTTAGGTGTCCCACTTCTGCCCCAGAAATAGTGGCCAGAGAAGGTATATAAGTTACCTATTATTATGTAACAAATTATCCCAGAACTTAGAGGTTTAAAACAACAAACACTTACTACCTTGCAGATTTTGCAGGTCAGAAATTTCGGAACCTTAGCTGAGCAATCTAGCCTAAGAAACTTGTGAGGCTGCAGTCAAAATGCTGGCTGAGCTATAGTCATTGGCAGGCTTGAAGTGAGGCCAGGAGATCAGTCAGGATTACCTGCTCCCATGGTTGCTGGTAGGAGGCCTCTTCTCCACAGGCTTCCTCAACACACTCATAAGTGATCCAAGAAAGGAAAGGCAGAAGCCATAATATCTTAAAAATGTAATCTTAAGAGTGACATATCACTCTTTTGCTATATTCTTTTGATCACACTGTATTCTTTTGTATTGTTTTGATCACACAAACCAGCCCCGAGACAATGCATAAGGGGACTATACAAGGGAATAAATACCAGAAGCTGGTGGATCATTGATGGCATCTTGGAGGACTGCCACCTAAAAGTCTTAAGCTGGAGGGCAGGGATGCTTGGTTAATAACTAATAAAGCTGTCACTTAGTCTCCCAGTTGGGTATGTATACATGTATATACGTCTGTCTGTCTATCTTTTATCTAATTGACATCTAGGTATCTATATCTATGAACATCATCCTCATCATCTCAATAGACTCTCCAATGTTATTGAGTAATAGAGTTTGGGCTGAATTTTAAACAACAACAAATGCAGGGGAGAGAAGTTGTAACAGAACTGCTATGAGGACAGCCAATATTTACAATCCATAAGTAAATGGTCTTTTCCATCTGTTACTGTTTAAATATTTAATTTAACTCAAAACTTGTATGTCTAGTTTCACCTCCACTGAATATATGACAGGGCTACCAGATACTCTGAGCAAATCCAGCTCCTCTAGGGAACAGAATGGCATGAAGCTGACTGCCCAGTTAACCATTGTTGCTTCTTGAAGTACATACATCTTAGCTTATTTATACATCTTAGCATTATATACATCTACATTAACTGGTCGTGGCCTTATTTTTCAGGCTCATCTCCATTAGTTCGGCCCTATCGTCAGATCACACTAGAAGTCTTGATGCTTTTTTCACACTCCAGATTATTCTGTTTGAAATACCCTCTCTCTCATTCCTGGTTAAAGTTCACTTAATCTTTCAAAGTCCGAGGCAAATACCATTCATCTCAGGCAATCCCCCAATTAAAATGACCTCTGCATTCTTCTGAGTCGCCACAGTGTTTTCTACTGTTCTTTAGTGGTACTGGCGATGAAAATGATGAGGATAACAATTATATTAACCCAGCCAGTACAAAAAATTCAGTAGTTTCCGTTGCCAGGCATTTGCTAAGTAAGCACTTTATATGCTTCCTCCAACATAGCAGGAATCATGTATTGTAATTATTCTCATTTTTGTAATAAGTAAATGAGATCCAAGATGATTTAGTACTTTGCCGAGGCCAACATGCTAATAAGCTATAGCACAAGAATACAAATGCTTGGGTCAAAACATATACTTGTTTAAATACTAAATCAATAGTTTAATATTTATATATGTGTATGAATATTATATTTTTAGGAAAATTTATTTACAAGGAAATATATAGATGTTAAGTGTACAATTCAATGAATTTTAATAAGATTGTATCATCCCTATTAAAATATCAAACATCTCTATCACAGCAGTTTCTTTATGCTTCTTCTCACCAATTTCCTCCCCCCACAATAAGAGGTAAGCATTGTTATGATTTCTATGGCCACAGATTAATTTAGTCTGTTATTGAATTTCCTATAAACAAACTTATACAGCATGTACTCTTTTCTATCTACTTTATTTCATTACAAAAATGTTTCTTTAGACTTATACATGGTGTATATATTAGTAGTTTATTCTTCATATTCTATTGTATGAATAAAACACAATTTTTTCCCTTCCCTTATTGATAAATGTTAGGGTTGTTTCCAGTTTAGGGCTATTATAAACACTGAGCTGTTATAAACATTGTGTACAAGTCTTTTTGTTAAAATATGCTTTCGTTTCATTTGGAAATTCCAAGGTATGCAATTTCTGGGTCATAGTATAGGAATATATTTAGCTTTATAAGACTTTTCCATAGAGTTTTCCAAAGAAGCTGTACTATTTTACTTTCAGCAGTGGATGAGAGTTCTAGTTGCTTCATATCTTTGCCAACATTTGGAGATGTCATCTTTTCTTGTTTTAGCTATTCTTGTGGGTGCATTGGCCAAAGCCTGTACTCTTAGCCCAATAACACCATGGCCTATTTTTTTTTTTTTTGCTTTAACCCATAATACAGTTACTTTCATACATATCTATTTCTCCTACTAGATTGTAAACTCTCTCATAGTGAAGATATTATGTTATCATTTTTATATCCTCCAAGTGCTGAACACAGTGTTCGAATCAGAACAGGTGTTCAATATGTGTTCAATAAACTTTGGCTTAGAAAACTTTCTCTGCATTTTTGACCCCCTTAATCAACTTTAGACAAAGAGTGTTAATAGCACTAGCCATGGTAAAAGGCAGAGTGAGGATAGTTAACATGGAAATGTGTGTATGGTGATACATTCCAGGATGCACTGGCAAGATCCCGGGTCAGCCTAAACAAAAGGAGGTTGGAAAATAATATTCTAAGGTTTATAGTCCTCATTGTGCATCATAATCATTTTGGAGAGCTCTGAAAAACTTCAGCTGCCTTGACCCCAACCGAGATGTTTTGATTCTATTCATCTGGAAGTGGGTCCTGTCATTGATCTTTCATATATGATCCCTAGATGATCCTTAGATACCTCTATCATGAAATTAGGGTCATGAGCCACTGCCCTAAGTAGAACAGAGTGAAGAAATGAGAGGTTAATCTTAACCATGATCTAGTTTATTTGTTCCTTATAGATCACAACTTGAATATGTCTGCTTCCAGGAATAAGTTTATTATATTTAACCATATCTATGGATGGAACTACAGTTGAATAATTGTCAACTACACTTTACACAAGTATATAAAATCTTTGCTCACCAATCACCTGTCATGCCAAAGAACCAAAAGAGTATAGCATAATTTTCCTAATACCAAAGGCATTTTCTGTGGTCTCTTAATAAATTCACTTCTTCAACACATGAAAGATGTCTACTCCAAACATGAATTCCCAACATTGTCAAAATAATTGGAGTCTAGATGTGACAATCAATGGTAAATGAAACAGAACTAGAGGAATGTATCTTATCAGACACTAGCCAAGATTGAATGTTTGATGCAAAATTAAGAAATGGAGTCAACATATTTTGAATTAAAATTGAGCTGGCTCTTGTAATTGAGCTAGGTTTGAGAGACATCAAGGCTGTCTCTTCCAGAGGGTCTGGTTCTGAGCTCGACTCCAGAGTATTCATATTTACACAGCTGCTAAAGGTGGTTCAGTAAAGGCATAGCAAAACTTCACGCCACACAGTTACAGCAGGAGGGTATTTTTTATTAAAAAAATTCTACAAGTTAGAAAGTAGATTCACTTTAGAACTCCCCCATTCATTTGCTTTTCTACCCATGTGACAATTGTTCTTTGGTTCAGATTTCTATGAAGTGGACATAACAAGTGGAACAATTCCTCCTCAGTTCTCTGTCACTTTTCTTCTCCTCACTTTAGTCTTTGTTACTCCTTTGAAGCATGGTGGTTAGTGCCAAGGAAGAGGAAAGGAAAATGTAGAGAGGAAGGGAAAGCAGGAGAGAAAGCTGGTGACAAGGGAGCAAGAGGAAACAAGAGAGTGTGTGTGTGTGTATATGAGTGTGTGCCCATACGTACACACAGAAAGGAGTTTCGATGATAGTCATGAAGAATTAGAATCAGAAGATGAACCAAGAGGATCCTTGCATATCAGAGAGTTCAGCGCCCTTATTTGACAGCTAAGAAAACTGAGTACAAGAATGATTAAAGGATTTCCACAAGGTGATGCAACAAGTCAGGGGCACAGCTGGACAATAGAACACAGGTGTTCCCCACCCCCTTTTAAAAAAGCATTTCCTAATATTTACCACGGTGTCCTGTCAAGTTTCTAAGAATAAATAGCCTCTGCCTCCTCTGCACAACCCAACCACACAACGCAGAGCCTGAAAGAGCGTTTTAATACAGCTGAATAGATTGCTTGTGTAGGGGGTGTCTGGGCATGTGGTGGGTGGGGGTAGTGAAAAGAAGCGTTACGCTGAGGAAATCACTTTTTACATGACTATATCATGCAACTTAAGTCTTCATATTCTCTCAAGGCAGGGTAATAGAAAAGAAGGAGTTATAACACTTATGATAATTAAATGGTAGTCCTAAGACATCAGTCAGGTCTTCAGAGGCCACACTACAAGACCACGAATAACATTGACACTAATGTGTTTGGGTTGCACTTAACGATCTGAGCGTTTAATGCACTTCAGCCATTTGTTCTGAAGAGGTCACCAGAGGTTAACAAGTCAGTAGTGAATATAAACATAATTGTGTTTCACTAGGCTAAGCTCCGTATTTGAAGAGCAAAAACAAAGCCCCAACAGTCATTTTTACTGTTTTCTAGAAACAAACATGTTGGATAAATATATTGATACTCACTGTTGTGTTTGAAGATCCTTATGGTTGCACCTGAGAGTCTGGCCCCAAGCACAAGAGATGCATGATTTAACTCATCACTTAAAATGAGGCATCCCTGTTCAGAAAACAAGCACACAAAACACAGATCAATAAATAAAATTAAGGAAGGACAACATGTGGGAGCAGGAAGATACTCGAGACTTAGATCCACAAACCATTTCAATTTAAAAAACCCAAGAGTTAAACCTGACATCTATATGAATAAAATGCCATACAACATGTAGCTGATGGAGATGGGGATTGTTTTAAGGGGCTACATCTTTAGTCATTTGTATATAATTTTCAGCAGAAAAGGTCATTTAATAGCTTGGTTAAGTACCGGCTATTGTCAAAAGAATTGATGTTTGACAGGAAAACTGATATACTTTTGGGTGGGTTGTGGACTTTCTGGGGCCCTGCAATCCCATGATGGATTATTTGGAACAGTTTTGGTGTATTCCTTCTGAAAGGCAGGGATCTTTTCTACAGGAAAATTCCAACTCTTGCTTTTCAATTCTCATTATTATTTTTTTCTTTTTTATTGATTTTATTGGGGTGACCCTGGTTAACAAAGTTATACAGGTTTCAGGTACACGAACGATTATACAAACATCTATACATCTATACATCAATAGTACACTGTGTTGTGTGTTTAACACCCCAAGTCAAGTCTTCCATCACCATTTACCCCACCTATACCTCCTCCACCTTCCCCTACCCACCTCACCCTGGCAATCACCACACTGTTACCCATGTCCATAAATATTTTTTCTTTTTAATTTCTTTTTTTGCTCAATACCTGCATCCCCAACCCAGCTCCCCAATGTTCCCTCACAACATTTGTCAGCCCGCTCTCTATCTATTAGGCTATCTCATTTGCTTGTTAGTTCATTTTTTCATTAGGTTCCACATATGAGTGAAATCTTATGGTACTTATCTTTCTCTGACTGGCTTATTTCACTTAGCAAGATATCTATGCCACAGCAAAAGGAAAGATTTCCTTCTTTTTCAAGGCTGAGTTGTATTCCATTGTGTAAATATAACACAGCTTTTTTATCCACTCATCTACTGATGGACAACTGAGCTGCTTCCAGATCTTGGGTATTGTAAATAACACTGCAATGAATACAGGGGTGCATACATTCTTTTGAATTCGTGTTTCAGATTCCTTCAAATAAATTTGCAGAAGTGGAATTGCTGGGCCTTAAGGCCCTGATATCAAACTATACTAAAAGGCTATAATAATCAAAACAGCATGGTACTGGCATAAAAATAGACATACAAATCAATGGAACAGAATAGAGAGCCCAGAAATAAACCCATGACTTTACGGTCACTTAATATTTGACAAAGGGGGCAAAAATATACAATGGATAAAGACAGTCTATTCAATAAATGGTGTTGGGAAAAATTAGACAGATATGTGCAAAATAAAGAAAAAGAAACTAGGTCATGTTCTTACACCACATACAGGAATAAGCTCAAAAGTGGATTAAAGGCTTAAATGTTACACTCAAAACCATAAAAATCCTAGAAAAAAACATAGGCAGTAAAATCTTGGACATCTCTCATAGCAATATTTTTTCTGATATATCTCCTTGGGAAAGGGAAACCAAAGAAAAATAAACAAACAGGAATACATCGAACTAAAAAGTTTTTGCACAGCAAAGGAAACAATCAACAAAATGAAAAGACACCCCATTGAATGGGAGAGCATATTTACCAATGATACATCTGATAGGGGTTAATATCCTAAATTTATAAAGAACTTATAAAACTCAGCACCAAAAAATCAAAACAATCTAATTAAAAAATGGGCAAAGCAGGGACCCGAACAGACACTTCTCCAAAGAGGACATACTGACAGTCAATAGATATATGTAAAGATGTTCAACCTCACTAATCATTACAGGAATGCAAATTAAAAACTACAATGAAACATCATCTCACACCTAACACAATGACTATCATCAATAAATCAACGAGTGTTGGTGGGGTTACTGATTCTCATTCTTCACTATATTGACCTCAATGTAACAAGAGTACTACTGCCTTATAGTTAAAAACACTACATTTGGAAAAGTATGAATGGTAACTCACTCTGAGGCATGTGGAAAAGCCCCATCTAATTTATTTCTTATAAATTACAGCTTGTAAAATTATTTTTCATTTTTAATTAAAATTTTTAAATTATGAAATTGCTCAACCATACCAAAAATGCAGAGAGAAACTATGGTGGCCATTTGTCCTTCATGACCACCCAGGACCTGTGAGTTCTTTATATTTTGGAAACATAACATGTTTTAAGTTTTTGAGGCAGGAGCCAGCAACATTCCCATATACTATACTCCAGACGTGTGTGCCTATTTATTATTTTTTTTGGTGAGCATTTGAGAATTACTTGTAAACTTCATAATACTTCACCCTGAAGTTCTTCAGCATGTATTTATTAAGAACAAATACATTCTTCTACAAAATCACAATGCAATTATGACACCCAAGAGATCAAACAGTTATTTAATGCTATTATTTAATATACAGCTCAAATGCATATTTCCCTAGCTGTTCTAATAATGTCTTAAAGTCTTTTACAGATATTTTATTTTCCTCTATTTTTATTCCCAGTCGGGTATTTTATTTATTATGAGGGTCCACTGGAGAGAAAAGATTTAGGTAGAAATTGTGAATCCTACTCACTGCATTACTGAGTCAGTAATAGTGCCTTTTATATGTAAGAACCAGGCCTTATGAGTAGCCACACCTCATAAAAATATTGGTTCCAAAAAACTTAGTCTAGTTCTAATATTTATGTATGTATGTATGTATGTATGTATTTATAAGTTATCTTTAATTTTTCAATTTATTTTATTTTTATTGTATTATTTCCTTCTATTTTAAAATGCATTATATCCAGTATAAACCATAAAATCCAGTATAAACCATACATTACATTTAGTTGTCATGAGTCAGTTTTTTTTTAGAAACAAAAGTCTGGTTATGGCACTTGTTTTCACTTGACATGAAAAAACCAACTCTCCATTTTTTCCAGAAAAATTTCAAAGACTTTAATAGTTTATACTACAAGACTTTTTGCA
The DNA here is from genome assembly GCA_004026545.1 of Mormoops blainvillei. Classification (NCBI taxonomy): domain Eukaryota; kingdom Metazoa; phylum Chordata; class Mammalia; order Chiroptera; family Mormoopidae; genus Mormoops; species Mormoops blainvillei. The sequence continues at coordinate 44,837 of PVJD01000512.1, read as the reverse complement.
GTTTGGCCTCTGCCTTCATTCTGGTCTCTTCATCTATTTCCTTATACTCTAGTTCTTCCAAACCTGGGTTTTTATGCATGCTGTTTTCTCTTCCTTGTCATAAGAAAATAACAGGTAAGTTAAAGATTCAGCTCTGATGTTGCCCACTTTGCACAGGCTTTCTCAAGAGCAGGTTGGGGGCAACTTTTTGTGCTTCCCCATGTATATACACACCTTTTCTATGGTAGTCGTCCCATTTTTTTGGTGTGTTTCTTCTCTCTCTAGAGTGTAAACTATGTAAATTTACAAGGCAATGTTCATCTTTGTATGTCCTGTATCTTGCCTCACAATGGGATATAGTAGATTCTCAATCATGGATTTATTAAATGAATTAATGGTACAAGCAAAATGTTTTATTCATATAAATGCTTAATAAGTTTTGGTTACATTATAGATGGTCACTTGAGAGCCTAAAAATTTAACTGGGTTTGATAAACCATCATGGAAGATGAAATTTGACCAACAACTAGGCTGCAATTCTGTAACCAGAGTATTGTGATGAAGAGCTTTTCAGGACTAACATGGTACTTTTTTAAAAAGCTGGGCATCTAGTATGTTTTTTCTCAGAAAAGGACCTTCTGAGCCATACCTCTAACAAAGGGCCTCCTCAGGGTTATAATTCTTAGAGATAATACAGCAGAAGACAATTATGTTAACAAATTCTTACCTTTCCAACTAGTGCAGGAATATTCATTGAGTTAGTTGCAAATCCCATCCCAAAGACCATGGCTGCTTCTACATTCAGGAACTTAGCCACAAGGTCCTCCAACTCTTTATGCTTATTCAAGGTTCCTGCACATGAAATAATAGGCTGAGTGAGCCTTCTCCTTCAAAAAGTCCAAGCATGAAAACTCAAATCCCAGCACATACCCATCACCAAAATACATAGATAAGAGTGTACATAGCAGGTACGTTTGCTATAGCTCCAATGTAGAAACAACCCCAATGTCTATCTACTATGGAATGGATAAATGCACTGTGGGGTATTTACATAGTGGAATTCAACAGAGCAATGAGAAAGAACAAATTCCTCACACAACATAAAGAAGTGTCACAAATTAGTGATTGAGTGAAAGAAATCAGACACATATACAGGCTGTATGAGTTCATGTACATAAAATTTACAAGCAGATAAAACTAACCTATAGTGTTGGAAGTCAGGATGGTGGTTTCTTTTATTGGGAGCATGAAAAGAGCTTTGAGATTCTCTAAGTGTTTTATTTCTAGATGTGGGTGCTAGCTTCACAGGTATGTTTGCTTTGTAAAAATCCATTGAGCAGTATACTTGTGGTTGGTGCACTTTTTTCTATATAAATACCGTATAATACAATAAAAATTACAGAAAAATGCCACAATTTCTCTCTCTCCATACCTTACATCCTGCAAATAATTAATTAAATTACTCAAAGGTGCCCCACACTTAAATGCAAACAGATCCCATGACTCGTGTGAATATTAATTGTCCTAGTTATAATTTATTGAAACTTTGGAATGTGCCAGATTTCAAAGCCCACTATTTAGGTTGTTATGCCATTTAATCTTAATAGGCCAATAACGCAGGTATTATTACTTTACAGTTAAGAAAGCTAAAGTGTAAAGAGGTCAAGGAAAAAAAAGCAACAGAGATAATCTAGCCTAACTCCAAAGCTCGCATTTTCACCACTCCGCTCTCTTTTACGTGCTTCTGCCCTGGCCCTTCTCCATGCATTGTCCCCTCGCCCTTCACTAAGAGCAAACCTAGCGCCCTTCACGCCTCTGTTGGCCACCACTCTAATTTCCGGACCTGCAGCATCCCATCTGGTGGCCTCTAACTGCATGCAGTGAGATAGAAAAACTGAGGTTTAAATTTTATTGAACTTAATTTAAATTTAAAACTGAAGCATTGTAAAATACAGGGTGTAGCACAAATAATGCCCCTTTTTTATTACAAAATCTTTTATTACAAAATCATAAGCATGTAAGTCTGTAACATAACAATATCACACTCAAGCACACCATAGACATTTTAGGTGAAATGTTCAAATTAAAACTATAAATTATTACACCCGTCTTATTACCCTACAACCACACTAAAGATGGCCTTACTTTTGCTGGATCCTTTATATTCCACTAAATGCAGCTTTGTTATTTTGATAGGGTTTCATTCTGCTTATTTTTATTTCACTTAATTAAAATGTAATGTATGACTTGCGATGTGCTATAATGGTAAAATATACACCATTTTTAAGGGCTTAATACAACACAAATAATGTAAAATAACTCATTAATATTTTTATATTGATTACATGTTTAAATGATATTATTTTGGACATACTGGGTAGAAAATGTAAAGTTGAATTTACTTGTTTTTTTAAAACTTTTTATAATGCTTTAAATTTTACTGGAAAATTTTAAATTATGGGTGTCTTGCATCATATATTTTTGGACAGTACTGCTCTAGATGATACTACTCTTAACAGAACAGGAAAATGTACAAGTGGTGAGATACTGTAATTTGGAGTGTAGGAGCCAGTTTTAACTCAAATTTAAGTTAGAGCAATATTGTTACCATATTCAGAAATATTATAAGCATGCTTCTTTAAACCTAATGATCAACATATTTTACTAAATATAATGTGATATTAGAAATTATTTAAATTGGTAAATTAGCTTGCTTACTGTGCTAAAATGGTGAGGTGCTAAACTGTAATAGGCACTGAATGGTTGAGTTTTATTTTATAGTTAATATGGAAGTTGACATTTGATGTTCAATCTTTGTCTTTCCTGAGAAATCACACTGTCATCTCACAGATGGCTGGAGGTCTTTCTTCTCAAGCCACATTTCATTTGTTTTTTAATTGTCAGAAGTCGTAGTAAAGCAAGTATTCCAGCAAAGTCAGTTTTATTCAAGATTTGGGGGGAAAAGTTAAAACTTTAAATTGTAATTTGAAACTTTTTTATTATCAAAGATATATTATGGAATAAAAAGAGAAAGTGAAATTTAAAGATAAAATGCGGTCACATAATTTGTCAGATTTGTTTGTATCTAACAGAGACTTCATCCCAAAAAAAATGGCCCCAAGAATATGTAGTGAAAACACCACTGGCCTGGACACAAGGAGACTTGGGTTCCAGCTTTTTCACTCAACAACTGAGTGGACCTGCAGTTTCTGGAGAGGTTGGGAAAACTGCTCTTGTAGGTTTCCCTGACAATGGGCATGGCCTTGCCTCTGTATCTGTCTTCTAGCAGTGCCCACTCACTCTGAGATCCACCAATGACCTCTTCTCTGGGATTTTGTTCTCAGCTTCCCCGGACAAACTTAGTCATTATCTCTTCTAAAATCACATAATGCTTATAGCTTTTATTAGGTTGAACCTAGGACATTCAAGAGGCAATCTTCTTTATTACAGAAGAGCCCTCAGGGTACATGCACTGTGTTTAAACTATTTCTCTTGGCAACCAGTTCCTATGCAATACTGACACATAGTAGGTGCTTGTGGAGTTGCATGCTGTTTTTTTAAAAGTATATTTTATTGATTATGATTACAGTTGTCCCAGTTTTTTTCTCCTCTTTATCCCCCTCCTCCCTATACCTACCCCCTGACCTCCAGTATTCCTCCCCAACTTAGCTCATGTCTATGGGTTGTATATATAAGTTCTTTGGCTTCCCCATTTCCTATACTATTGTTAACCTCCCCCTCCCTATTTTGTGCCTATCTATTATGCTTCTTATTTTCTGTACCTCCCCCCACATTTGCCCCCTCACACTCTCCACTGATAACCCTCCAAAGAAATTGGACCCAAGGAGAAACACACCAAGACACATCATAATTAAGTTACCCAAGATTAGAGATAAGGAGAGAATCTTAAAAGCAGCAAGAGGAAAGGAGAGAGTTACCTACAAAGAAGTTCCCATAAGGCTATCAGCTGATTTCTCAAAAGAAACTTTACAGGCAAGAAAGGGCTGGAAAGAACTATTCGAAGTCATGAAAGGCAAGGACTGACATCCAAGGTTACTCTATCCAGCAAAGCTATCACTTAGAATGGAAGGGCAGATAAAGTGCCTGCCAGATAAGGTAAAGTTAAACGAGTTCAGCATGCTGTTCTTTGATGGAGAATGAAGACTGAACTGAGCCTAGAGTGGTTGATGGCACAAGGAAGAAGGCCAAGGACCATGTCATACTAGGGCAACAAGGTGGCTAGGCAGTGAGCTCCAGTTTGAAAATACCCATGTCTGAAGAAGTCCTCCAACAATGAAGGTCAGTAAGAGTCATAAATCTGAAGTGACAAGGGCTCTCCAGTTTGCTCTGTTGTGCATATATTGACATTTGTTCTCATCCTGAAGGTTTATTTATCCAATAGGACACCGAATAAAAGAAGAAATACAAGCTGGGTGCACCCTCTTGAGAGTTCTCTGTTACTTCATGGGCCAAATACTGGGTTTGCCACTATCGAGCAAATCAATAAAAATCAGATTCAGGATAAAAGTGCCAATACTATGTTTATGGATGATGTACTTCTGCTGGATTTTTTGATGACCACTGGCTAACACATTTTAGTTAGAACATATAGATTTATGGCCTTCGTATTGACACTGATTAATAGTAAAGAGTGTGGGTGTTACTAACAACCCTGTTCCATAAGCACAAATTCTTCCTGCATGGCACGTGTGAGGACTGTTTCCCACACTGAGGCTGTAGTTACTTTTTGTCCAGAGTATCTTGTTTGTAGATTGTCTCATAGATCTGCCCTAGGAGCAGGTTATCATCTATCATGGCAACTGGGCAGCTGGCTCACCTGGCTGTCCTTGTTATGCTCTGATGGTCGGCACACATCTGAGCCACTGTGCCTGCACTGCTGATTCCTGTTAGAACAGCATCGACGCTTCTACCTAAAGAACTCCACCTTTCAGCTCATCACTCAAAAGCTCTTAGAATACCTTACTTTCTTTCTTATTTATGTGCCCAGTTTGGGTGTTATGAAGCTACTGTGCCTCTTTAGTAGCTTTGTTTTTCTGTGAAACATTCAGAGTAAGTGTGAAAAAAGCCACATGTGGTATCTAAAATGGTTCTAGAACATGCTTTTATACTGCACATAGGCCACTGCTGCTGGGTTAGGAGACCTTCCATCCTCTGCTTTATCTGCCCACCCAGGCCTTCATTTTAAACAAACCATTTTCCACCTCTTCACAGGTTAAAGCATTAGTAATAATTACAATCTGATACAAAAACAACCTTAAGTGAGGCATGGATATATAATTATTATGAGCCTTCCTATCACGAATAATCCTAATAAAAGAAGAATTTTTAAATAGACCCAATGATGACCTTTACCTCACCTCTGGCAACATACTCAATAAATTCATGTTCTTATCATTCTCCTTTCTCTTTTATACAATATTTTATTTTGATAAAATTTCAGACCTATAGAAAAGCTGTAACAATAGTACCAATAATCTCTAGATATTTTTCACTCAGGTTTCCCAAATGCTATTTTACTATATATTTTTAAATATATCTCCCCCCTCTCTCCATGTATACACATATGTCACATATAAACATACATACATATATGTATGTAATTTTTCTGAACTACTTAGTATATTGTAATCATGAGGTCCCATTTACCTCTAAATATTTCAGCATATAGTTCCTAACAAGAAATAATCTTATATAAAATTGTAGTACTCTTATCATTGATACAATAGTACTATCTATTGCATAGAACTAATTCAGATTTGATCCTTTCACTTTTAAATCCCACCCTTAAAACAAAGCAGGTAGAGAAAAGTAGAATGAAGCAACTTATAATGTATGTCCACTAAGGTACCATGATTATTTAATTTAATCATCACACCTGCACAAACTCTATAAAATAGTCACCCTTGTCCTTATTTTATCAATGAGGAAATAGATACAGAAGTGATGTCACTTGCTTAAAGGACACAGCTAATAAGTGCAAGCTACCTACTTAATGACATGCCAACCTACTATGCTAAATATTTCGAGATTTGTCTCAGTTAAATGTCATACAACTTTTTGAGGGTACTTCTGCTATTACTCCAATTTTACAGATAAGGACATCAATGCTTGAGAGTTCACTTGCCCATGGTTACGCAGTTAGTAAGCCAAGAACCAAGATTCAGGTTCAGCATGTCCCACTCTAGAGAAGGAACTCTTCATTGCTATTCCATGGCAGTTTCCAAATTCTGGCCTAAGGGGTCCTAAGCAGCTGTATGTTTTAAAAGATTTGTTGTTAAGAAAATCATAGGGCAATATGAAATAATAACTTATGCATGTTCTTCTTAAGTAGTTTCTTTTCTTTCTTCCTTTTTTTTTTTGGTAGGTAGCCAGGAACTATTTAGCCCTGGGTGTCTGGAGAGGTTCTTGTATAGGGCTCAAAGTGAAAATTGCTTCCTTCTTGTCTCTGGAAAAAGCTTACACAAATTAAAGGGGTTATATTTGGTGTACTCAAAAGATAGACATTAGAGTATCTGAGAAACAGAGAGGATAAGAGGCATTTGATCAGGACTGGGGTCAATGGATCCATGTGCATCTCTTGGTAGCAGCCTGGGGAAAACTTCAGGGTGCATAAGAGTAGCTTGAATGATGGACACTGGGCTTTCTATCCACACCAGCCACATCTCAGCCCTCAGCATCGGACAAAAGTACCTGGACTGCTGGACTATAGGGATTGTGTTCACTGAAACAGTGGCCTCTCAACAGGGGACCGAAGACAATTGAGGCATCGCTGATGTTTTGGGAGCTGCATAATACCCTAACAGGGTTGTCCAAACTTTTGGTGTCTTTGTGCCACACTGGAAGAAGAAAAGTTGTCTTGTGACACATGTTAAATACACAAACATTAATGAAAACAAACAAAAAAAACCCCTCATAATATTTTAAGTAAATTTAGGATTTTGTTTTGGGCGACCTTCATAGCCATCCTGGGCTGAGTGTGGCCCATGGGCCACAGATTGGACACCCCTGCAGGTTTGCTCTCTCTTGATGAGTAGGCACCCCAACATGGACTGAAAATGCAACAGCTAGATTGGAGGCTTAGAATTAACTTTAACTTATTTTTATTTAAAAGAACTTGAACACTTTTTACACACCTGAGTTTGTGAATGACCTGGACTTTTTATTTATTAGCTATGTGATTGGGAAAGTTATTGAGACTTTTTGGACTTCAATATGCTTTTTTATAAAAGGATGTTCAATTAAGCACTAGGGACCTTGTTAACGCTCAGCTATAATTTCATTATCTTTTTTCAATTTTACTTCCATGAAACAGCAGAGAATTAAATCTGGCCATGGCGTGTGATAAAATGGATAAGTTCTACCTGGTAGCATGAATTTGAAATTAATTTATAGGCTCCTATATAGTCTTTCAGTTCCCACTTTTTTACTTGCAGAACTTATTCTACTCCTTCTTGGCTTACTGAAATATACTCACAGTACACAGGGTGTCAAGCTGGTATAGAGTTCAAGAAAATATAAACAGGTGTTTGCCCTAAAGGAGAAGGAAAGACACATGAAATAGGTAGAAAAAAATAGAAGTCTTGATAAATTCCTCGACTCTGCAACTTGTCTTAATTCTGCTAGTCAACACCAGGTGAAAAGTCATATCTAGGTTTTGTTCTGTGCATTAGAAGAAACATGAATGCCAAAATGTAAAAAATCACTTTGATAATACCATCATCTGACTCTTTTGCATTATAAGGAGGGCACAGAATAAATAGGTAAGTATCATAGTCCTGTCAAGTAGTACTTTAGCCTTCCCAAATGTTCCCTTTCCCACAGATAATCACCTGAATGTGGGAAGTTAGTAGTAGACATTGACAATATCCTTGGTCTTCCTCAAGTTGATATGAGTGTCTTTCAAGGATATACCCAGGTGCACAGATCAATGAAAGTTAATCTGTACTCTTAGTATATTTGGATGGAACAGGATTTTTAGTCTAAATGAAGTAAATGAAGGAGACTCTAAAGTATGATGTATGCTGATATGCACTGGATCTGGAAATCTGTACAATGACATTAAATCTATAGGATTCTTCTTCCCAAGTTGCTATGATGTCAAGTACTTGTCTATAATAGTAAACTTTTTATAGAGTGACAGACACAAAATATTTTGGGCTTTGTGGGCCATGGTCTCTGTTGCAGTGATTCAACTGCCATTATAAAGTAAAAGCAGTCATAGACAATACACAAAAGAATGGATGTGGCTGTGTTTCAATAAAACTTTATGGGTACTAAAATTTGAATTTCATATAATTTTACATGTTTCACAATATTATTCTTATTTTTATATTTAAGCTACTTAAGTCTGTAAAATTATGTATAATTTGTGGGCAATACAGAAACAGGGGCAGTTTGGTGAGCCCTTATGTAGATTGTTTCTGGTTTTAACTATGAATAGCATGGGATAGGGTAGTGAAGACAGGTCTTCAATGAGGCTCTGGGGAATGTATATAGTTTTGACTTCTCAACCTATTAACTGCATGTACATTGATTGGCAAGTCATTAAAAAATCTCTAGACTTCATGTATATTATTTTATGGTATTTGTGTGGCTGGCGGGAAGGTGGTAGATGATCCACAAATTCTAAAATATATGAGTTAAAACTTTGTTCAGTCACCTCAGGTATTACCCTGCTGGCAAGTAGTATACTTGTGAAAATTGTTGGCATATCTTGTTGAATTGTTATGCTTGCTTGGCTTTGTTGAACTTACAGGGCCAAATTCTACATTTACAAAAATATCCCTGCTAGTTGAAATTTGGCGGGGCTGTAATTTCTATCACTGTCAAGAGAAGGGCAATTACCTTGTTAGAACTATAACAGTTATCAGGAAATTGCCAAAAGGCTTTCAGAAACCAAGATACACTTTCATTTTCCTACTCCCAAACAATTCCTCCGAGAGTCCCTCTCCCCTTACATATACCCTTAAAAGAAAATAAAAAGGCTTGAGAGAAAGGCAATGAAACCTCATTTATCAGATTTTACAATAATTTGGTCTGAGAGGAATTGGCACTGTTTATGAAGAAGGGTTTTGCTGTGTAAATTAAAAAGTTAAACTAACTGAGCTGGGGATGTTTATAGCTTATTTAATGGAATTTACTACTTTAAAGCATGTTTATAGCACCGATTTGCATAAAACCATGTTAATTAAAATTGCTTTCTTTAAAGAAAGCAAGATCTCCACTTGGTAACAGTTTCTTAGAAACTGCTCATTTTTGTAAGAACTTGAAGGACATGAGCCAATATTTATTTGAAATAGGCTTTAATTTCAACATTTTGCAAATTCAGGCTGACCCCTTATTTAGTAGTTAAGGTTAGCAAGACTGCACATTTCCTGGATCTAGCTACAAATATTTGAGGAAAAAACACAAGAGCCTTGATAATTTGAATTAAATGGTAGCAGAGAACTTGTCTAAAAGATAAAGAGGGAGACAAGCCATCTAATGATTAAGGACAGTATTCTCAAACTTTGAAAAACAGAAAAGAAATTTGCACAATACACGTAATATGAAAATTACAACTGAAACTCGAGTGGAAAAAGAATTCCTATTTTATTCAGTTGCATTGATTCCTAAGACAATGTGTCCTTTCTGATATTTTCATGATGAAAATATTTGAAGGCTACGTCTTGAAACTGAAATTATAATTTGAAGGAATATTAAGCAGTTTTTAGGTATGCATACTATTCAGGTTTCCCTAAAGAGATGAATCAAACACAAGGCTTTCCATCTCCAAGAAAGAAAAATGTACAAGTACCCATGAGCTCTTATTGGCACAGTGTTAGTCATGTGGCATCCATGAGTTGTTTTCTTACAAGTGAACTTCTGATTAATAGTCACTGGGTGAGACTGTGGCAGCATAAAGGGCTTACAAGAGTATACGTATTCAAATAATATACTGCTACTACACATGTACTGCACATCCTTGTAGAATAAAAGCGGGACAAGGGAAAGAAAGAAAACAAAAGCTTCTCTTTAGTTTTCTTGAGTTTAACCTGTCCTCATTTTGGAAATCTGGACAACGAGTGTCAGGTAGGCTATGTTCAGATATCAAAACCAACTGTCTTCACTGTTTTTCTGGGATGTCTATTACTTAGTTTTCAGTATTTATGGATAGACTCTATCTCCTAAGCATATATGTATTCACTTCACACAAAGTAAAATACATCTTGAAGGTTTTTACACTAATTTGGTTAAGATAGTTTTCAGTGGTTCCCAAAGCATGGTCCTCAAAGCAGCAACATTGCCTGGAAATGCACTGGGAATGCAAAACCTTGGGTCCTATTCCAGACCAACTGAACTGGACACTCTGTAGGTGGGTACAACAACCGGTGTTTTTCTGTGCCATGCAGGTGATTCTGATGTGAGCTAAAGTTTGAGAATCACTGGCTTAAGCTTGGGGAATACAGTGAAGAAATAAAGAGTCATTACAGTCAAGCTGCTAAATCGAGTAGGTTGAGATTTGAGGATACAATTCTATTCTTGTTTTAACTAGCCTGAGAACTTAAACTTTTGAACTTTCCAGTCCTGTGCCAATGCCTGGATATACATCAAACCTCCAGATACATCTCCAATTACCCTGAAGGACTAAGGAAAGAATGGTCACCTATTTAGACTACCTGATATCTATTGTCTAGACCACCGGTTATCTATAGGATTACCATCTCAGATCCATCCAGAGGCTAAGAATGCAGGATTGATTCTTCTCAAGAATGTATTTTTCACTATAAGAACTCTTAGCTTTTCTTTCTTCTTCAGAATACTATGGACATTTCCTAGTTGCATTTCTGGTTTGCAAATCCTAAGACTCTTAAATAAATCCTTATTATTTATTCTAGCCAAAGACTCCAGATTCTTTTTGAGTTCACTGGACAAGCTAAAGACTCTACATAGCCTGTGGCAAGGTCCCCCTCGCAGACTGGAAACTATGGTCAGTCTAGTTCAGTGACATCTTGGAAACACCAGAACTATTTTTTAAAGCTGTGCTTTCATTTTAGGCTCCTGTTGACTTTTAAGAAAATAATTAACACCCAAAATATGAGTTCATTGTGGAAAAGTTAGAAAATACTACAAAATAAAATATAACCACCCTTAATCAATGCAGATATTCATGTATTTTTTAAAAAAATGGTCCCATAATTCACATATTGTTTTATATCTTGTTTTAACCTTTTAACAATGTATTTTCTATTTTAAAGGAAAGAAAATTGAGGACTAGGAAGGCATACAGCTTATTTCAAGCTCTAGCTAGTTAAAGGAGTAATTAAGATTTGAACCCAAGCAACCTAATCCCATAGCCTTTGCTCTTAATCATGGTGCTAAGCAAATGCATTATAATTTTGTATGACTAGATAATAATAATGTACTTTCACACGACTAATTAATATACCAAGTGGATCTGTTTAGTTAATTTAATATTCCTGGAAACTCACTTATTTCTAAATAATATTATTATTAAACATATTGCTATAATTATCCTTTATCATATACCTTTCATCACTTATTTAAATTCTGAAGGCAAAATTTCTCAAAATGGAACTGCTGAGTTCAATACAATGCTGTTGATACATTTTCAAATTGCCCTTCAACTTACTCTATCAGCAGTATATAAGGATGCCCTTTTCTTCACTCCTTTGGGACATTATTATTATTTAACTTTTGACAAGTAGGTGAAAAATGGTAACTGTGTCTCCATCACTCTTTGATTATGAATAGGGCACAACATTTTTCACAGGCCCATTGACCACTTATATTTCTTTTTTTCTTAACTGTTCATTTGTGTACTGGATCTAATTTATCATGAAAAATTTTATTATACTACAACATACACATAGAAAAAGAAATCAGTTATAAGTATATAGCTCTTAAAAATTTCATAAAGTGAACACACACATATAACTGCATTAAGATCAAAAACAATATGAACAGCAACTAGGAAGTACCTTTGTGATTCTCCTGGTTACCATCCACCTCTCCCAAAAGGTATCCACTAATCTCAGCAGGGGTGTTATTGTTCTCAAAGGGCTGAAAATTATTTTTTTTGGGATATTATACTCCATTTATATACAAAGCACAAATATTCATATATTACAAAAACATATATACAGTATATCTGTATACATACAAGTATATACAGTATATACGCCAAGTAAAATACATTTTGAAAATTTTTAGACTAATTTGGTTAAGATAGTTTTCAGTGGTTCCCAAGGTGTGGTCCTCAAAGCAGCAACATCACCCGGGAACGCACTGGGAATGCAAAACCTTGGATCCTATTCCAGACCAACTGAACTGGACACTTGTAGGTGGGTACAACAGCTTGCGTTTTTCTGTGCAATGCAGTTTTATTAAAATACAATGGAAGGAAGAGATAATAAAAAAAGGTTGAGAAACATCATACTATTCTGACTGTGTAGTTCTGACTGTATTGAAGTTTGTCAAAATCTTGGTCCACTTCTTAAACTGGAATGATCTTTTATTTTGATTTGCAAATCTTTAAACATTAAGAATTTTAATATTTTGTCATATACATTGGAGATAGATTTTTCTAATTTTGTTCTTTGACTTTTAACTTTGTTGACATTGTTTTTATGCGTGGAACTTTAAATGTTTCCTTTTGTTGACTCTTTCCCCTTAAGTTTTCTGGGAGTGCTCTCTCTGGTTCCCTAGAGCATTAGGACACAGTAGTCCACTACCTGGGTTAGGCTCGAGACATCTGAAGGGCAAACAGATGTGAATGGTAGTTGGATTGGAAGCAAGCTGACTTTCCTTGCTTAGCTTAGTACCAGTTTTTCCATGAACCAGGGTGGCCTGAGTAGTATAGAGTCAGCCTAGAGGTCATTTATAATGTGTCCCTCCCACCTAAGAGGGATTCAGCCAAGTGAACTGAGTTCTGCTGGATAAGCTTGGAAGTCATTATGGGTTGTAGAACTGAGGGGTGGTTATAAGTAATAAGCTAAAGTAGAGGCTTTTATGATCTGAATGTTTGTGTCTCTCTCTAACCCCTAAAATTCCTATGTTGAAACCCTAATGCCCATAGTGATAATATTAGGAGGTAGGATCTTTGGGAGGTGATTAGGTCATGAGGATGAAGACCTCATATAGAATTAGTGGCCATATAAGAGAGGCCCTAGAGAGCTAACTCATTCCTTCCACCATGTGAGGATATAATGAGAAGTTTGCAACACAGAAAAGGGCCCACCCCTGACCATGCTGGAAACTTGACTTGGACTTTCAGCTACCAGAACTGTGAGCTTCTGTTGTTTATAAATCCAGTCTGTGGTATTTTATTATAGTAACTCAAACAGGCTAAGAAAGAGGTGTTGCTCACATCAAGGGAGCTACAGTCTGACATTTCTAGCCAGGCACTTACAAGGCACGCACAACTGCATTTTGTATTTAGATTGTCCGAATAGCTTTATTCTGCTCATTTCTTCATTCAGTCATTCATCAGTTCACTCATTCATTTAATTTCAATTTTACTTATATAGTAATTTCTGATGGTGGTTGCTCTTGTTTTTTTTTTTTACATTTCAATTCCAAATACATTTGCAATTTACCTAAGTATAATTTACCTAGAGGTAAAATGTGAGGTAGAAATCTAACCTATCTCCTGTATCATTGTTAAGGTATCACAATAGTAATTATGATCTTTTTCCAACTGACTTGAAATATTGTTCTTACTATATACAAATGAGCATGCCATGTTGTGTCTATCTCTAGACTTTCAGTTTGGACTACCTCCACTGTGTCTATTTGTGTCACTGGGGTTGTATTCAATTTATATACTCATTTAGGGAACTATTGATAGAACAACAATAACAAGCCTCTTCCTTTAGAGGATATGGTATATCTCTGTTTTTTTTTCTTTTTTTTAACATTTTAAGTTTTTTAAATAAAGTTTTAGAGTTTGCTTCAAATAGGTTCTAAATATTTTCAAAATAATTTTATTCCCAAGGTGTTTGCTATTTTTGAATGGGCGTCTTTATTTAATTCTTTATTGAATATTTATTATTTCTAGTAAATTTTTTGTTGTTTACTTAAGGAAAATAGAAGAAAGTGGACTAAAATTCCCTCCTGTTCAACTCCCCCTTATCTCTATGGTGGCTCCAAGAAAAGTCCCTGCAGAGGTCCCCAGTGCTACTCACAGATGACAACTTGAAAATCAGAGAGGTGAACAGTCAGATCATTTACAAGTAATGGTTAGTTTATGTTTTCTTTTATTATACATACACTTCTTACTCTGTCACATGGTAGTCATTTAATAAACATTTTTTTGGCTTAAAGTGAAAAATAAATGAATAATCGTATAGTCTAGTATACTTCCAAAGGTTATTAAAAATGGTGGTAAAAACACATTTTTATTTTTTTCCTGACTTTAAAGTGAAAGCTTGTAGTGTTTCATCACAAAGCATAATACAATCTCTTTGTTAGAAGTAGATTTTTTTATTTCATTCAGGAATATCTTATTTTTACACTATTAAAAGTTTTATAAGGAATGTATATTGGATTTTATCAATGCTTTAGCAATATCTAGCAAGATAATATGTTTTTTCTTGATCTTTCAATGCTATAAATTCTTATTATTGAACTGACTAGATTTTGTGGCCAATAGGCCACCTCCAGCCCAGGATGGCTATGAATACGACCCAACACAAAATTGTAAATTTACTTAAAACATTATGAGATTTTTGGGGGGATTATGTGTCACAGTGTATTCGATGTGTGGCCCAAGACAACTCTTCTCTTTCCAGTGTGGTACAGAGATGCCAAAAGGTTGGACACCCCTGGGCTAGAACTAATTGATCATGCTATCCTGTTATTTGAATACACTGGGATTTGCGATGCTAATAATAACATTTTCCCAAGAAATATTGCCTAATAATTTTTCTTTTATTAACTTCTTGTTGGATCAGGGTATGTGAGCTCAGGGGTTGTCAACTCTGGCTTCTCATCAGAATCATCTCTAAGTGACTTATTAACATATAGATGACTCAGCCCAATAGTAATTATTCTTCTCCAGTTCATAAATTTATTTTATCTTTAATAATTTAAGACTTTTGCTTTCTTTTTATTTCTTACTGCATTGAATGCTTAATTTATTAGCTTCAATCTTTCTCATTTAAGGAAGAACATATATGCTACTTTGAGTACACAAGTACCTAGATCTTGTGGGGTTCCCACAACTGTTAGTTTCTAAATATGATGCAACTGTAAATTTTATTTCCTTTTTGATTCGAGGGCCCCTTAGGAAGGGGCTTAAACTTTTCAATTGATTATTTTTTTAAAAGTGTTTTTTTCTAATTTTGTTGTTAATTTTTAGCTTTATTTCACTCTGATTAAAAATCTAATAACTTATGTAGATTCCACTTTTTGAATTTTAATGAGGTTTTCTTTGTGGCATAATATATAGTAAATTTTTGTGAAAATTCAGTGACTAAAAAGATGTAGTATACTCACAATATGTTTTAAAGTTCAGCATTTAATATATTTTTAATATTAAACTAAACTCAACAATTACATTGTTAATATTCGCTATGTCTTTGTTTATTATCTACTCTTCTTTATTTTTCAAGGACCAGGAGATACTTTGTGATCTCTTATCACTATTTCATTTTTTTATTTTTCTTGCTTTTTTTAAAAATCAGCTTGTGAAATATTAAATAGAGCCACATGATTTTCATGAGTCTCCCATATTTATTATTCTACTAATTTCCAGTTGTAAAAAAAACCCAAAACAAAACAAAACAAAACAAAACAGCTCTGTTTATCTCTGCTGTGTTACTTGATATGTAGAGGACATGGGAGCTGTATTTATCTTCATTATGGGCTCTCTGTATAGTTTTTCTAAGGTGAATATCTTTAATGACTTATAACTTAAACTTAACTTCTGCCTTCCTTCTTATTCCCATTTGCATCACACATTTAGGTTGTTGGTTGTTTATTTTTAAGTTTCAGCTTATTGTTTACCTAAGCTTAATTCATATAAAAGAAAAACAAGAAATTATGCATTTAACGATTTACCTCATGAGCTGTTGCACTGTCTTTCATCTTTAAACCAATATATTCAAATAAACATCTTCCATACACAGAAAAAATTAAATAGTTCTTTCAGATAAAGAAATTCAAAGATCAATGTGGTAATGTCCTGCATAATAGATATATTACCGATTATTGTTTGATGTTAATACTTAGACATTATGAACAATTTGTATACATTTCTCAATCCCAGGGCTGAAAGTCTAAAGATCCATGTAGCTTTAGAATCTGTCTGCAGTTATTCTAGTGACTTTCCAACTAAAAATAGGGGAACGAGCCACCTTAAAAGGAGAATACTGAGTATCAGTCTCTTCAACTTTTGATAAACTGTTTACTCTAGAGTTTATGAATTCACAATCCAATGTTACACACACACACACACACACACACAACCCTCAACAATTTCTAATTTTTCACAGCACATTAATTATTTGGGTAAACTATACTGTAATTACCAAAGATGTCACACATGGTACACACACAATTTGAAGGAGATATCCTAGATCAGGGAGCATTCTAACAAAAAACAACATGAGTATAAAAATATAAATGTAAAATATTAGCCATTTTAAATGCTTGATTATGACTCCAAGTTGCCATTTCTCTCTGCCTCATATTCAGAATATAAAAAATGCACAGCCCTCCCAACCCCATTAGCCTGTGGATTGTTAAACTGACTGACAAGAGAGTCAAAGCCTCCCTTAAATCTGTATTCCGTTATTTTTAGTTACACCCCAAAATAAATAGCAGCACATCATTTGGGTTCTTACATATAGCACCTGCAATTCTGTAATATCTGTCTGGGAATGTATTGTTTCCAGGTATACCTTGGGCTTAGTCTGAACATTTGCAGATACAGATTTGGCAAACAGCCTTACTCTTGGACTCCTTTGTGGCTCCTTCAACTAAATCGACCTCCCTCTTGGGTGCTCAGGTATTCTGGTAGGGGTTACAGCGGGAAGGTGGGAACCAGGTACCTGGCTGGGACCTATCTTTCTGCTCTTATCCTTTGGAATAACATTAATTTAATTGTATTTGTTTGATTATAACACATGGCTGAGTTTAGGTTTTTGGTCAAATTTTAGTTCTTTTCTTTCAATAGGCAAATATGTTTTAGTTACATATTTTTGCTTAAAATAGTATGTGTGGTCTTCTATCCCTTTATTATGTTTTAAATAGTTCTTCTAGATCTTCACTTTTGCTTAATTTTCCTATTTTGTAATATAATTTCTGTGTTCTTTTTCTCCCTAGGACTTTGGAAACTATTTTTAAAAGCTGTGGGAAATATTTTTAAGTGATTAAACACTCTTAAATTTTACTTTTGGTTCCTGAAGAAGTTATTTGGTTACTAAAAATTAAGTCTCTGTAGCCCCAATTTTTCATTGTTAATCCACTGTCACTATTAAACATTTTCTTAAGACCATATAGTTTAAGTTTTCCAAAAATTACTTCCATTTCTTGAAATAAATGGCATTCGAGACTATGCTACTAATTCTTGCATGTTATGTTCAGGTTACTATTTATGTTGCAGAATTATTTTAAGTGTACCAAATTATTTATTTTGGATTGCTTATATCCTTGTTTTTAGTCCTTTTACTTGCCTAAAATTAGTGTGGGTGGTTTCTGTTTGGCTCTCTCACCATTTACTTGAAAACTTCAAATCTTCCTAGAGCTTGAGCTGGAGAGTTCCTTGAAGCAGGTAAGTATTAAAAGCCCACCTACTCAGAAGGGCGAGTAGGAAGGGAGAGAACTGAGGCTGCAGGCATTCCGAACTGGGATCTTCACCTCTGCTTGGTTCTCTGGGTTTGTTGAGCCTGCAGGATCGGGGACCCATATTCCACACGTGGCTTCCCCTAGAGGAAAGCCATGGCCTGTGTCAAGCTCCTACTCTTCAACCTCTGTGGGCTGCAAGGGGGGAGAGTTCTGTCTCAGTGAGCTGAAGGGTGGGCTTCACCATACTCGGGAATTTGTTTTCTGTCTGGTTCATTAACAGTCCTGGTGCTGAGTGTCACTACCACCAGAGGAAACATCCCCAAATGTTACTGACTCTTTGTCTCTTATGACCGGGGGTTTTCTTCCAGTCTCTGCCCCATTGCCAAATGGGGCACCTTGGGCAACCCAATTCAAACTGGAGTAGAACTTTCTTTTCATACCTCTAGCCCTCATGTCTCAAATTAAGATAAATAAGATGTCTTTCTTAAAAAAAAGTGGACAATCATTTACATATTCTGGAGCTTTAGCTACATATTTACTGGTTACTTGGATTTTACCTTGTTCAATTTGAGTTGTTATTTATTGCACAGATCTAAATAATTACACACTTTTAGAGCCCTTCTTCTAACTCATTATCTAAGTTGTGACTCATTTTTTCATTAATGGTAAATGTGTTTTTAGCATATTTATTTTTGATTCTTAGGCCTGAAACTGATGTGGGGACCCTGCATATATTATCTGGGTGGGAAACTGCTGTAGTAGAAATCGCTGAGCTACACTGGAAATTAAGTAGATTAATAAGCCATCCTGGATCCATCACGTAATCACTATGATCCTTAGTTTATTTCTCTAGAATATGGGAATAACACCAACTGTGCTACCTACTGCAGCACAGGATTTTTGTGAGGAATAAATGAGATTGTATATAAGAAAACTATGTCCCAGGAATAACGAAGAACTCTAGGGGGGAAGCATGTATCAATCTTCCTCCCTGAAGTGAAGTAGTGGTTTCCTTCTCACTGATTTTACTCTTCTGAATGAGAGAGAATGTTTCAGGTAAAAAAGAAATAAATAAGCAATTTGTTCCATGAAACCCATTCAGTATTCATTCATTCATTGAACACAAAGTCAACAGGCCAGTTCTTTCCTTCAGAAGCTTACGTTTTAGTATCAGAGATAAGCAATATACAAATGTAAAAGCAAGATCAATGATAGACATCATTCAGAAAACTGGGAGAAAGAGTCAAATCAAAATGAGAAGTTACTTTTCAGTGGTATAAAGTCTCAGTTATGCAAGTGAGTACATTCTAGAGATCCTCTGTACAACATAGTACCTGCAGTTAACCATACTTTTTTGCAAACTTAAGAATTTGTTAAAAGGGTAGATTTCATGTTTAACATTCTTACCACAAAAAAAGGGAGTGCCAACAAACTTTCTGAGGTGATATTACCTTGATTGTGGTGATGGTTTCGTGGGTGTAAGCATATGTCCAAACTCAGTAAATTGTATATATAAAATAAGTACAGGTTTTTGAATATCATTGTATCTTAATAAAGTTGTTTAAGAAAAGAAAAAGAAAGGCACCACACAACAGAGACAGTACTTGTTATTTTGGGTAATGATGATCAGGAAAGATTCATTCTTTTAAATTCTGAAGAATGAAAACTTGTAATTAAACTATTTGGTGAGAGAATAATGTTTGAAGTTTTCATAAAGACTTTCACATATGTTTTCCCTTTTGCATTTTATAACAGCTTTTTGAGGCATATAGTCTAGATATGATCTAGATTTGAGACATAGCCACAGGGAATCTCAGACCCCACTAGACAAAATTTCAAAATAGTGAACATACATACCCATTTCATGTCTGGTGCTGGCCACACCTACGCCATACGTCTCTAGAACATCCTTCACTGTCCTCATAGATTCATCGTACCTGGCTGCCAGGCCAAGGAAGTTATAGGAGCCCATGTTGATGACATCTTTGATGATTCTTCCAGTGAACCTGAAGAGAGAAGGACAGGTGAGCACAAAGGGCTTTGTCATTTAACATCATCCTGGTGCCCCAGAAAGACTCTCCCAAAGGGGTCTTGGGTCTGGTCCAAATTGTGTATTTTCTTTTAGACTTGCAAAACGGTCTGCCCTTAGTGGAAAGCATCCTCATAATGAAGCTGGATAGAGTATTACAAAAAGGTATCTCAAGCCACGCAATATTATTTAGCCCTCATTTGCCTTGAGCACTTACTTTTATGACACCTGCGTTCTGGTTTAAATTCCAGCAAGAACTTTCTAAATGAGAAAAAGCCACAATCATCCCTCTCTCAGCAAGAAGTAGGAGGGAATAACTTGTCGATAAAGCTGAAAAGGGCTTTTCCTTGCTGGCTCTGTGTATCCTGCACTTTCTGACATGGGTCTCACTAACATTGCAATATAAACAAGCCACCATTGGTTGCATAATTACTGTGACTTTCCCCACTGGCATATGAGAGCTTGCAAAATGTTGAATGATGGAAGACTGGTTGCTTCCATGCTTTGGTTTTTCAGATCTGTAACCTGGTACCCATGATAGGATTTCCTTGAAAGGATTTTTTTTCAACCAAGGTGGCTGCCTCACCTAAATGTCCAGTTGTAGTCATCCGACACCCTCTCGATCACGTCGAACAGAGGCCCTGGGGCACTGCAAATGGGCCGGTTCCAGTTGTCCCTGATTCTCATGTAAAGGTTCCGTGTGTAAAAATTCTCAAAGTTTTGATATAGCGGCACGAAGTCCTGTATAACAGTAGCAGAAGTTTTACCTTTTGTCCACTGTTTTTTGTATCTCATTTGTAAGTGAAGGCTAGGAGAAGGCCTAGAGGAGCCATGCAAATATTCCATCTGCAAACAGTTTTTGAGTAAAGATTTGTGAAAAAGGGGACAGGTAGGGTCCACAAATAACTATGGGAGGGCGCTATGCCCAAAGAACTTACATTTTAGTGGGGAATGTAGAAAAATGTAGCAAATAAAGACAACAAAGGTGATAGATCAATATAAAACAAGTCCCAAAATGTATGGTGGAGACAATGAATCCCTGCAAAATTTCATCTGAAGAGAGACAGTAGGTATTTATGTCCAAAGCAATTTAGTTGGAAAAAACAGGTTGGGTGATAATTTGGTCTTAATTTTTAAAAACATGAATATCCCCACTCATTGTGCATTTAGAAGCGTGGATGAACTTGAACTTTGGATCTGTTAGCAAAAGTGGAGGCAGGTCTATGGTTGTCATATAGTCAAGGACCTAGAAACTGAGTTGAGTTTTTGGAGGTGCCTGGCTTCTCTCACAGTTGAAATAATAGCACTGTTTTGCAGTATAAAATATAATTCAAGCCCGAGGGATTTGCAATTCTGCTGAAGTTCAGAGCAAGATATATCTAATATTTTCACCTAACTCCTAATAGTACAAGGCAGAAAGTGAAAAACCTAGGCTTAAGCCAAGTACTTGGGGCGTGTGTAAGATTAGAGGTAGAGGGAGAGACACATCTTGCTGGAGGAATCGAGGTGGCTTTACGTAGAAGGGATACCAAAGGTAGAATGAGATTGCCATTGGCAGGCACGCCTGGAGTCTGTCAGGGGGAATGGGTCTGTGTGCTGGAAATGTAGGGTGTACTTGACTTGGGGATATAGCATAATCTGCAGGTCAGTAAACAGGCTGTAAAAAATGTTATTAAATCAAGAATGACAAGAATGAGTAAGAGTGAAACCCTTGCAGGACATTTGGTCATGTACCAAAACATCCATGGAGACATTTGGTCCACACTAACCCTGTGTGTCATCTCCAGCTAAGCTACGGAGTTCAGAAAGGTGATTATTTGCAATATAGCTACAACACAATTATTGGACCAGTAAAACATGATAGCATTTTTTATGTATGAATCCTGTAAACCAAAAGTAGAAAAAAATGTTATGGGTTGTTTGAGCCGAGGGAGTTTTCTAAGCATGAACATTTTGGATAGGAACATATGTCAGGGATATCTGGCATGGACAAAATGCCTCCATGGACACTTTAGACAGGACCAACTGTCCATTAACTGAGTAACACATAAGGCAGATCTTGTTACTCTTTGCTCAGAACCTATAATGGCTCCCACCTCACTGGGAGTCAAAGCCAGGGTCTTGACTGGTCTGGCTCTCTGTTACCTCTCTGATCCCACCCCTTACTATTCCCAGTGGTGTGGGTGAGTCTGTAATGTCAGTTGGTACAGAAATTGGGATCCTTAAAGTGTGCAATGAGACATTCACATGTTATCTTGGAGGTAATGGGAGCCGCTGAATAATTGGGAGTGAGCTTTCTCATTCTCCTGCTCGTCCTCTTTAAACTCTTTGTTCTCTTTTCCCTTATGAAATGACACTAATTTCCTGAGTGAATATGAGAACCACAGGGAAAGTCTTTGTGGAAGACTTTGTGCTACTGGGGAGGCCCAGTCATCTCCTGAGCTGGTTCATTCCGGAGGAAAATATATCGAATCTGTAGGTTTAATGGCTGGTGACTGCAAGCCATGATCTTTTTTGTCACTTTATCCTTTGTTTTTTCAGTGACAATGGCATCATTTCTTAGGTGAAATTTTGATTGTAAGACAGAATGTTTATCACCTCATACTGGGGCAACCTATTGTATATGAATTTGAAGGATGGTTGGGCTACTATACTGGTCACATTTGTAAGTTGAAAATCTCATACCAAGTGCATTCGCTCTCAGATAGCTAAATATCATGATATAGATTTTATTATGATTAAAATCTACAAGGTTATGGTAATCAATTATACCCGTATGTTCTAACACAGAAGTGGACATGTTTTTGAGAGAAAAGGAGATTGTGTGTAATTCCAGGAAAATTTTTCCAAACTATTTCCTCTTTGATTTAATAAAATTTTTACAGTCTGTTTACTGACCTGCAGATTATGCTATATCCCCAAGTGTTGTATCCTTCTGTTTCTAATTTTGAAATATTTTATTTGAAATACATCATATAAACTCATCCTATCTAGATAAAAAAGACAAGTAGGTCATTAAGTAATATTTATGGACTCTGAATGAAATTACAGTTTTAGATTTTATGTGTCATCTTACTCAAAATAAAATTAACAGTTGGTTTAGGAGAGAACTTAACAGTTGATTAAGGCTGTTAATGATTGGTATTGGGTAGAAAAGAACCAAAACATTATGTTTTCAAAATTAAAACAGAATTAACTTCAGATATGGAACCACAGGTGCACAAGATATCAGGGTAGAGGGATCAAGGAAATCACAGCATTCAAATACTAATTTGACAAGTGATAAAAATCAGATCTAGAAAAATCACTTGAACTCAGATCAACCTCCCACTTCAACCACG
The DNA here is from genome assembly GCA_004026545.1 of Mormoops blainvillei. Taxonomy (NCBI): domain Eukaryota; kingdom Metazoa; phylum Chordata; class Mammalia; order Chiroptera; family Mormoopidae; genus Mormoops; species Mormoops blainvillei. Next base: position 21,677 of record PVJD01000512.1, on the reverse strand, counting down.
TTCTCAGTCATCACTTTAGGGTAACCTCAGGCTGGCATCTGCCCCAGCTTGTCCAAGCTTCCCTCTAAAACACCAGCAAGGACAAAAAAATAACCTACAATATGGAAATTTAAGGCAAAGAGATTAGTAGATGATGAGGGAGTGTGCATTCACCATAAGGAACTTGGCACTGACTTGAGAAAACAACTGGGGACTTCCCATCATTGATGCCTTATGAAGATGTACCATTATGGCCCCAGAAGGAAGGTGGGAAAATTCTCCATGCTGCCAAACCTTTCTGGCTTCTGGCTCAGAGATCCAAAATGTCTACCTATGAGAAAACCAGAAGCTAGCCCTTAATTGGGATAAATGCTCTGAGGACAAAATACAAGGATTGTAACCAATTCTGCAGCATCAGAGAAAAAGTTTCTGTTAGGCAATGATCTCCACATTCAAAAGAACTTTTTATTAATTAGGTGCGTGTAACTTCTATGTCAAAGGGATGACCTCCCTCCCTTCCTTCCTCCCTGCCTTCCTCCTTCCCTTCCTTCCTTTTCCACACAGAGACATTTCTTTGTGGATGGTGTGTGCACTATCCCAGATCTGAAAATCAAGCTCGGCAGTTTACAAGTTCCTGAGAGGGACAATTGAACTTGGAAACCTAATTAGAACTCAATGTCTGGTCCAGGGAAGAACTGCTTTGCCTTTGGCACCTCCTCCTCCTCTTCCTCTGTACCCGTGAGGCTTCCTACCACTGTATGGGTGTGCCGTCACCTCACCCCATTCCTTTGAGCATCACTGAGATTTCTTCAGGAGCAGTCAACACCTTGCAAAGGTCAATGTCCTCTAGTCTCAGTAAAGCCTCCCACAGCATTTTAAGTATACCAGAAAACAAAACTGGACTAGATATTGCAAAAACAAGCATTGCAATAGGATAACATTGCAATAACTTTGCAATATCTTTATCCATCTGTAGATTTAACTTGTCATTTGACCTACTCACTCTTTATTTTTCCTTCTGAAACAAGTGACTAGGTGTGAGGGTACATCTCAGGCTGTAAGGACATAATTATTTTAGTGGTAGGATGAGGGAGGAGTCAGCCACACAGTAAAACCTGGAAACACAGCTACAATAATGGCTTGTTTCTTCTGCAATGTCACAATCGTTCTTTTTATACCTTTAAGCTTGTAAGTTACTTGATAATTTTCCAAGTATTACAGATATTTCTATTCAAGTTTTATAGATAATTAATGGAAAGGCAGAAAATTTGAGTGGACAAAATGGGAATTGCACTTTGTTCTAAAACCAATGCTCTTTGCAATAGATCATGGGGCAGGGCTAGGTGTTTATAAGGAAGTAAAGAGGACATATCCATCACCCATTGTAGAAAATCACTAGAAAATTTGGAAACATATTCCTTCTTATTTCACTTAACTACATGCACATTCAGTAGCAAATAGAATCATGAATTTGTAGAGAGAGAAGGTATCATCACCAAGCACTGTTATTCATTTGTTCCTACACTGACACTTTTGTTCTCACCTAATATTTAATTTTATATCATTATTTCCTTTTGAGAAATAGCTGTTTCTCTTACCAGGCCCACGCTCAGAATAAGAATAAAATATGTTTGTGTTTTCTTTTTGGTTGAAAAGGATAACCATATTATAAACAGTCCTTTGAAGTATGAGAAACACAAAGGAAAAAAGGCTAAATTTAATTTTTCTTATTAAAAAATTAGAGGAAGTTTGAGTAAACATGGTAGACTCAGTGCTTATATGTGTATTCTACTACTCATCTAAAAGTCCTGTGAAATGACAAAAAATAGGAATTTAAAAAGAAAATAAATTTATAAATGTCAGAAAGACAGACAAGAGTATCATAAGTCGAAAATATTGAAGTCACAAAATATAGAAAATAAATAAGATCTGATCAGTGGATAAATAAAACCATAGGTAACTATAGCTCTAAAACGTTTTCAGAGAAGACTGGTGTGGACATAAGCTACCTGTAGGAGAGCTTCAAGCTCTAAGAGTCAGTACCTACAAGAAGCTGATACTCAGGGTAAATAACTGGGAGGCTAGATCCCTTTGCCTGCCTTGTATTGAGTTAATAAGTAAGAAGCAGGACAAAGCATTGTGGTGGGGAACAAGGGCTGAACACAAGAGCAATGCCCTAATGTGGGGGCCCACACAGCAAGAACACAAGCTACTGTTCCTGACAATTCATTCTATTTCTTTCTACAATCACTCGAGATAGGTGAACACATGGGCAAATAAGAATTCTGAATACAAAAGTGAGCATAAAACAAAGTGTCATGGCTATTTAAGGAAAACTAGCACAAGAGGCATCAAATTCAACAGGCAGAGAAATTAATAACTAGAGAAAAGGCAATAGAGCAAAAAGAAGAAGAATTATTTATATATGTATATATACACATATATGACATCTTTACAGAGGCACAACAAAATCATGTATTCTTTAAAAACATATTTAAAAGTATAATGGACACAGTTGATAAACAAATTAATAAGCTACAATAATAAGCTGACTAGTTTTTAGGACTTAATGAGAAAAGACAGATAAATGAAAATATGAAGGAAAAGTGAAGAGATATGAAGGACAAATTCAGGAGATCTAATAGGAGTTACAAGATTGAAGGAAGGAGAAGTGAAGAGGAGGAAAAGGCGAAGAAGGAGGCAGAGGAGGAGGAGGAGGAGGGGAAAAATTCCAGAGAAAAAGAAAAGTTTGAATTCTAAAATGTAAATGATATATTAGGTAAGAATGAAATAAATAAGTAAAAACCAAAATCATTATACACCCTGGTTAAACTTCAGATCTCTTAAAGATTAAGTGAAAAACTTGAAAGTATTCAGAAAAGAGGGAAAGGCAGTTTATATACCAAGAACAAGAATTAGATAGCTTCAGGCTTTATTTAGGTGAAAGTTGTAGAAAACATTATGAGGGAAAGTAATTTTAAACTTAAAATCTTGTACTCATCCAAGCCAGCAATCAAATGAGAAACCAAACAAAAACATTCCAATATCTAAAAGAAGTCATGAGTTTCACTCCCACAGGCCTTTTCTGTAATAATTGAGTGTGTACCTCAACAACACAAACAATGAAACTAAGGAGACAGACAAGAGATGCCAGGAAAAATAGTGAGTGAAGGCACTGATGGAATGTGGTTTAGCCCAAGTAGTTTTACTTATGTCGTATGAAGAAAGAGAAACTAAAAATTAATAAATAAATGACAACCTGGATAATGAGCGTGTGGGAAAAAGAAAGTGAAAGTTTATTAAATTGTTCTCCTGGCAGGGGAAGACACTAGTTACTGAATATTGATATCTAAATTCTAAATATATGTGCTGAATATTCAAAGAGAATCATTAAAAATAGCAGGGGAAATATTATATAGAACTTTCTAATGGTGACAAGGAGAAAAATGCAGGAAAAGGAACTCAATCAAATGTACCAAAGGTACAAAAGAAGAAATAGTTAAAACTAAAAATAAATAACAGAAAATGTGACTCAAATATAAAGATAGCAGGAATAAGTTTAAACACATGAGTAATTAAAATATTAGGTTTAACTATATGGAATTGCCAATGTTTGACATTTTGACCTATAAAAACATTAATTTCATATGGTTCGAATAAGTAATTGTTCATAAATTATCTCATGAAAATACAGAAGTTTTCACATTTGTTTTTACAAATAAACTGATATGTTGTTTATAAGAGACACACAGTGTCTGAAAATGAAGAGATGGCTGTTGATAAAAAAACAGATGCACCTGTTGGGCAAAATAAAGTATAAAATAAAAGCATGATAAAAGGGAAAATCCACCAAGAACTGTAAGAACCATGGAATTTTGTATCTGACAATTGAAATACGTAAGAAAAAAAAACTAACAAATCCACAATCACAGTGGAAGACATTAATACACATTTCTCAAGAATTGTAAGTTAAACAAAAATTAAGTCTTAGAGGACTCAAATAGCATAATTAACAAGTTTGTTGTAATAGATTTAAAGGCCAACTTATAGTTTTTCATGGCACATAAGGAAAACATAAGAAATTGCAATACCATCTCAGAGTTTATCCAGGTCTAGCTCTGTTCCCTGAAGGCAGAGGAAGATTTTTTTTGTGCTTCACAAATCCTGTTGGCTCCTCTACACCAACATACTGATCTTAACTAAGTGGGCCTTAAAAGTCTAGCCAGGAAAACAGCTGTTTTTAAAATAACTTGTTTCTATGGGATTTAGTTCCAAATAACATATCTATCCACTAACACCTAGGTTCCAAGTATGGGACATGATTTCAGCACTTAAGAGGCTGATACTCTAATGAGGGGAATAAATTATACACATAAACCATGTAATCAAGTGCTATTATACAAACACACATACACAAGGGTTTGAGAACAGAGGAACCAAGAAAAGTAAGAAGAGCTTGACCACCCGTGCTGGTCAGACACATCTAGAATAGTGTGTCCAGGACTGACCATCGGACTTCAAAAGGTCCTTTGACAAGTTGTGCTAGGGAAGGTCAGCCAGGATGGGGAAATATCTGCTCAAATGACTCTAACAGGAAACATGTCCTATGATGAAGGGTTATATGATGAAGGTACAGGGATATTTGGTCTGTAGAAGAGATTTGTTGGAGGTGGACAGACCTGAGATTGAACCCAGCTTCATTTTTTATTTGCTATATGATCATGAACAGGCCAATTAACTTCTCTAATGTTGTGGAGACAATAAGGCCTACCCGTGGTGAAGGTGATTGGCTATATGTTAAAAGGCACAAGCCTGACCAACGCCCCAGTGCAGAGTTAGAGCTCACTTGGCCAACATGCAGAGGGTGAACCTGGCTCTGCCACTTAACACTTGTATAGCCTGTGGCCAGTTTTCTTAACCTGCTTTAGTTCAGTTTTCTCATATGTAAAATGGGAATAGCGACTCCTACTTCATAGGTGGCCAGAAAATTCAGTGAGAATTCATGTCCGGTGCTTTCACAGAGTACCCTGTGAATTCAGGAAAAACAATTTCAATTTGAGTACCGAAGAAACTGTGAAAACTAAGGAGTGAATTCATTAAAGGTGGTCAAATTTGAAATTAATATGAAAATATCAGTAGATTGCTTATTTGCCATCAATAACTAATTAGAATATGGGATAGGGAAAAAAGAGAGTATTCAAATAGCATCACCATAAGAAAGAATCATAGCCAAACAGTAATCAAAAGGGAAATGATAAAGCTTTAAAGAAAATTATAAAATTTTATTAAACAATATAAATAGCTAAATAAATATAGACATATTATGTTTCTAAATGGAAAGACTAAATATTATAAAATTGTCCAATTTTTCAAAGTTAATCTGTAAGTTTAATGGATTGCTAATTAAAATAAATATTTTTTTCTTTAACTCCAATGCCTAGGGAGGTAATCGTAAGGTATACACAGAGAGAAAATCTGTAAGAATTACCTAAAACTTGTACATTTACCTAAAAAATAGATCAAGTCAGTGGTTGAAAATAACCTATTTAATTAACAATATTGAGACAATTAAAAACCTTTTAAAAAATAGTCCTCCTACCTCACACAGCAAATATAAATAAAGTCTAGATGGATTTGTGGATTAAATATATAAATAAACACATGAAATCATAAGGACTGAATTAAATTATAGAAAAATTTGCTATAGTTTTAAGATAAAAAAATGACTTCCCAAACAAGATTAACACCCATCCCCAAAGGAAAAAACCCCTGGCAAAATAACAACAACAAAGAAAACATAAACAAAATATTCATTTTGTTGCATATGACTTAAAAATTAAAACTGTATGTGTGGCTAAATATAACAGAAAAAGTCAAAAACCAAGAAACAGTATTAGATAAATATTTAAAATACATTTAACAGACAACTTATTAATATAAAGACATGTAGAAGGAATTCCTATAAATCAGCAATAACAAATAATTTAATAAAATATGAGCAAAGGATATGAGTAGGCAATTAAAGAGGAGTAAGCATAAATGACTAACAATCATATGAAAAGGAGTTCAGTCTGACTCTTAATCAGGAAATGCAAATTAGACAAGAAAAAAGTATGTTCATCAATAAGATTGGCAAAAAAAAAAATGCTGTTAAGGTCAACATTATCAAGTACTAGAAAGAAAGCAAGAACTCTCAGGTATTGCTGAGACTTATCAGGTATTGCTGATAAGTCTAGCTAGCCAAACTTTTTTAAAAGGTAATTTGCTAATCTCTCAGAAGTTAAAATGTATATTCTTTGGAGCAGAAAGCCACTTTTAGGCACTATCATCAAAAATGTATGCGCTATTCACTGAATAATTATTTGCAATAATAAAAACACGGTGAACAATACACAAACACGCATCCACATTATGGGACGCCATTATGCAACTATTAAAAGGAATGATGCAACTCTGTACTGGCATGTAAAGATCTCCAGACATACAGTTAGATTAAGAAAAGTAAGTCACACATATGTATATGATCTCACTTAGGTTAAGGAAAGGACAGAGTAAGTGCAAATGAACATATGTGTAATTAAGTGCATGAAAAGACAGAAAGGATGCATAGAGACTGCTATTGCTCATTATTTCTATAATAAAAAAGGATACAAAGACATGAATTTGAGGAGGGGTTCTTTATTAGGGCTGGTGATAGCCCACCCATTCCTCACATGGGCTTAGGGCTAGTTGGTATACATTAGCAAAGCTCTACCTTATCAAAATCTACCAACCCTGCCCACTATCATAGATTCCTTCTTGCGAAGGTAAGTTCTGAATCTTCACTGTGGGGAGGCTCTGATCTTCTAATTTAACTTTTACTGATAGTCTTATTTTATAAAATATTTCTAGAACTTTGATTTTGGAGTTGTTTGGCTGACCCATGGGACATGATCTTCTGCTAGATATAATTGTGAATAAATATTCATCCCTTGTGAAGGTGCATGTGTTTTTCAGAAACAGCTAGAAGGTATTTGCAACCAAGCTTGGTTGGGAACATTGAAGATTTTACTGGCCAGGGATTCCTGTTCTGTATAAAGCTATTGATTTCTTAGTGATACTTAATTCAAGGAAGTGAGTGAGAGTTGTGCTGAGGGAGGACCATGCCAAGCAGAGGAGAAGGAATGAAAAATCTCTGAGGGAGGTACAGGGGAGCTCTTTTTGAGGAAGAGTAGGAGGTCCCAGTAGTTGAGGTAGTTGAGCCAGCTCTGGCTCTCACTCTGAGTAAGAAGAGAAGGCAATAAAGGGTTTTGCCCAGTGATGTTCACTTGGTTTTTAAAGAAATCATATTGCTTGTTAGTTGAGAAGAGACTGGAGGGGTTGAGCATGGAAGAAAGGTACATCTAGGCAAGAGAAGATGGTTGTTTGGACAAAGTTGGTGGCATCATGTGCGGTAAGAAATAGTTGAAAAACAAATATATTTTAAACATAGCACCAACAGTATTTGGGGACAGATTTGACTTGGGTTACAAGAGAAAGAGAGGAGTCAAGAACAAATGAGGTTTGTAGCCAAGAGAGGAGTCAAGAATGACTGAGATTTTTGGTCAAAATACCTGGACTGTTGGAGTTGCCAGTTATTAATTTGGGAAAGATTATAAGAAGGATAAGTTTAGAGGGGAAGCTAAGGTGCAGCTTTGAACATGTCAAGACTGAGTGATTGTTGATAAATGGCATCCGGTGGATAGGCAGACTGGACAGTGGCCTGGACAGGAGCCCAGACATTGACTCTATGGTCATGAGAAGTGGTAGGGAAATCAACTATGTGAGCACAGGTTCATGTAGGTGGCGACTGAAGAAGTGTATGGAAGGTCTGATCTTTCTCTATTTCTTCAATGGAATAGGAACAAGGTTATTAGCAGAAAGTCAGGAGGGACAAGTGTTGGGAGCTTGGAAAGAAGGCAGAAAGTATAAAATGGTCATCCAGAAGAGCTAGTGAATAACTGTACTAAGGTACTATAAAGGGTAGATAGTGTCAGAACATAGCTGAATTCTTGGACATCCTGGTCCAAGAATTGTTTGTTGGCGTGGGGGTCACCTCCATATTGAAGCTGAGTCTCAAAACAGTATTTATACCTTAACACAGGTGATAACAACTTCAAATTGAGAACCTCTAGAATAGCAATGCTTCTTACACTTTACACTTTAATGTGTGTATATCACTTGAAAATCATGATAAAATAAAGAATTTGCTTCAGAAGTTGTGAGCTAGGCCTGAGATTCTGTATTTCTAACAAGTTCTCATGTGATATTGGTGAGAAGGATCAATTTGTAGTCTCTAGACCAGCAGTATTGGCATCGCCTGGAGCTTGTTAGAGATGCAGAACCTTCACCCCATACCAAAGCTATTAAAGGAGAACCTACCTGGTCACTAGAACATTTGTATGCACAGGAAAATTTGAGAAGCATTGCTCTGCAACACTGGTTTCTAACTTGGGCTGCACATGGGAATCACCTGGGAAACTTTTTATGAACCTTGCCAACCAGGGTACACCACAAAACAATTAAATCAGGATATCTGCAGATAAAACCCACATATTAGCAGCTTTTAAAGATTCTCAAGTGATTCCAATGTGAAGCCAAGATTAAGAAACACTGCTCTGATATTGCCATACTACAAGTTGCTGACTAACATGCCAGGTTCCCAGAGAAGAACCAATGAAGCTGAGTTTGGACCCACCCAGGTCTAAACAGGAAGACCAGTGCTTGGGCTGTCTGTTTATTTTAGACAAAATCATATTTCACACCCAGAGATCTTAATGGACCCTGTACTTCAAATTACTCAGAAGAAAGTCATTCTGGGAGAATCAGGCTCTTGCATCAGGATGCAAAACAATAAGTTTTAATTCATGTGAACATTTGGAGATGGGTTGTAAACATTCTTATAGCTACAACTTGCTGAACCCACTTTTATGTGGAAGTAAAAATCTCTGGGGATGGGTTAGAAATGTCAAGTAATTGCAGGGGAACTGAGGAATATCTGGATCTAATGTGAACACAAAATTTCAATTAAAATGCTTTATAACAGTCTGTTGTCTTGATGAATCTGCTAACAAACCATGAGAACTGAGAAGTGTGGCTGTGCATGAGGGTTTTAAAACCTCTGATGATGATTGATATTTATTTGATTATGTTTGCTCACATCTTTTTCATTTTGAGAAATTGGGCCATTCCATCACTGAGAGAGTATTTCATCTAGAGGTTTTTAATAAATTGCAATTCAACTCTAAAGTTGCCTTTGATTAAAAAAAAATGCATTTCCCCAAAATTAAGAGCTAAAAGGAGAAATTAAGCAAACATATTTAAAACTTGTATCACCTTGGCTGGGTGGTTCAATTGTTTGGGGTATCATCCAGAGCACCAAAAGGTTGTGGGTTTGATTCCTGGTCACGGCACATACCTAGATTGTGGGTTCAATTCCTTGTCAGGGCGTGTACTAGAGGCAACAGATAGATGTTTCTCTCTCACATCAATGTTCTCTTTCTCTCTCTCCCTTCCTCTCTCTCTAAAATCAATGAAAACATATCCTCAGGAGAGGAGTAAAAAAAAAAAAAGAACTTAAAAAACCCCTTTGTATCTGTGTTGCTCTTTTCCTTGCCAGTGTCCTCTGATTGCTGGCGGGACCTAGGGGAGGCACCAGGTGCTCTGGGCCTGTGTCGCTTTTAGTGCCCTCCTGAAAGGAGATTTTGATTTTTCTATTCTTTTCACTTTTCTTATACTAATGAATGAGTAATCAAATAATTCAGCAAAGGGATTATCAACACTTCATGTTTTAATATCAATTTCAGAGAGTTCGGGCTAGAAATCAAAAAGAAAAAAAAAGGAAAAAAGAGATTCTAAATTTGGGGCAACACTTTAGTTTAAATGGATAGTTTTGGTATGTCAGAAGTCATCCCAGTGAGAGAGAAAATAGAGAAACTGGATTAGTAAGTGCTTATAAAGTTAGAAAAAAGAAGGAGATGGACGTGTAGTTTTATATACATTTTTGACTGTATTTTTATATACATTTTACTATGTGTATAAAAAATATCATGTTGTACACCTTAAATGTATACAATTTTATTAAAAATAAGATTAAAATATTAAAAAATGAACAGAGTCAAATAGCCTAATCAGAAATAACAACATCCATTTACGGTATTTTTAAAAACATAATAACACGTGTCCATCACCACTTGGCGGACGTGCTTTCTTTCCTGGCATCATTTTGTGCATGGCTGGTTTGTCTTACAGGACAATCTGTTCTCCCCGTGACCAGCGTTTAGAATAGAATAATGCTTATTTCTGCTAAAAGAACCAGGGGTCATTGAAAAGGAACACATTCTGTAGCTCCAGCCAGAGGCTTCAAGATGTGCCTCAGACAGCTTATTAACACAGAGAGAAGAGCGTCAGAAGTTTATGGCTGGGGGTAGCATTAAAAGATAAAGGTCAGACTGGAGATAGAGTGTCTAGTCAAGTAGTTCCATAAAAAAGCATATATTGATTCCAGCCATCGCAGTTTATTAGCACCTGTTATCCTGAAGGCTTCTAAATCTCTAAAGGGGCTCAAAAGGAAGAAAAATTATAAAAAGGATGCATATAAAAAGAATATCTATTCAGGCGAGTAACTGACTGATGCTCTCCAGTTCATGGAGATCAAATGGGTGGGAAATTATTTATTTTGTAAAGAAATATAACACACTGATTTTATTGAATGTGATGATGTCTTTCCCCTGAGAGGTGGTTCAAATGCTTTTTGCAATAACAGTGACGGGTGTTACAGACAGGCTGCTGTGTGCTGCCCCTTTCCCATTGTTCAGGACTAAAGCACTTCCTCCTGCCCCTATGCTGGGAGTGTTGGAGCTGACAGCTTAATAAAGGTCAAATCCCCCTCTGGTGGCAGTTCACATCCATCAACACGCTTGCCTCAACGCTTCCGAAGGGCCCTCCCATCTTGAGAGCTCCCTCTGTGATCCACTGAGGCCTCTGCTCGGACAGCATCACAGTTTACCTGCACCATCTTGCCCCTTCACTCTCTCCCCCATAACCTTCCTGCCCTCAACTATCACAGAGCTGTCAGTGGTACTGAGAACCCACTTGCGTGTATGTAAATATGTTCTGCTTGCAATGTCAGAAATGTTTTAGAAAAACCAAAACAACTAGCCACTCTGGGTTGATAGAGCAATAATACTTAAACAGGTTAGAAAACAGATTGCAGATCTGAAGCCTAAGCAAGAGATGCCACACCTGAGATATTTACATTTGACTGACCCTTTGTTCCAGCAGATATTCTGGAATGTGCTGATTTACTGTGCCAGTTACTTATATCCAGGGAGCAGGCAGATTGGTGATAAGAGTTTCTAGAACAGACAAGCTGGTGTCAGGGAGGGGCTGTGGAGATCCTTGTGAAAGTGGCCAAGAAGAATGTGCTTCTCTCAATTTCCCAGTTTCATTATCGTCTCTGCTTGGACCTGGGAAACCTGCATCGTTCTCTGGGAGCCTGCTGGATTGCTTCCTGCTTGATTTAACTGCTTTGATATCCTTTATCATTCAAAACTCTTTATATCCTCAAAACTGTGTCTCTGACCAACTTTTTGCTAAAATAAGACCATTTCATTCTGATGGATATGCCACTACCATCCTCATGTCTGACCAAAGCACAAATTTGGCATTCCTCCCACTCTATTATTTTCAATACTTATTTCAAGACTTGTTGATTCTGTCTCCCAAATGGCTCTATAATTGGTTCCCTTTTCTCATTCCATCCACCTCTTCTCCAGTTCAAGCACAAATTATCTTTTTCCTAAACAACTATAAGGTTTTTCTATTGTCACTTTGCTTCTAGGCTAGAATTGGAATTCCATCTGTAACATCTATTAAATTCTCTGAAGTTATTTGTTCTCTTCTCACCCTTACTCTTTTTCTTTTTTCTCTATAGACTCCCCTTGGGAGACCTCATTTATTTCTGTCGGTTTGACTAATGTTGATATGCCCAAGATGTACCGAAGATGCCAGACTAACCATCTGAGACTTTTCTCCTAAGGTTTAGGCCTCTACATCTAGCTGCCAATTCTTCAAACTCAACTCGTCAAAAAATGAATTGACCACTTTCCCCTTCCAACTGGATTGTCCTCTATTTTTTCATTTCAATGAATTATACCACTTTCTTTCTACTCAGTTGTCCATGTCATAAGCCTAGGTGTGGTTTTCAATCTGTCCATCTCTCTAATTCCTCAAGTCACATCAATCATCCTCTACTGTCTTCTTAAACATTTCTTGGTCTTATCTCTTATCACCACCCCAGTTATCGCTACCACAGTCCCAGCCCAAGTTCTCGCCTAGAATATTTTTAACCAGGATTTCTGCATCAGCCTCTCAACTGGTTTCTTTGGTCTCTATGTTATTCTCCTGTAATCTTTTTCTCATAGGATAGTGAGCATGACCTTTCTAATCTGCAAATCTACATTCCTCTGCTTGAAACCCTTCAATGCCTCCCCATTGTTCTTATACTAAATATCCATGGCTTATAAAAACTCATTATGATCTGGCCCCTACCTGCCTCTGAAACAATCTTCTGCCCACATACTCCCATTCTCACAGCACTTCAGTCATTGGAATTCCTTAGTTCTTTGAATGTACAATGCTTTCTCTCACCTCTGGACCGTTTTGCACCATGCTTCCTCTCCCTGAAGACACCTTCAGTCCCATTTTGCCTTCTCCTTTGCTTTACTACTTACTCTTCAGTCTTCCAAGCTCAACCTAACTTTCCCTTCCTCCCAGGAGCCTTCACTGACCACCAAGTTTGGGTTAGATAGTATTCATTTTTAACTTTCTTGACATACTCTACTACCTCTATGGTACATCTTATCAACTTTTTTTTTTGGTATATTTTATTGATTATGCAATTACAGTTGTCCCATTTTTTTTCTCCTCTTTATCCCCTCTGCCCTGCACGCCATCCCATCATCCCCATACCTTTTAGTTCATGTTTATGGGCTGTACATATCAGTTCTTTGGCTTCTCAATTTCCTATACTATTCTTAGCCTCCCCCTGTCTATTTTTTTTGTCAACATTTTCCTGCCACCACTTTCCCCAGCCCCACCCACCTGCACCTCCCACCCTCAATCTTTCCCCTATTTGGCTTTGTTGATGTGTCCTTTTTGCATGTTCCTTGATGACTCTTCTCCTCCTTTTCCCTTGTTATCCCCCTCCCACCTCCCGTCTGGTTACTGTTTGTTTTTTATTTCAGTGTTGCTGGTTATATTTTGCTTGCTTGTTTATTTTGTTGATGAGGTTCCACTTATAGGTGAGATCATATGGTATCTGTCTTTCACTGCCTAGCTTATTTCACCTAGCATAATGCTCTCCAGTTCCACCCATGCTGTCATGAAGGGTAGTAGCTCTTTCTTTCTTTCTGTTGTGTAGTATTCCATTGTATAAATGTACCACAGTTTTTTGATCCACTTATTTACTATTGGCCACTTAGGTTGCTTCCAAAACTTGACTATTGTAAATTATGCTGCTATGAACATTGGGGAGCATAGATTCTTTTGGATTAGTGTTTCAGGATTCTTAGGGTATAATCTCAGCAGTGGAATTGCCAGGTTGAAAGGCAATTCCATTGTTATTTTTTTTGAGGAAATTCCAAACTGTTTCCCACAGTGGCTGCACCAGTTTGCATTCCCACCAAGAGTGTACTAGGGCTCCCTTTTCTCCACATCCTCACTTTCTTATGGTTAGCTCCCTGAAGGCAAGAACCATATCTGCCTTGGTTATTCTTGTATCCCTAATTGTAGAACTGTGCTTGGCACAAAATACACCCTCAAAGAGAATCTGAGTTGATTGATGGGTTAACGAATACCTTGGCACGCGTAGAGCCCTTTGCTGATAATGTCATTCTTTGCACTCTTGCTCACTAGGCAAATTCCTGCTAACCATCAAGCCCCAATATCATCTCTTCTTGACATCCTAAGGGAATATTTCTGTTTCCGGTATCACACTCTTCCCCATCATCACTTTTTGTCATATGTTTTGTTCATGAGTCTGTTTTTGCACACCAGGTTTCAAATCCTCTGATGGCAGACATGTCTTTAATGTATGTTAGCACCCATTACCTGGATAAGAGCATGCACTCACATACTCGCTAAAGGTAGAAGTAATTCCAGTTATAAGCCTGGGCTTGATTTTCTTCTGAAGTTGATACACTTGACAAGGCGATTCCAAAGGAAATGCCTCACATGATTTGTTCATGGATGTATTACTATAAAAAGCATTTATCTTACCATAGGTACTGTTGCTACATTACAGGATTTGAGATTCTCACATTGCATTGAAATTCATGTCTCACTTATCTTGTTTGCTTAGATGTGTTTAAGGCTCCATCATATTGAATAATTCATGCCCACACTCATAGTATTCCAAATCAAATTTTAGGAAAAAAGATTCATAGCATCATAAATCATTTGAACCAGCTTAGAAATCGTATTAACAAAATGCAGGCTCTTTGCATGTCTCTGAATATTTTCCAGGTCCTTTCTCTTAGCTCTATGTGAAAAGAGGACAGTATAGACTTTTATAGGTTAACTGTTGAAAGTATCTAGATTAGTGCTTCTAAAATGAAGGTGATTTTGCAGTCCATGAGGCATTTGGCAATGTCTGGAGACATTTTTCATTGTCACAGGTGTGTGGGAGAGCTAATGGCATCTAGTGGGTGGAGGCCAGGGATACTACTAAAAATTCTATGATGCACAGAGCAGCCTCCCACACCAACAAAATTATTCAATTTAAAATATCAATAGTACCAAAGTTGAGAACCCCTGATCTAGATGAAATAAAAGTCTTACACTTCATTTAGACATACTTTTCTATTCCAGGATAGAACATAAATTATACTCATCTTACAACTAGAAGACCAGAGTATAGTCCCATCCATGTGCTTTGTTCTTATATTATGATTTTAAAAAATCTCTAAAGTGGTATTTCAATATCTATCTCATGGGGTTGTTATATAAATTAAATATGGTAATTTATGAAAAAATATCTTAGTTTAGTATCTGGTAAATAGTAGGTTACTCAATAAATATTTGTAAAAACAAGTCTGTGAACACAAAGGAGATAGGGTCTAGGAGTGAAAATAAACAGCATTTGCTCTGAGTGGTTCCTGAGCTCCTCACCCATTTTAGGACCTGTACATGCATCACCACTTCTGAGAATAGTTTAGAGGAGAATAGCATTGACAAAGACCCAGGGAGATGCGCATACATACTTTTTGTTCTTCTCTCTCTATGGCTGCATTGCATTTTTCTATTCCCCAGTTTCTCAAAAAGTCTCTGAGATAGCCAAACAGGGTTCCAATTCCATATCCCATATAAGTGAAAACCATAACGTGAAGAGGTGCTTCCTCAAAGGATTCAACAATTGGCTTGTCGTAAAGATGTGGCTTCCCATTTTGCTGAAAACACAAAAGAAAATCAAAGGCTAGCACTCTCCCATTACAATAAAGCATGATACTTAAAATTTTGGACTTTTAATCATTTGGAAATACATCACTGAAAAGGAAATCAGAAATGTACATTTTATTCCACAAACCCCGAAAGAAATAATTGATTAACATAAAAACTCTCAACAGATGTTAAATCTATTAAGTGAAAAGTTAATGAGGAATTGGGTTTTTACAAGATGACAAAGTATCACCCATAGGTTACTGCTTAATCACCAACCTGGGGTTACTACCTTAACCAGCCGATAAAGTTACATAACAGACATTGGAACAATTAGCCACTTGTGCTCTTATTATATTGTAATAGTCGATATATCAATGAAATATTTCAGCAGAGTTCAGTCAAGCTCGTATATCTAATTTCCATTTCACAAGAAATATCAGGATAAAGGAACATGGTAAATTTCTTCATGAAGAAACAATCAGATAATCTACAGTGTGGAATTTTCTATATGATAATTGGCTTGGTTTTTAAAAGCAAAAATAAATAAATGGGACTATATCAAACTAAAAAGCTTCTGCACAGCAAAGAAAACAATCAACAAAGTTTAAAAGCAACCTGGGAATAGGAGAAAATATTTGCAAACCATATATCTGATAAGGGGTTAATATCCAAAATGTGTAAGAAACTCATACAACTCAAAAAACTAAATAACCCAATTAAAAAATGGGCAAAGGATCAGAACAGACAGGCATTTTCCCAAAGAAGACATACAAATGGCCAACAGGTATATCAAAGATGCTTAAGTATCACTAATCATCAGGGAAATGCAAATCAAAATTGCATTGAATGATGCAGTTGTGAATAATGAGACATTGCCTCACACCTGTTAGGATGGCTATCATAAAAAAAAACACACCAAAAACATGAGATGATGAGTGTTGCCAAGGGTGTGGAGAAAAGGGAAACCTTGGCACTATTGGTGGGAATATAAATTGGTACAATCATTGTGGAAAACAGTATGAAGCTGCTTCAAAAAATTAAAAAATAGAAACCCCATTTCTGGGTATATATCCATACAACATTAAATAAGTATCTTGAAGAGATATTTGCATTCCCATATTTATTGTAGCATTATTCACAATAACCAAGATACAGAAACAATCTAAGTGTCCATTAATGGAGGAATGAATAAAGAAAATGTTATATACAAACACACAAGAACATTATTTATCCATAAAAAAGGAAATCCTGCCATTTGCAACAACATGGATGAACCTAGAGGACATGATAGGACAATGAGATATGGGGGTATGGAAGGAGAGTGAATGTAAATGACTATAACAGAGGGCAAAGAATAAATGTCATAAGAATGACACAGATGGAAGGACCATATCACATTAGGTGATCAGAACTGACAAGCTTAAAAAAGTGGAATTGGAGCCCAGTGTTGATGGGAGATAGAGTATAAAGGTGGGGAGCAGTTGCGCTGGGAGTGAGACCACCTGGGTTCAAGTCCAGGCACTTTCATTTGCTGACTGTATGACCCTGCCCTCAAATGCCTCAAGTATAACATGGGGCTATAAAGCTTGTTTTAAAAATTAATTGAGCCAATGATATATGCAAAGCACCTGCCACAGAGCGAGCACCCATGACATGTTATCAATTTTCATTGAATCTGAACAGGGATGATAGATGACACTGTTAGAATGGATTATGCTGACTTGAGAGAAATTTTGGAAAGGAAGAGAAAGGATATGTATAGAGCCTTGGCCAATCTTACACATAGAAAGAAATGGGAGAACGAGGGTCCACTAAGAAAGAGCAAGTGTGAGAGGTGAGGGAGAAATGGGAGGTTGAAGAGAAAGAGTGGCAGTGGCTGAGAAAGAGCCTTGTGTATGGGAGTTCTCACAAGAAAACTGGACCCCTTCTTCACAACATGCAAAAAAATTAACTCAAAATATATCATAGACCTCAATGTCAAAGCTAAAACTGTAAAAATCTCAGAAGAAAATATAGGGCTAAGTGTTCATAACCTTAAGTTAGGCAAAACCTTCTTAAATACGACACCAAAAGGAAAAACGACAAAAGAGGCCAAGTTCCACTTCATCCAATTTAGAAGTTTTTGTGCTTTAAAGGATACTATTAAGAAAGTGCAAAGAGAACTTACAGTATTGAAGAAAATGTTTGTAAATCATGTATCTGATAAGAGCTTAGTACCCAGAATGTATAATTAACACAGCTCAGTAATAAAAAGACAAATAACGCAATTAAAATAAATGGGCAAAGAATCTGAATAAATATTTGTCCAAAGATACACAAATGGCCAACAAGCACAAGAACACAGGCACACATGCACAAATTATTATTCTTAAAGGCAGGTAAAATTTAAAGCAGCTCTTTCCTTCTCAGAATTCTCCACTTTTACTCTAAAATGTGTGAGTTGCCATTTATTTCTCTTCTAGAATACTTCGGAATGTCATTAGATGCAGTTGAAGTTATACAAATAAAGTGATGCCAAAGCTCATGAAAGTAAAGTGATACAACAATGATGAGAGTATACAGTTCTTCCTTATTTGGAAGGGTACCCAATGTCTTAAAGATGTCTGGGGATTTTAAGTATGAGTATTTTAACCACAGCCTTATGTCATGTACTTAGACTAGAAATAAATGCTTTATGAAACATAAATTTTACCCCTAGTATAATTAATAATTAACTTACAGGCAGACACTGGAATATGATGTTCCACATGATATGCTCCAGGTGGAAACCTCCTATCTATGAGATCTCATGATCAGTCAAGTTGTTCAGATTGCTGAGATATACTAATACACAAAAACTTCAATTAAAATTTATTTTTTTCACATTGCCTTAAAACTCCAGCATTACATCTATGTGAAAGATTTTTTATTGTTATTTTATTCCTATTTCAACACTAAACCAAGCTTTACTGAGTGTCTGTGTTACCAAATGCTCTGCCAGAAGACAGAATTTCTTACTGACAGACTACCGGCTGGCTGACACATGGTACCACTGAGACGTTTAGTGTACTGTGGGAACAAGGAGGAAGATACATTTAATACTGGCTGGAAGAGGTAGGAAGCTTTCATGAATAAGAGGTCAGTTGACCCAAGGCTGGAAGTATGAGAGCTGGAAGGATAGGGTGGTAGGAATGCATAGAGAGAAAGGTCCCCAGGATAGAACTGAGAGTGTCTGGGGAGATGCTCGTCAGCTCTTCTCCTGCACCACTGTAATCACCTTCTGGGTGGCCTCTTTATTCCATCCTGATTCCCCAAATCTGCAGTTGCTAGAGTGCTCCCTAAAGATGCTCATCAACAAAAAGGGTTATGGAAAGGCTACATACCTCTGCAACTCTTGGGTATTCTTGGGTGTACATAATCTAGAATGTGAGAGAAATACCCATTTCCCATAACCCTGGCAGACAAATGTGGCCATGTGACTGAGTTCTACCACTGTGAAATGGGTAGAAGCAAAATGTGCCACACCCATGCCGGGCCCATAAAAGCCTTTCTTATGATCCATCTTTCTCTTTTCCCTCTGCTGCCATTTTGAATGCTGACGGCCAAAGTAACCTTAGGAGCCACATATTAAGGGCTGCAGAGTCTTTGTTAGTCTGGCTCCCGGAAAAACTGTGTGGAGCAGAGTGCCTACCATCTCCCCCTTCAACCCTCTATCACTGCCAATTAGGCTTAATATGAGTGAGAAATAAGCTTTTATTTGGTGTCTTTTTTATTATGACACCTAGTATTACCTTAATAAATACATACTACAGGAATTTTGTTAAAATACTTTTACTCCTAACCCTTGCTTAGAAGCATTTGAAAGAAGTCTGAGAACCTTTAAACCTTCCCAAGGAAACATGTATCAGGACAAGTCTGGGCAGAGCAAAATCCAAATTTATGTCTGGGGAAGTTTATGCCAGAAAATTAAGTGAGTCAAAGGTTCAGTTCTTGATTTATTAAGCTGTCCTGCATGTTAGGCAGTGCATGATGAAAAAAAGAAGTGTATTTAGAAGATTTAGGCTTTAGTGACCCCAGAAGGCAGAGAGACTTATTTTAAACACGGAACTGTAAATGGCACCAGTTCCTTATATATTAGCTACTCCAACCCTTTTTCTTCCCATTGGTAAATAAGCTCAGTTGCTGAGAGGTTACGTTTGTTTCAGTTGTCTTGAATCTCTTCACCACCTGAAAAGTTAGCTAATAGGTTCCAGTAGCCCATGAAGAGAGCCACAGCCTTCCACAGGGCACACCGAGATTGAGAAGTGAAGGATTCACAGAAAGGACAGGATTGCTCAAAGGGGTCTAAACAGAGTCCTGCCCTGGTTGGTGTAGCTCAGCGGATTAAGCACGGGCCTGTGAACTGAAGGATCTCCAGTTCGATTCCCCAGCCAGGGCACATGCCTGGGTTGCAGACCAGGTGCCCAATGAGGGGCGCTTCAGAGGCAACCACACATTGATGTTTCCCTCTCTTTCTCCCTTCCTTCCCCTCTTTCTAAAAATAAATAAACTCTTTTAAAAAATAAAATGTTAAAAAAAATAAACAGACTCCTCAGCAGAGTGCCAATGAATGAATGAATGAATGAGATAGAGAGAGACAGACAGACAGGCAGACAGACAGAGAGACTGAGAGAGATAGAGAGAGAAAGAAAGCCAAGATTGAGAAAAGTTGGGAGAGGAGGTGAGGGCCTTTCTAGGAAAAGAGGACCAACATAGGCAATTATTAGTGGCATAAAACGAGAAGAACAGGGCCTCTTATGAACCTCTGGCTGGACCTCATGTGTTACCTACTGGGAGATGAGATGTATAAAACCCATTGGAATGAAATAGGTTTTCCATGGCAGGTCAGCCAGACAGTCTCTTTCAGGTAGCAGTGAAAGAAAGGTGTATCTTTCATTGGGATGCCCCTTTATCAGAATTGTTGGAGGAATGCAGCAAGGTAGAAAGATTTGTAGGATCCTACCTGGGATGACAGCTGGGGTGGAGGATCTAAAATCAAATGAACATAATTCAACTTTGGAACAAAGTGACTGTCTCAACACCCTGCAATGATTGCATTCTTCTGATCTTATTTGTGACTAGCTGACTCACTTGAGGATCACAGGGCTTTTATTAAGTTATCCTGATAAATCAGAGAAAACAATGCACCAATGGTTTAATATCACTGAAAATAACTACAACCTACTATCTTGGTCAGTTATAATGTGCCATGTGAAAACAGTACTTATCTCTGAGGTGCTCAAAGCTTTTGTGGCCATGATCTTATTTATTTACATAATGTTTCTAAGAGGGAGGTGGTGAATAGCTGTAATATAATTAGAATTATCTTTGCTTAATAAAAGGGACTCAGGCATTAAGGAACTTCCTCAAGGTTGCAAAGCTGGAAAAGGCAGGACTAAGTTGAATTTCTCAACACAAGAACACCAGAGTTAAAGCAGAAGAGCTTGAAGTAGATCTCTGGGACATGACAGATTGGAACATATTTCAGAAATAAAATAGACAGGGGGCTGAATCTTTTTCCTGTCCAGGTGAGTACTGGTAGCAGCAAACACTCCAAGGGAAGGCTGACTACCATGTGCATGTACCTGTGCTGGGTGCTGGAAGGGGCATTCAGGTAGTTTCTCTGATAGCCCCTGCCCTGTGGAGCTAGCTCAAGGGATGATGGGGAGATAAAATTTGCATACAAAAATATAACATTTTGGCCCTGGCTGGGTGGCTCAGTTGCTTGGGCCATCATCCCACACACCAAAAGTTTGCTGTGGTTCAATCCCCAGTCAGGGCACATACCTAGGTTGGGGTGTGTATATGAGGCAACTGGTCGATATGTTTTTTTCTCTCTCTCTTTTCCTTCCTCTCTCTCTAAAATCAATTAGCATATTTAAAAATATAAAACATTTGGGTACTAGAGAGCAAGAAGTATTGAGTGGTAACATCTAATTAAGTATATAGCAGTGGTAAAAAACAAGAAGTTTGATAAGTCACTTCATATTTATACATTTGTTCATTCATTCAACAAACACATTTTGAGCACTTACTCTGTGCCAGCTCCTATGCTAGGTCCCGGTGACACAGCGGTGACTAAAAGGGACACAGCTCCTGTCCTCATGACACTCATGCTCCATATGTCTGCTGTTCAATACAGTACTCACTAGCCACATATGGCATTTATATTTAAATTAAATAAGTAAAATTAAACAAATTTAGAGACTTAGATCCTCAGT